>JAUMJJ010000743.1:0-319557 GCA_033556795.1 Tapera naevia | reverse complement strand
GGGCGTTGTCCCCTCTTGGCGCCCCACCCCCCCCCCCCCTTCCCCGCCGGCGCGGCGGGCGCACGTGGCGGCGCGGGGCGGGCAGCTCGGGGGCGCGCACTGCGCCGGCGGGAGCGCGCGGGGCGGGGCGGGGCGAGGCGCGTCGCTGAGCGGCGGCGAAGCGGGCAGAGAGAGCGGGGGCCGCGCCGGGGGGCTCGGGGGGCCGCGGCGGGGCCGGGGCCGGGGCGGGCGGCGGCGGGGCCCGCCGGTTCGGCCGGCACCATGGGCACGGTGCTGTCGCTGTCGCCGAGCTACCGGAAGGCCCCGCTGTTCGAGGAGGGGGCGGCCACGGTGGGGCACTACACGGCGGTGCAGAACAGCAAGAACGCGAAGGAGAAGGGCCTGAAGCGGCATTCGCTGATCTCGGTGCTGCCCTGGAAGCGCATCGCCGCCGTCTCGGCCAAGAAGAAGAGCTCCAAGAAGGTGCAACCCAACGGCGGTTACCAGAGCAACGTGACCCACCTCAACAACGAGAACCTGAAGAAGTCGCTCTCCTGCGCCAACCTCGCCACCTTCGCCCCCCCGCCGCCCCCCGCCGCCCTCGCCTCCGCGCAGAAGGCGCCTCCGGCAGCCCCCGCCGCCGCCTCCGCCGCGACCCCGCGCCGGGTGGTGGTGCAGGCGTCCACCAGCGAGCTGCTGCGCTGCCTGGGCGAGTTCCTGTGCCGCCGCTGCTACCGGCTGAAGCACCTCTCGCCCACCGACCCTGTGCTCTGGCTGCGCTCCGTGGACCGCTCGCTGCTGCTGCAGGGCTGGCAGGACCAGGGCTTCATCACGCCGGCCAACGTGGTCTTCCTCTACATGCTCTGCCGGGATGTCATCTCGGCCGAGGTGGCCAGCGACCACGAACTGCAGGCAGTGCTGCTCACCTGCCTGTACCTCTCCTACTCCTACATGGGCAACGAGATCTCCTACCCGCTCAAGCCCTTCCTGGTGGAGAGCTGTAAGGAGGCCTTCTGGGACCGCTGCCTCTCCATCATCGACCTCATGAGCCCCAAGATGCTGCAGGTCAACGCCGACCCGCACTACTTCACCCAGGTCTTCGCCGACCTCAAGAAGGAAAGCGGCGCCGAGGAGAAGGGCCGGCTGCTCATCGGCCTCGACCGGTGAGCGCCCGACCCCGGCGATGCTCCTAGCCCCGAGGATGCTCTCGGCTCCGCGGATGCTCCTGGTCCCGGCCCCAGCCCTGAGGATGCTTCCCGGCTCCGAGGATGCTCCCGGCCCCGGGGATGCTCCTGGCCCCAGCCCAGAGGATGCTCCGAGGATGCTTCTGGCCCCGAGTTTGCTCCCGTCTCCGCGGATGCTCTTGGTCCCGGCCCCGAGGATGCTCCCGACCCCAGCCCCGAGGATGCTCCCGACCCCAGCCCCGAGGATGCTCCCGACCCCAGCCCCAAGGATGCTCCTGGTTCCGGGGATGCTCCCGGGCCCGAGGATGCTCCAGGCCCGAAGATGCTCCCATCCCCGCTCCCCTCGCCCCTTCTCGGCCGCTTCCCAGGGTTTTTTCTAGGCAGGGAAAAGCAGGAGCTGCTGCCGCTCCCCCGGCCTTGGGGGTTTGGGGAGGGATTTTCCACCGCCGGACCTTAGCGCAGACCCCCTGGTTCCTGCCCCCCCCAACCCCTGGGCCCGCCGCTTTCCAGCCGTCCTCTCCCCGCCCCGCGGGCCCGAGGATGCTGCGGCTCCACCGCGGGATCGATTCCAGCAGCTGGGGGAACTGGAGAGGGAGGGACACCCCCCCCAGTTGATCCCCCCAACAGATCCCCCCCAGTTGATCCTCTCCAACTAATTGCCCCAGTCTCCCCTATCCCCGGTTTCTGTGGCTGCAGCCTGCGCTTCGCATCACCAGAGACCAGGTAGGGGGGGAAATGGGGAAAAAAGGGGAAGAAAATGGGGCAAAATCAGGGGGAAAAAATGGGGCAAAAAAGGGGGAAATGGGGCAAAAAAAAAAGGAAAAAAAGGGGGCAAAAAAAAAGGAACAAAAATGGGCTAAAGGCTTCACCGGAGGCATCTGGATGGGCCCAGGATGGGCCCAATCATGACTTGGCAACGGAGCAGCCGCTAACGGGACAGAACCGTGGGCACAACCCGGGGACCCCCCCAAACCCCTCCAGCCCCATCCCTTTATTTATTTTCTTTGAAGAGACTCGGATTTTTTTTCCCCGAGCGGGTCTGGGTGAAGGGAAAAAGGGAAAAAATAAAAAACAAACCCGCTCCTGCCCCACGCCATCCATGTGAAATGTCTTGTTCCCATCGTGCACTGACCATGAGCATTGTGTAAAGGATCGACCTGGGTGTGCAAGGACCGACCCCACATGCTGCTATACGAGTACTTCTAGAACATCACCCCCTCCACTGCTGACCTGGGAGGGGGGAGAAGGAGAAACAAACAAACAAACAAACAACCCCCTTCTTTATTCTTTCATTGTTGCTTTTACAGTGGTATCGCGCATGCAAAAGGGAGCATTTTGTGTCTTCAGAAAAAAAAAAAAAGGCAAAACCATAAAAAAAAAAATAATAAGCAAAATTAAAAATGTTAAAAAAAAAAACAAACACCTTCAGAAGAGACGGCTGTCAAACCGCCACCGTGCACAAAGCCCGGCACCGCCCCGCCCCGCAGTCCCGCACCGGGTCCCTCCTGGGCCCGTGGACTGAGCAGTTTATCCTGGTTTCCTTTGCTGTTCTCCGTGTGCGCAGTTCTGGTTCAGTTCTGCTCCGTCGGGCGCTGAACTCGCAACCGAGAGGGAGAAATACCGTGCCATTGATTTTTATTCTTTCACTGTTTTTTTTAATTATTATTATTATTATTATTATTTCACTTGAAGCTCCATCGCTGTACATTTGGACCCTGCTATGACACATGTGTACGTACGTTTTTTTAGTGCAATCTCTTCTGTAGATTCTTTGTTGACCAAATCGGTGGGTATTGTTACTTATTAATTTATATTTGTCTCATTTTGTATGTGTGTGTATAGTGTGTTTGTAAGTATGTGTGGTTTATAACCTGACCGGCTGTGTCATGGGGCTCAGTGTGCCTGTAATTTAATCCCCCCTCCCCTTATTTTTATTTATTTTTGTACTGTGCTGATGAAATAAAAAATGCACTGACCATCCATTACACGGCAGTGCTTTCGTGGCCGAGTCTTTTCTGCAATCCCACGCCCCTGCGCGGTGCTGGGAAATGGGATTTGCCTTGAGGAAAGCCGGGCTTAAGGCAGCCGCGGGTTTAAGCCCGTTAGGGGGCACAGGGTGAGGAGCAGCATCACCCCCTGCACACGATGAGGGGGAAGAAACCAGCTTAGTGGCACACCAGAACCCCACTTCCCATCACCAGCACCGCCTGCCCCGGTCAGGAAGCGGCACCGCCTGAGTGGGATGCGACAAATTGGCTTTTTGCTTTAATTTATTACAGTGAATGATGTAAACAAACAAAAAAAAAGCCAGGTCCATTAGAGCAAGGGTTTGGTTTTCTGCTTTTACACATTAAAATATAAGCAATTTAAAAAAAAAAAAAAAAAGCTTCATTGCATTATCATCCAAGGCTGGGAAACAAAATTCAATTTAGAAATAGTTAATTTATGGGAAAAACAGGAATATATTTTTTTTATATATTTATATTTATATATATATAAAACCAGAGCAGGAACAGATAATATATTTCATAAAGACACATTTCCTCACATACAATATTGCCATCTCGTAGTGCTAGAAATTCCCTAATCCTGCAATTTATCCATCATGATTTGATACAACCTTTTTGGTGGAGGGAGAGCAATAAAAGTGCTGATTAATCCTCCTGCCCCTGCCTCGCCTGCAGGTTAGAGCTGGGGGGCGGTGGGACTGGGAGAGAGGAGAAGCGAGAAGTGCAAATAGAAGGCACAGCAATGCCGGGGGTTTTCCTTCTGCTGCTTCCCCCGGAGGGTGCAAACAGGAGCTGGGGTGTCCCGGGGCTTTGGGACACGAGCTGGTGGCTGGGATGGGGTGCTGGGATGCTGGTGGGGGGTGGCCCAAGGCTGGGGGGGGGAGTCGAGCGTGGAGGTCCTCGGCAACGAGCACAGGAAAAATCAAGCTGGGAGCATCTCTACACTCCAGGATTCTTCAGCCTTGGGTTTGCCTGTGGTGGTGGTGGGGGTACAAATATTGCAGCAACCTGGTCCTGCTCCCCAAGTCCATGGCTCTTGGAAGGCTTTCATCACCAGGTCCTTGGGTGAGGAGCATCTTTCAGGCTTTCCAGTTCCTAAAGTGCTCCATTAACCACGTGCTCCCTGTTTGCAGCCTGGTGGTCCCCAAGGTGGGAGCCCCTGCTGTGTCCAACAGGCTGGAAATCCTGACCTGACCAGCAGTGCCAGGACTCGGTACGTGTGATCCCACCACGCCAGGGACCTCCTCAGCCCAGATCCCACCGGAGCAGCCGCCAGGCAGGGAGACAAAGCTCTCGTTGGCCCACCCGGCCCTGCCGTAAACACCAGGCTCAAGGTTATCTGCGTGGGGCAGGCGAAGCGTGAGGCCACCAGACAAGCTGAGATGATGCACAACGCCCCAACACCAACCCCTCCAGCTGGGAAGGGCCCAGCCCGGGCGGTTGCAGATGGGTTTGTGGGGCTGCCCCACACCTGGTGTGGACGGATGTGCCCGGAGTTAAATAGTGCAAAGCGAGGGAACCGCGGCCTCGGCCTCCCCGAGCTCCACGTGTCTCCAGCCCAACCCACCAGCAGCAGGGCTGGACATCTGCTGGGACAACGCGGAGCCACGTGGAGCACCTAAAAAATTCAGCAAGGCCACTCGGTCCAAATTGGATTTAAGGGCACGGGAGAGGTTAATTAAGGCAAAAGCACTGCAGGAGTTAAAAATACCCCCCTCCCGCACTGTGAATCCCACTCCCCTTCCAGCTGGTGGATCCATCTCCACCCAAGGTGCTGTGGTGGGGCAATGAGCTCCAAGCAGCAAGTCTAGAGGCGCGTGTCCATGTACCATCCCAGCTCCTGCTGCCGGCAGGGTGGGAAGCCAGCCCTCCGTTCCAAACCTGGCTCTGGTTCCATCAGGATTTGGCCTCACAGGACCAGGCTCCCTTCCTGAGCCAGGAATCTTTGGTTCCTCCAGTGGAGGCTGCAGAATATTGCAAAAATGACACCAGACACAATAAAAAAAGGCATGTAGAAGGGAATGCTGGAGAGGGTTTAGAAAAATCAGTGTGGGAAAGGGTGTGAGTACCTAAAAAATGCTTTTTCTTTGACTAATTCAGAAGCACTTTCCTGATATCCTGGCCTGGTTTTGTAGGATGGATACAGGTCACTGGCTATTTTAAGCCCTCGTCGCATGTGGCAGTGAAACCCTCTCCTGAATTCGGGTTGGTTAAACCTCTGCCTTTAGAGCTCATTTTTTCACGACCAAGTCTCAGCTGAGCATCTCCTCGTGGAGCCCCTGGCCAAGTCCAAGGCGTGGGGAGGGCGACCAAAGCCCCAAGTCCATCTTTCCTCCGCGCTCTCCGTGCTCGCTGTGCCAAGCAGAGGTTGGGAGGGGAGGGGAGGGACGGGGAGGGGGGGGCGGTGGAGAAATGCTAATTCCCCGGCACGCAGAGGATGAAACCGGAACGATGCTTGGTGAAATCCGGCTGGGATTGGTTAATCTTGGTCTCCACGGCAACGGTGCATTTCCGCCCGTGCAGGCTGCACTGCACCGGGTTGGTGACGCTGACTTGCAGAGCCCGTTTCTCACTGCGAAGGCAAAATGGGAAAAGAGGAGTCAGGAGGGATGGGATGCGCTCGGCACCTTTTGCCTCAGCCCTTGAGGGACTCATCCTGCCTTAAGCCAAGCACACCCTTAGCTGTAAACCCACGTTTTAGGCTTGGCTGAGCCCCCTCCCACGCAGGGAGATGAACACCCAGGGGCTTTGGCACCCGGGATCGGCGCTGATGGGGGGGGAAAAGCACTTCATGAGCAAAGCAAAAGGCTGCAAAAAGCCTGCGGGGTGGGGGGGTGGGGGGAGGCTGTGGCAGCTGAACAACCTCGTGGGCAATCACTGGCAGCTCCCTGATTACAATAATGATGATGACAACCCTTGTCCTGAGTGCAGGGATTAAGAATCCAGCATGGAATAGCTAAAAGCATCACAGGTAGGGTTGGGATTCTTCAGTTCCCTCTCCAGCCAAGCTGTGCAGCCTCCCAGGGTCAGTGCACCCCGAATAAACCATGTTGGGACCGAACCGTGTCACTGCCAACCATTCCTGATCCAGTGGGAGGTGTCCCTGCCCATGGTGAAGGATGTTGAAACTGGAAGATCTTTAAGGTCCCTTCCAACCTAAACCATTCCACGATTCTGTAATTCTATGATTCTCCAGCTTTTTAACCCTTCAACCCAACTTTGGTGTTAAAAAATGATCCCCAGAAGTAAAATCCAGACTTTTTTGTCACCCACATTTGTTTTTCCCTGGCTGTTGGAGTCACTGCTTGTGGGGACACCAGGACAGCAGGGCCAGATGCTGCCCAGCTCTCCTCTGGCCAACTGTGGGTCAGGGATGGCCAATGAGGACGTCCCCCTTCGCTCAGGGCCACAAAAGCCACTGTTATATATCACAAAATATAGAATATTGCCTTGTTCTCCATGAGCAGAGAGACACCCGGCTGCTCCCTTGGGGATGGAGATGAGGGGTGGCCAAGGTGATCCACAAGCTCCAGCCACGAGGCCTCTGCACCAGCAAGGAGTGGGGTCGTGAGGCAACAGAAGCACCCACAGCAGATCCAACAGTGCCACCCCCAGCCTGGGGAAGTGGGAAGAGAGATCCAGGGACTTCAGGAAATAGTGCAGTAGTGGATTCTCCACCCCTGGAGGTGTTCAAGGCCAGGTTGGATGGGGCTTGGAGCCCCTGATCCAGTGGGAGGTGTCCCTGCCCATGGCAGGGGGGTGGAACTGGATGGGCTTTGAGGTCCCTTCCAACCCAAACCATTCCATGACTCTAAGAAACTCTCCCAGTGACCTCACCTGCACTTCAGCTCCTGCACTTGGACCCTTTCTTAGCCTGACATTGACTGGTTTAAATCCTCAATGGCATTGACTCCATGACCTCCCTTGATGCTCTGAATGCACTGATCCATGTTCTGGGTTTCTGTTGAGCTTCCAGACCCTCAGTCTGGCCTTGCTTTGGTTGCTCCAGTATTTTCACCAACACAGCCCAAGTCCCTCACACAGCACAGGCTTCGTTTTCACTTCTCTAAGACCATTCAAGGCACATCACATCCCATCAGCTGCATTTTCACTCTGCTTTGAAGTAATCAAGACATTCACTGTGTCCTTAAGAGGGAAGGGTGTCTGGGTGGAAGGGCAGCAGCACATGAGGCCCTCACGTTGTCCAAGGTATTTAATACTGATTTACTCAGTGAGTGGGGGTTTAAATCCCTGCTTACTCTGCTATTTTTACCATGTCTTAGCAGAACGAGTCGCGCACACAGAGGAGCCTCTTGGAGATCCCTGGATCGTGTGCCTGGAGAGCAGGTTTAGCACTGTCTGTAATGAGGAAACAGCTAATGACTTCCCTTCTCCTCTCCCACAGCCCTCACCTCGTTATTGGGAAGACTACAGGAAAGCTTGGGAGGGGCTCTTGATCAGGGAGTGCAGGGATAGGACGAGGGAGAATGGTTTTCAGCTGCAAAAGGGGAGATTGAGATGAGATCTCGGGAAGAAATGTTTTGCTGTGAGGGTGGGGAGGCCCTGGGCCAGGTTGTCCAGAGAAGCTGTGGCTGCCCCATCCCTGGAGGTGTTCAAGGCCAGGTTGGATGGGGCTTTGAGCCCCCTGATCCAGTGGGAGGTGTCCCTGCCCATGGCAGGGGGTGGAACTGGGTGGGCTTTGAGGTCCCTTCCAACCCCAACCATTCCGTCATTCTATGAAGACAGAGGGTCTGTCACTGACAACAAACTCTGTTGACCATTTTGCACAGCAAAAAGCAGCCCAAACTAGGGCAGAGGAATGTCATTAACCTGAATTTTGACCACAAGCTGGACCCGAGCCTGGAAATGAGAAGGTCCTTGCTGTATTTTGAGCCCTGTGGCTGTGGGACCTTCAGCAAGAAGCTGTATCTCTCTAGGTCCCAGCTCCTGCTGGAATGAGCAGAACAAACAAAGCACTCATCTGTGCAAAGTTAACGTTGTCCTGGGATGGTGGGGTCTGGAGAGGATGATCTGATCTTTGCTCCATGTAACATTTCCACTCAATAAGGGCTTCTCTCCCTGCACCATGTTCTCCAGATCCCTCCATGACAGGACTCATTTGCTCTTGACCGTGCGTTGCTTTTCTTCAGGTGTGAAGAGGTTTCAGCCTCAAACCCTTTTGCTGGGGGATCAGGACTGCTCTGGAATGGCATCCAAAGAGCAATCACAGAGGGATTTGCAAGGAATTACAAACCCTGCTCTTGGTCTCCTTCACCAGGCTGAAACCTGCCACCAGCTCCACAAGCAGCTCGACGTGCTGGGACCTTAAGGCTCTTGGATGCCCCCTCCTTGTGCTTGGTCAATTGCCAACGAGGAAGCAGTTGGAAGAAATGTCAGTTTGGGTTTCCAGCCCATCAGTCACATCAGCATCACGTCTGTTGGGGCAGTGGAACAAGGGGAGATGATGAGAGCTGTTGGCTGCCCTGCCAGGTGGGTTATTTATTGACTGAGAAGGAGAAGAGAGCTGCCTGCACCAACCTATAAACTGGACAAAAAGACCTCCCAAACCTCACTGCTACGATGAGATGTTAGCAAGTAGCACAACTGGGGAGATGCTTCCCCAAGTCCCTGCAGAATTTAGATCCCAGAGGAAGAGTCTGAGATCACAGAATCATCACAGTATCACAAGGTTGGAAAGGACCTCTGAGATCATCGAGTCCAACCTATAACCCAACACCAACAGCAACACCAACCATCATCTAACCCATGGCACTCAGTGCCTCATCCAGTCTCCCCTTAAACCCCTCCAGGGTTGGTGACTCCACCCCCTCCCTGGGCAGCCCATTCCAATGACCAATCATGGAATCATTAAGGCTGGAAAAGACCTCTCAGCTCATCCAGTCCAACCATCGGCCCAACGCCACCGTGCCTGCTAAACCACATCCCAAAGTACCACATCTACGTGTTATTTGAACCCCTCCAGGGATGGAGGCTCCACCACTGCCCTGGGCAGCCTCTATGACTTTGGAACATCCATTGTAGCCCTCCTTCCTCTCCTGTTCCTGGAAGTCCAACGAAGTCTTTCATAGAGAAGGGCAACTCGGTGAAAATGCCCTTTGGGGATCTCTGGTGCTGAGCAAGACCCTGAGCAAGACAGAGACAGATCTGATCTGTGCCTCCAAGCCACCTATTCAGCATCCAGGCTGTAATTCCTCAAGCATTCCAACGGTTGCAATCACCTATGGAACATCCATGACCTTACTAATTACTTAGGAACAATCTTCTGACCTTCTCGCAGTCGAAAGAACCAACTGGGATTTGTGTCAGAGTTCGTGGCAGATCTTGTCATTTAGAGTTTAGGGGCAGAATTGAACGCATTTATGACTGTTCTGCAGTTGAAGATGCAGCCACCACGCAGTGAGGGAAGGGCCGTGCCCAAGGTCACAGAAAACAGGGCCAGAATTGAGAGCTAAATCCAAAATCTCTGACTTTCAGGATGTGTCTTCGAACCACAAATGGCCCCAAGCAATCCAAATGATGGGATCTTCTTTCACCCTGGAGATTGACTTATGGCAGGAAGATGTGCCAGGGGAGGGTTGGGTTGGGTATTGGGAAGAGGTTCTTCCCCCAGTGGGTGGTGGAGCCCTGGAACAGCTCCCCAGGGCAGCAGTCCCAGCCTGACAATATTCCAGAAGCCTTTGGCCAATGCCCTCAGTCACACGGGGTGAGTGTTGGGGTGTCCTGTGCAGGGACAGGAGCTGGACTCCATGGTCCTTTTGGATCCCTTCCAACTCGGGTCATTCTATAATTCCATGACTTGATTCAAGGATCCTGTGTTGGTTCAGACCTGGTTCCTCACCAAGAACGACGTCCAAGCTCACCTTTCTGTTCTGCAGGCAGCGACTGCCCGCACGTTGCGTCCTCAGAAGACAGTCGGGAAGTTTTTGCTGCCTGGAGAAGACCCCACGCCCTCCTCTTTCTCTTTCACCCCTCCTGTACTCACTGCACCCCACTCCCCGTGGGAGATCCCTCAGCGTGGTGGCCAGGAGCCTCTGGGGCTGTCGCTAGGCTGGCCCTGGGCTGCACAGGAGAAGTTCCAGCCAGCAGCCTCTATTTTTGGAAACCCTTAAGAGGCTCCCGAGACGCCGCTCTCTGTGCTGCCCAGACACACGTCTAGGAGAACATCTACAAGATGTCAGGGCTCATGTAGGCACCAGCACAGCTCTGATGGCAGCCTTGGCTCTCCACCAAGCCCCGCCGTGAACCGCACACCGACAGAAGTCAAGGCAATTAGGACAGAATGACTGATGCTGCTGTTGGGCATCCTCTGCGGAATGAAATCACTTATTTTTAACAACGACTCCATTAGAAGAGACAACGAGACACAAGAGCTGGCCCAGACTGTGCCAGGGAAAAAAAAAACCCACCAGCTCCCAACATCCAGAAGGAGCTGGGGGTGTTGGTTGGCAGGGGGTGAACATGAGCCAGCAGTGGCCCAGGGGGCCAAGAGGGCCAATGGCATCTTGGGCTGTGTCAGACACAGCGTGGGCAGCAGGAGCAGGGCAGGGATTGTGCCCCTGCACTGGGCACTGGGGAGGCCACCCCTCGAGTGCTGGGGTCAGCTCTGGGCCCCTCACTCCAAGAAGGACATTGAGGGGCTGGAGAGTGTCCAGAGAAGGGAACGAGGCTGGGGAAGGGGCTGGAGAACAAGTGCTGAGAGGAGAGACTGAGGGACCTGGGGGTGTTTATCCTGGAGAAGAGGAGGCTGAGGGGAGACCTCATCCCTGTCTCCAACTGCCTGAAAGGAGGCTGTGGCAGAGCCAGTGTTGATCTCTTCTCTCCAGTGACAGGGGATGGGACAAGGGGAAATGGCCATGAGTTGTGCCAGGGGAGGGTCAGGTGGATATTGGGGAGAATTTCTTTACCAAAGGGTGGTCAGGGACTGGCACAGCTGCCCAGGGAGGGGGTGGAGTCCCCATCCCTGGAGGGGTTTAAAAAATGGGAGATGAGTTTTTGAGGCACAGGGTTTAGCAGAGGATGGGGGTGGTTGGACTCGATGATCTCAAAGGTCTTTTCCAACCTGAAGATTCTATGATTCTATGATTCTCTGATCCTCTGATTCTGTGATTCTGTGATTCTCTGATCCAGACTTGAAAAACATAAAGGGAAAAAGGAGAGATTTCATGGGAAAGTCAGGATCAACCCAAGAGCTGCCCCTCTCCCACCGGTTATCATGGTTTAGCCGCAGCCTGGCCCAGCTAAAACTGAACAGTTGGGCTCCCAATCCTTTCCCACCCACTTCCAGGGAAAGGGAAATGAGAGGACAAGGACTTGTGGGTTGGAAACCACACGATAATTTCTGTATATAACAACCAACCTGATAATTTCTATATAAAATAAACCACATAACTCTGCATGTAATAAAGAACATGACCATTTCTGTATAAAAAAACAAACACCAAGGTGTTGGTATTTCCTGAGAATATGGATATTTTTACATAACTGCAAACATTTTTGGGTGGGAACAGCCTCTCTTGACACCCTGGTGGCACACGGCACGGCCACCCATCCCAGCTGGTTGGGCAGGCTGGGGCTCCTCTTTGGATTTCATGGCTCAGTGGACTCAGTGGACCTGGGTAAGTGCTGGCAAAAGGGAAACCAGCAGAGAGGAGATGACTCCAAGTGGAAGCTGACTACTGGCCCATGAAATACGAGAGTTTTGACTGAGCATTTAATTGAGGACCTCAGGGAAAACACAAGCCAAGTGGCGCATAAATGGGCACAGACATCTGTCAGCGCCGCTGAGAACACAGGAGCATCCGTGTCAGCAAGGGATGGGAAGCAGAATGGTGAAGGGGAAGAGGGGAGAAGGGTTGGGGGGAGATTCTGCAAAAATCAGGGTAAAAGAGTAGAAAGTTAAATAAATGCATTGTTAAAGGCACTGAGGTGCTTCAGAGCAAACACAGCTGTGCGAGGCCACGTTGGATGGGGCTTTGAACCCCCTGGTCCAGTGGGAGGTGGCAGGGGGTTGTAACTGGATGAGCTTTGAGCTCCATTCCAACTCAAACCATTCCATGATTCTGGAATGCCTTGCAAGGAGCTGTAATAGGCATGAAAATACAGCAAAGCACTCATCGATGAGACATTCCTTACTTGTAGCTGTGAGGTCCATCAAGAAGCACTTGCAGAGTCAGGGACAGCAGGACCAGACCCTGCCTGGGATGCTCCAGAGATGCAGCCCCACCACTCCCAGGGCTGGGAAAATGGGAGGAATGGGCAGTTTATGCATTTTCCAGGGTCTCTAAATGAGAGGCTGCCAATGGACACAGCTAAAGCAGTCACAGAGCAGGAAATGAGTTCTTTTTAGGAAGCAAAATTTGGGTAGGAGATGGCAAAGCCGAGCACAGGAAATGTTTGATTTTGACAACCAACCAGAGAGGTTTCCATGAGGCTAAAGAAGCAATGCAGCGTGAAACGAAGGCTCAGCAGCAATAAACCAAACGGGATGGACTCCAAGGGGGGGCTTTTAAACGATCAAATCTTCTTAAGAGTTTAGATCAAGGCCTCTTTCTGGAAAGGCAGCATCACTGTAGCCTGCTTGGGCAAGGCTTCGAGCCAGTGTGCAGCTGCAAACAAGATGTCTGGAGCAGGATGGAGAGCACTGAACAAATTGTGACACCTTATATAAGGCAGTGCTGCAGCCTTGGAGGGGCTCAGCTATGGAAAAAGGGAGGAGGAAGCTCACAGATGAAGGAAGGCTGTAAAAAAACAGAAACAAAAAAGCAGCAGCTATATTCTGCACCAAGAAAATATGTAAGAAGTGGAGAGAGAGACACTAGAGAGGTCTAAAAAAGAAGGCAGTTGTCAAGGCTCTGCTTCCCAACAGCAGCCAGAGACAAACAGCAATACTGAGAAGTTCAAGGTGGGTTAGAACAGGTCTCCAGGCAGTGTGTGGTCTCGCGGCCTTGGGTGACTCAGGGCTGGGGTGCTCTGTGCTGCTGGGTGGCACTGAGGTGAGAAAAGATGAGCAGAATCAAAACCAATGTTGGATCTTCCCAGGATACCCAGGGAGGTGGTGGCTGCCCCATCCCTGGAGGTGTTCAAGGCCAGGTTGGATGGGGCTTGGAGCCCCCTGATCCAGTGGGAGGTGTCCCTGCCCATGGCAGGGGGGTGGAACTGGATGGGCTTTGAGGTGCCTTCCAACCCAACCCATTCCATGGTTCTATGATTTTAACACAGGTAATAAACATTTACAGATCTGAGTTACAGGAGGTGTTGTTTTTGGACAGGTTCAGGGTCTTCTGTGCAAGGGTTTGTAGAGCTCTGGCTGCGTTTGGCAGGGGAGGGATGGGCAGATCTATCTCATCTGAGCAGTCCTGGTGTTCTGCACCTTGCAAGACAATGATAGTGGGGACACTTGGGCCCAAAGGCAAAGTCTCACAGTGAAAATTAACCCCATCATAGCTTAAAGGGAGACAAAAATGGGAACATTTTGTTTCCCAACGTGGAAAATGTGCACCAAAACCTCGTGTGCATTTTGTATCGCTTGGGCTGTGACTTCTTGGCTTTGCAGGAGGAGCAAAGAGCAGCACAATCCACACCATCCTAGGCCAGCTGTGCACAGACCAAGGCCACCAGCATCCTGGCTTGGGCCAGCCATGGAGTGGGCAGGAGGAGCAGGGAAGGGATCGTCCCCCTTGTCTTGTTGCTGGTGAGGCCACACCTCGAATCTTGGGTTCAGTTTTGGGCCCCTCACTCCAAGAAGGACATTGAGGGGCTGGAGAGTGTCCAGAGAAAGGAATGGAGCTGGGGAAGGGGCTGGAGAACAGGGGTTCTGGGAGCGGCTGAGGGCCCTGGGGCTGTTTAGCCTGGAGGAGGCTCAGACCTCATCGCTCTCTGCAGCTCCTGGAAAGGAGGTTGTGGTGAGGTGGTTGCTGGGCTCTTCTCCCAAGTAACAAGTGATGGGATGAGAGGAAATGGCCTCAAGTTGTGCCAGAGGAGGATTAGATTGGATAATAGGGAAATTTCTTCACTGACAGAGTGGTGAAGCCCTGGCAGAGGCTGCCCAGGGCAGGGGTGGAGTCTCGATCCCTGGAGGGGTTCAAATAATCTGTGGTGCCTTGGGACGTGGTTTAGTTGGCACGGTGGGGCTGGGCTGAGGGTTGGACTGGTTGAGCTGAAAAGTCTTTTCCAACTTTTATGATTCCATGATTCTATCCTTGCTTTGGGGAGCTGGGCAAGCGCCGCCCCCGAGGAGCCACAGCACGAAGGGAACCGCGTGTCAATAATCCTGGGTGGATATTTCATTTCTGGGGGGGGAGATATCCTGCTGCAAGTCCTACCAGGCTGCCCACGCTCCAGCACGCTTCATCTCTGCTCTCCTGATGCCTCTTGAAGGGCAGGAACACAGCTTCAAAGCACCAGGTCCGACTTCCAGAAGGGATTTACACACTTAGAGCATAAATTTCCCTAAGTAAGACTTGGATGATTTTGACAGCATCACCCCTGTGACCCCTTTGGCACACTTCATCCTTCCTTGTCCTGCTCAAATCCTGTGCCATTTGAGGGAGAAATCACCTTTTCCCACCCAGCTCTTACTAAAACACCCCGGCTCAGGTAGTTTTAGGTTAAAAGTGATGATTTCCTACCCTGTGTGCCCGAGGTAATAATTTATCACCCTCTTTGCCTCCTCGTGCTGGCTGTGTTCGCTCCACCAAAGGCCATCCCACTCCATCCACCCCTCCTCAGTGCAGCCCTAAAGCTTCATCCCCATGGCTTTGGTCCAAAGTCCAGGGTGAGGAGATCAACTGGGACCCATTTTTAGGTGCAGATGATTCTTCTCTGTTCACAACTCCAGAGCAGTTGGCCCAGCAGGTGCTGAACACGTGTGGTAGGTGACGCCGCGCGGCCACCGTGCGCAGGCGCCGAAGGGACAACATCCTAAACCACAACAGGGTTTCAAAATCAGCCTTGCAAAACCCTCTCTGAGGTCTCACACAGCCAAAGCACAAGAACAAACAGGATGTTTTTGCAAACTGCTCCTTGTTTTTCAGGCGGTTGGTGTCGTAGAGCTCGTCTGTAGCAGGGGGTCTTGGACATCAAGATGGATCGACTGGAAATGAGACTGGAAAGGATTCAGACAGGAATAAAGGAGACCTCAAGTCAGGATCAGAAGGCAAATTTCTGTAGCCGAAGGTCAGAACAAGTCCTCCAGGCATTTTAATGCCACGAAAAGGTCAGCTGAGTGAAAGGTGGCTCTGGCAGGTCCCTTCTCACCACCTGAATTTTCAAAACGCAGTCACTTGATGCCGCGAATTTTTATTGGAGCCCTTCAAAACCAACACAATTTTTTAATCTGCAAGAGAAGGACCAGGCTCCAAACTGCAAACCCACATCATTCTGCTGAAAACTCAACCATTCCACTTGAAAAGTGGCTCCTGGTCTTTTCTGGCTCAGACTTCTCCACGTGTGATCTTCCTCCGCAGCTCACGCTGACGTCTATTTAGCAGCGCGAAGCACAGAGCCGCTCGCCCTCGGTGTTGGGAATGGGTGTTACAGCATCATCTTAGAGGGTTGCATCAGCAGCTCTATTTTTGCCCTCTTAATGAGAAACAAGATTTGTTAATATCCATATATTCCTAGTGAAAAGCATTATATATATATCTCCAATATCACATTGCAAGGCAAAAGCACAGCCAGCTATTAATACTCTGGTCTGCTGGCGTCGAGCCGGGGCACCAAGATAGCTCCTTTTATCCATGTCTGAACCATAAAAGCCACTTTCCTAAGCCGACCACAGCTGCCACGACATCAATGTGCTTTATTCATGCTGGATAGGATGAGGGGGAATGGTTTTCAGCTGAAAGAAGGAAGGTTGGGATGAGATCTTAGGAAGAAATGGTTTCCTGCGAGGTTGATGAAGCAGACGTGGGTCTCCTCCAGGTATATTCCTTCCCCTCTAGCTGAGGTGTCAGCCCAGCCCATTAAATGTTTGACTTTCTCTTTCTTAAAATGCATTTATTCCTACTTGAACCCAAGGTTGGGCGGCCCCAGAGCTCAGCTTCGTTCCTTATTTATTTAGTAACTGGGGCATCTGGGCATCCAGCCTCACCAGCCCGAGAGCACCTCGTGAACATCACTGAGCTGTAAAATATTCCTGTCTCTTCCAGCAAAACCATTTGGTTCAGGTGCTTCTGGGCAAAAGAGGATCTCATGGTGGGTGACGGGACAGGGGCTGCTCCTCCCCTCTGGTTGTTCGTCTTCATCGTGAACTCGGGGTAACAGTCAGGTTTCAAAGACCCAGGCACTTAAAAAGCAGTTTAAGAGGGGTCAGGTCCCATGGGGATTGCATCCCAAAGCTCCTCTTACATGGTGGGAAAGCCCCAAAATGTGGTTTGGAGAAACCTCTTTGCAGGCACCCTGACCCGTCCCTGGGAAATCAGATTTAAATAAAAAGTGACCACAATTATCCCCCATCGTGTGAAATTCAAGAATGGGATCAAACGCTCATCGAAGCTCCATCCTCCAGTTAAACCAGGGCAAACACTCACCCACTTGGCTCCCAAACCCCAGTCCCAACATGACCACCATCTCGAAGCTGAAGGCGTTGGCTGTTGGGGTGGGAGAGATGCCCTCCAGGCCCTTAAGCTCAGCTATAAACCCTCCCCAGATGTTGTCACCACACTTGGGCTGTCGATTGAAGATGAAGACGAGGTGAAGTGCTCAGAGAGATGGTTCAGTAGTGGACAGTTATGGTTGGACTCAATGATCTCAAAGGTCATTTCCAACCAAGTGATTCTATGACCGAAGCCCTCCCTGGCTGCGAGGAGCAGGGCTGGGCAGCGCCATCCCCTGCCCTCAGCGGGCAGGAGGCATCAGGCTCCTGTAGCCACCACTGCTGCTCCCTGAGTTCTGCTCCTGGCAAAGCTGAGACTCCATCTACGTGCTTCAGAAGGAGAAGCCTCAGTCTTTATCCCTCCCTTTGTGCCATCAGCATTCTGCCTGATGCAATTATCCCTTACGAAGCACTCGCTGGAGCTGGTCAATGCTTTTCCGGATGAAAAGCGTCTTCGCTTACGTTGGGTATTTCCTGGGAAACCTCATCAACAAAGCAGCTTTAAAGATGAAAAATAAAAAGGCACACACAGGGCTTTAAATATTTGATTTCCTTCAGCTGGCAAAACGAAGAACCTCCAAATCCCTGAGTGAGGCCTGGAAAAGGTCGCTCCAAGCCACCACAGGGGCACCACAACGGTGTCCACCTACCATGGCCGTGCTAGAACAGATGGGTTATGGATCTGAGCACCTAACAGGAGGCACCTCGACCACTGCAGGTCCTGCTTGAGCTCTCAGGAGCACAGGGAACCCCAAAATCCACACACTACTCCTTCTCCTTCCCTTGCCATAGCACGGTTTGGGTTGGAAGGGACCTCATCCAGTTCCAACCCCTCTGCCACAGAACAGAATCGTCACAGTTGGAAAAGACCTCTAAGCTCATCCAGTCCACCCATGAACACAACACCAACATATCTGTTAAACCATGACCTGAAGCTCCACATCTACACATTTTTTGGACCCCTCCAGGGATAGAGACTCCACCACTGCCCTGGGAAGCCTCTGCCAGGGCTTCACCACTCTGTCAGTGAAGAAATTTTTCCCACTATCCCACCTAAAGCACCTCTGGTGCAACTTAAGGCCATTTCCTCTCATCCCCATGAGTAGTTTGATACCACAGGAATTAAATTCCCTCCAAAAATCAATGTATTTTTGCACTCTCTCTACAGCTAAAATTGTGACTTTTGCATCACGTCTTCAGCACGGTGAAGTGTCACAGCCCAGCAGGGAAGTGAGAGGATGGGGAGAGCTGGGCAGGAGAGATGTTGGGTTTGTGGTACCCAGTGCCGTGGGAGCGCAGTGGCAGGAGGGAGGGTGCCTGAATTGCTTCCATCGTCTCCAGCACCCATGAGGTTTCAGCAGCACCTGTGTCTGCCTGGAGTGGAAACCAGTTCTGGCACTGGATTATGGAAAGAGTGATCTCATAGAATCACAGAATGACCTGAGTCTGAAAGGACCCACGAGGACCTTCGAGTCCAACTCCTGTCCCTGCACAGGACACCCCCAATGTTCACCCCGGGTGTCTGAGGGTGCTGATCAAACACTTCTGGAATATTGTCAGGCTGTGGCTGCTGCCCTGGGGAGCTGTTCCAGGGCTCCCCCACCCGCTGAGGGAAGAACCTTCTCCTGATGTCCAACCTGACCCTCCCGTGGCACATCTTCCTGCCATTCCCTTGGGTCCAGAGAGAAGAGCTCAGCCCCTGCTCCTCCTCCTCCCCTTCTGAGGAAGCTGCAGACCACGACGACGTCTCCCCTCAGCCTCCTGTCCAGGTGAGTGATTTCTACACCCCTACACCTGCTCTGCTTTGCAGGTCACTTGACATCCTCCTGGGTTGTGGATGACCAGACTGATGCAGTTCCTGAGGGCGATGGACGCGTGCCGCTTGCCTCCATCCACCCCAGCTGACCCAGTTCTCCACACCAACAGCCTTCCTGGGGTGCAGCACCAACGCATAAACGACAGCTTCTCCTGAAGCCCCCAATCAGTCGTGTTTTCTCAGCTATTCTGAGCCCTGGCAAAGCCATTGTGGGTCAGCTCTCATCCTGCTTTCGGCTTCAGCAGGAGCAAACGTGGCCATGCTGGAGCGTTACATATTTTATAGAAACCACTCTGCCAAAAATATGCCTCAAAGTCCTTGGCTGGAGGCAGAGTAAAAGCAGAACACGGGCTCGTTCAGGGGGGTGTGCCAAGAATCCTGCATTATAAATGCATCAGCACATAAATAAATAAAAGAAGACCACTTAGGAAGATGAGCACAGACTCGCTTCCCGTTTGGGACGTTGTGGATGTCGATCCCTGCGCAGGCTGAGAAGCAATGAAAGCCTTTCCTTACATTCTCATTTTGACTCTGATCCTCACTATCACCCAGCCAGCAGCTGAATCCACCGGCCCCGTGTTTGCTGGGGTGCAAACAGCCCATGTTTGTCATGTCCCTCCTGTAAGGATGTTCTTGGCCTGGTTAGCAGGTGCTGATGGATCATAGAATCATGGAATGGTTTGGGTTAGAAGGGACCTCAAAGCCCATCCAGTCCTACCCCCCTGCCACGGGCATGGACACCTCCCACTGGATCAGGGGGCTCCAAGCCCCAATCCAACCTTGAACACCTCCAGGGATGGGGCAGCCACCACTGCTCTGGGCAACCTTTCCCTTCCAACCCAAACCATGATTCTTCCAACCAATTCCATGATTCTACAATTCTATGATTCTCAGAACCTGGCAAAGGTCTGAGGTCACAAAACAAGGGAAGCTGCCACTGAAGTTCAGAGAGCTCCCCTAAAATTATCATTTAAAAAATCAAAACTGGGCATGCTTTTCATGTTCTCTCCTCCTTTTGCTTTTTTTAATTGTTCTTAGGGATCGACCTTTGTGAGTGAAGCTTCCAGGCACCCACCACAGTTAAGCAGGAGGGCAATTTCCTAAGGTGAAGCCACACATTTGGCTTCTGCCATCCCCTACGGCCGCGATGCCACTGGAGCTGCGGGAAACAAGCGGATCCGGGGTTGGCAGCCACGAGGCCGATGGCACGGGGGCTCTCCTGACGTGCAGGGGCCAGGACGTGGGGTTGTGTTCTGGAATCCCACCCACAGCTCCAAAAGCTTTGGCTCCACACGGCCTCGGCAGGGTGGCCGTGCTGAGGACCTGCCTCTCCTTGTCCCCGGGCGTCCTGGCCGTGAAACGCCGAGCAAAGAGCTCAGCTCCATTATATTCCGCACGCATCGCCGCTGAGCTCATTAAAGCTGGGAATTTAATGGGAGGGCTCTGCCATTCTGGGGGAACATCCACTGCCAGGTGCAGTCGCTCAGCACCACGGCAGTCGCTCAGCACCACGGGCAGAATTCAGCGTCTCCCTTTGATGGAGAACGCCTGCTTTTAGCACTACGGCTCCCAGTCGCTATAGCAACCTGGATAGTCATCATCCCATCTGATGCTTCATTCCTGCCAGCCAACCAGGGGCTGATGGCAGCAACCAGAGATGGGTTCCTTTCCTGCTGGCTGCTCGCAGCACCCCGGATAACCCCTCTATGAGCTCACCCTGCACAAATCCCTCTTTCTGAGAGGATTTTGGAAGCTCCCTGGGGATGGTCCCATCGAGCACTGCTGCGGCGGCTCTGGTGCAGAGGGCTTTCAGGCAGGGTGTCACCGTGACCTACTTTGGGCAGGACGAGGTGACATCATGTTAAAATGCCAGAGGCTTCCCAGTCCTCTGAACCTCTCTGTCCGGTGGCAACGCTGAACTAATCTGACTCCAAAGTCAGATTCCCAAGTAGCCCTGGCCACTGGGATAACCTTGCTCTGTCAGCACAGGAGACATCTCCCCTCCTCAGTTCCTCTGACCTGGAACAGCCAGGCTTAATCCTGCCTCACTATTTCCAGAGCTGATCTGAAAACCTAGATTTTTCTCCTTTTCTAATAGAAAAAGAGAGAAATTAGCAAAAAGCTTCAGGGGATAGAAAAAAAAATGCCATAAAAAGGGGTGTTATTGTGCCATATTCTGCTGCAGTGCTTCTCCCAGGGAGAAGCAATGTTCCTGTTCACCCTCCCCGTGTGAAGCAAGGTTTTCATCATGCAGAGCCTGACAAGAGGTCACACTTTCATGGGCAACAAGCACCACACAAGAGCATTTTCCTTAGTGATTCAGGGTTATCCAGCCCCAAAACATCATCTCGTTCCTCAAAACTAAGCCAAATGCTTTTACCCTCGAGGAGAGCTGAGGGGAGGGGTGGGCTCTGGCTTTAATGCTGGTGAGGAAGCCGGTTCCTCCTCTCCCAGCATCCACACGGTGACATTTCAGCTGAGGAAGCTGAATCATCCTTCAATTACTGACAGGCTTTTAACCTGATGCTGAGGTCACCCTCCTGCTAAAACCACCTCTCTCGACGGCCAAGGGAAGGATCACTCCAACCCAGGGATTTTTCCACCCTCTCTGGTTTTACGTTGGACCCCTTGGGAGCCGTTTGATGGCGAAGGATGTGGCTGCAGGGATGTTGCAGGCAGCACGGTGTTTCCTACCAACAGGTTCCCCTTGCCAGGTGTCTCCCAAACCAAAGGCAGTTTAAAACACCTACTGTACCCTGCAGAACAAAGCAGGGAAGAATCATCAGGCAGAGGACGATGGACAGGAAAGGGAAGGGTAAGCAACAAGTCAGAGTGACTCAGGGCTCTCGATTGCTCCATCATTGCATTCAGGTTTTAGCTTTCTCACCAGCTGCTGCTGCCCTCATTTCCTGGGGCAACAGCACATCCAGGGCCTTTTGGAGGAGACCAAAGAGATGCAGCAAGGATGCAAGGCTTAGAAAGGCATTTTAAACACGAGGAATGCTCAGAAGGTCAGAGCAAAGCTCAGGAGCAGATTGGACCAAGGTTGGTGCTACTGGAGGAAACCACCAAGAGAAGCCTGGGGCCTCGGGAACAAGAACCCACATCCTGGAGAGACCCCATCACTTCTCCTTTTGGCTGCTGACATCCCTGTTGGGCTATCAGAGGAGGCCCAGGGCTGCAGGGTGTTTGAGGGATGACGTTTGAATGGGTTTGCAACCACTCAGTGGACGTCAGGGCCTGACGCACCTCGCTGAACCCCAAACCTCCCCAGCAATGCCAAAATTCGGCCTCTGTGTCCCAGCACGAGATGGCCAAAAGATGGTGATGGTTGGTCACTAAGGAGAATGTGGCTTACAGAAAAGAGAAGATGAGCAATAACTGCAGCAGGCACTTAGGAGACAGACAAATTAAGAAGTGAGGGATTTCAGGAATGTCAGGAAGAGGATGGTTGGGCTGTGAGCAGCCTCTTTGCCTCTACCGTAGCAAAAGTTGCTTCTACTGCCTCAAAACCTCTGTTGCATAAACCTGCCCATGTGGGAAAGCCCAGCTGGAACCAGGACTGACATCACCTCGGTATCAGCATCACCACATCCCAGTGACACACCTTGGGTCTAATCAAGCAAGATGAAAGTCATTCCTGTTCGGTCGAAAGCATCGGAGTGAATCAGGTTTGAAGACAGGAAGTCTGGGGAGAAAAGAGAAGCTGTGGCTGCCCCATCCCTGGAGGTGTTCAAGGCCAGGTTGGATGGGGCTTGGAGCCCCTTGATCCAGTGGGAGGTGTTCCTGCCCATGGCAGAGGGGTTGGAACTGGATGGGCTTTGAGGTCCCTTCTGACCCAAACCATTCCATGATTCAATGTGGTGGATTTTGTAAGAAAGCTTTTCCTTCCATCACAAAACTTAAAAGCCGTGAACCAAAGTCCTCCCAGCAGCAAACAGCTCCACACAGGCATTTAAAAAGAGGGATTTAATTCTAGACTCCTACTGTCCTCTCCAAGGACCAACAGCAGCCAGATCAGCCTAAACCAAAGTGACAGCCAACCTGGCAGGAGCTCGGTGTCAGCCACCAGCACTCCCTGCAACAAAGAACTGAGCTGAAAAACATCCCTCTATGACTAATAAGAAAAGGCAGCCTCTTTCTTGACATTTCAAGCCAGGTGATTCCTAAGAACACCAAACATTCACTGTGTTTCCTTAATATTATGGATTCCTGATGCCCGTCCAGGCATCAAGGATGCTTCTTAGAACCAGGGCTAAGGCTACACTGGGAAATCAATATTTTACAGGGTAGGATTTTAAGTGGGTCTCGTGTGTTCAGAGAGGCTGAGCAGCCAATTTGGGTTTTATTATTTCAGGAGCATTTGCTGAGATGCTCCAGAGTGGCTCGGCCTCACTTCTGCAAAGTAATGGGCTTGGAAGCTGCGATCCCAGAATAAAAACATTGGCACTTCTGATTCCCTTTGTTCTCTCCTCTTTATTCCCTGATAATGTTAGCACAGCTCAAACAGGCAGGAAAAAAAGGCAACTTGCTGTGAAGAGAGACAACTACGTCTTATTTAAATACCTGACCTATTTCTGCTTTTCCTGTGCCTAACTCAAGAAGTTTGGATTTGCAGAAATAGCTGAAATAACAGTGTTGGCTCATGTGAAAAATACCCTGCCTTGTGGCAAAGCCAGCATGAAAAATGGGTGCACAAACAATAAGATTTGTGCTTGCAGAAATGAGAAGTTTGGAGGGGAAATTCACGTTGCCAGGCTGATCCCCACCGTGCTCAGCATTTGCATTTTTCACTGCAACAACATCTAATTTTCATTTCAGGGTATGAGGTGCCTCTGCTGGAGGCCAACACCTATGGAAACACATTCGGCCGTCGATCATCAGCTTCCCAACCCAGCAAAAATCCCTGCAGCCTGCAAGCCAAGCCCTGGCTCAGCAGGCAGGGTGATCTCATTTTGGAAATCACAGTCTCTATCGATATCCCTGCCCTCCGAGCCGGGCTTTCAAAGGCTCTCAGGGCACACCTTGCACAGCTCAAGGCGAGGCGAGGCCCTGGGAAGGTGCAAGGGATGATTCAGGGTGGGACAGCGTTGGGCTGGGTGCTGCTCCTCACCCACCAGCGTGGTTTCCATGCCCTCCATCTCCCTGGAATAAAACCAGGTCTGTTTGTGAGGAGGTTATGGCTGCGAGTTTTAGAGCACAGCCACGTTACTAGGCACGGGGAAATGCTTTTAATTACTGCCTGGCACAGTCTGCATTCTCAGCTGCAAAAGAATCCATCCTTCTTCCTATCTCTCCTCGCAGCGGAGGGGATGGGGTGGACTCCAGTGTTATTTCTGTGGATGAGCCTCTTCTCCTCCCACCCCCGACCTGCTGCTCCGTGGAGATGGGGAACAGTGCCAAGGGCTGTAATTACTGGCAGCACCACTGCAGTGACTCCAACAAGGTTGCCTTTTATACCAAACAACCCGGGATCCTCCGTGACTTTCGATCCAGCCCTCTCCTTCGTGAGGATTCCGCTGAGCTCTGCAGCTGCTGCAGGAAAAAGGACCTGGGGACTGCAGGGTTCAAGGTTCCTATAGGAAAGAGCAACCCTCGGGATCGATACAGGATGGGGGGTGATGGGATTGGGAGCACCCTGAGGAGAAGGACTTGGGGTGCTGGGGGAGGAGAAGCTCAACAGCAGCTGACAATGAGTGCTCCCAGCCCAGAAACCAAGGGTGTCCTGGGCTGCACCCAAAGAGTGGGAGCAGAGGGGAGGGAGGGGATTCTGCCCCTCTGCTCTGCTCTGCTCTGGGGAGACCCCACCTGGAGTCCTGTGACCAGATCTGGAATCCCCAACATAGGAAGGAGATGGAATTGTTGGGATGGGTCCAGGGGAGGCCACGGAGATGATCCAAGGGCTGGAGCCCCTCTGCTGTGAGGACAGGCTGAGAGAGTTGGGGTTGTTCAGCCTGGAGAAGAAAAGGCTCTGGGGAGACCTTAGAGAAGCCTCCCAGGACTGAAAGGGGCTCCAGGAAAGATGGGGAGGGGATTTTCCCAAGGGCCTGGAGTGTCAGGATGAGGGGGAATGGCTTAAAATTGGAAGGGGGGAGATTTATATTGGACATTAGGAAGAAATTCTTCAGGATGAGGGTGGGGAGGCCCTGGCCCAGGTTGCCCAGAGCAGTGGTGGCTGCCCCATCCCTGGAGGTGATCAAGGCCAGGTTGGATGGGGCTTGGAGCCCCCTGATCCAGTGGGAGGTGTCCCTGCCCATGGCAGGGGGTGGAGCTGGATGGGCTTTGAGGTCCCTTCCAACCCAAACCATTCCACGATTCTATGAATTTCCCAAAATACAGGCAAGTTTGGCACAACAGAGTTATTTTAAGACACCACATCCTGTATCCTTCAGTTTCCAGCCCAAGAGGGATACTAATCACTCGCAAGGATAAATAATTGCAATCCCCAAGCCATGTCAGTGCTCTGTGGAGGTACCAAACAGCAAAGGCTTCCCATTATCAAATCCATCTTCTGACAGGCAGAATCATCAATATTTTATGCTTCTCTATTTCAGAGCCTGTGCTGGGAGAAATCAGCAGATTTCCACATGGCACTGAGAAATTTGCTACATCAACCAAACGCCTGCAAAGCCAAAGCCATTAACAAATCAGATATCCATGGCTCAGGCATTCAGTGTTAATTTATTTTGCTGCAGTCATTGCAGCTGAGCAAAATATCTTCCCCCAGCCCAGTTTCTAATCAGCTTCCACCCTCCTCTGGGCTTACCAGAGTTAAATCTTTCCACACTGCTCGCTGTGATAAACTGAAAAATTGAGCTGCAAATGGGGGAAAAAAATGAGTTGCAAAGCAAATTCTTCCCCAAGCAATAGATTAACTCTTTGTTCCAAGGCTATCGCAGCATTTCAAGAGGCTTCCTGTGTGGTTTGTGGAGAGGCAGTGCAGGGACAAGATAAGATGCCACCACTGTGAAATGATCTCTGGGAAGAGAATCATTCCTCCAGTCTGGAAGGGAATGCCCACACGTGAGCTGGGGGTGGAGCTCGCTGGTAGCACCACCACAATGGCAACAAATCCCTCATCTGAAGGCAGAACTTGCACTATTTACACTCACTTAATGCTTTCTGCTGACACCACAAACAAGGAATATTCATAGAATAATAAAATTATAGAGTCATAGAACCACAGAATGACCTGAGTTGGAAGGGACCCACAAGGACCATCGAGTCCAGCTCCTGGCCCTGCACAGGACACCCCAACATTCACCCTGTGGGGCTGAGGGTGTTGGCCAAAGGCTTCTGGAATATTGTCAGGCTGTGACTGCTGCCCTGGGGAGCTGTTCCAGGGCTCCACCACCCTCTGGGGGAAGAACCTTCTCCTGATGTCCAACCTGACCCTCCTCTGGCACATCTTCCTGCCATTCCCTGGGGTCCTGTCATTGGTCACCAGAGAGAAGAGCTCAGCCCCTGCTCCTCCTCCTCCCTGTATGAGGAAGCTGCAGAGCACAATGAGGTCTTCCCTCAGTCTCCTCTTCTCCAGGCTGAACAGACTCAGGGACTTCAGCCTCTCCCACACACAGGTTCCCCTCTAACCCCTTCTCCACTACTCTTCAATCTAGTTTAAAAAAAGCATCTCAGGATCTTGGCTTTTGCAACAGAGATGTTTCTTTGCAAGGGTCTGCAGCAGCTGACGAAGGGTTTTCAGTAAAAAAAAAAGATAAACCCAAGCTTTTTGCAGATCTGTTCTGAGTCTCATGACTCTCCCTTCCTGTTTGCCGTGGAGCACACGGGCCTTCTTCCCCTTTGCAGCCCTGAGCTTCTCTCCTCGAGCTCCAACAGCTCCACACACAGAGCAAACATCATCCACAGCACCCTTCAACGTGGCAGCTACACAACAAGAGGCGAGGGCAGAATGACAGGGCAGCCCCACCTCTGAGCACACGAGCCATGGCCACTGGGCCCACCTGGGAACGTGTGGGAGACAAAGAGAGAACCCAGGGTGAAACTGGGTTTGAACTGGATGATCTCTAAGGTTTCTTCCAACACAAGTGGAGAAGGACTTGTGGTGCTGGGGGAGGAGAAGCTCCACAGGAGCCGACAACGAGAGCTCCCAGCCCAGAAACCAAGGGTGTCCTGGGCTGCACCCAAAGAGTGGGAGCAGAGGGGAGGGAGGGGATTCTGCCCCTCTGCTCTGCTCTGGGGAGACCCCACCTGGAGTGCTGTGACCAGCTCTGGAATCCCCAACATAAGAAGGAGATGGAACTGTTGGGATGGGTCCAGAGGAGGCCACGGAGATGATCCAAGAGCTGGAGCCCCTCTGCTGTGAGGACAGGCTGAGAGAGTTGGGGTTGTTCAGCCTGGAGAAGAGAAGGCTCTGAGGAGACCTTAGAGCAGCCTCCCAGGACTGAAAGGGGCTCCAGGAAAGCTGGGGAGGGGCTCTTGATCAGGAAATGCAGGGATAGGACAAGGGCAGTGGTTTTGAGCTGAAAGAGGGGAGATTGAGATGAGATTTTAGGAGGAAATGTTTTCCTGTGAGGGTGGGGAGGCCCTGGCCCAGGTTGCCCAGAGAAGCTGTGGCTGCCCCATCCCTGGAGGTGTTCAAGGCCAGGTTGGATGGGGCTTGGAGCCCCTGATCCAGTGGGAGGTGTCCCTGCCCATGGCAGGTTGTTGGATCTGGATGGGCTTTGAGGTCCCTTCCAACCCAACCCATCCCACGATTCTATCAAAAGCCAGAGCAGGAAAAGGAGCGAGCGCAGGCGCCACCACTCAGCAGAGAAGTGCTAAAGCCCTCCCTGATCTCCTCTGCCCTGGCACAGATCCTGCTCCTATCCATGGGACACACTCAGTGCCCTCTGTGTTGTGCCAAAAGGGAGGTGCTGAACAGCTCTGGCACAGATGATTGGGAGAGTCTGCCTGACCTTGGGATCAATAAAAGCCCTCCTTAAGCCATGTAAGGATCCTCAGGGGGGCAAATCCTGCCACGGTCGCTGGGAGCCACCAGACTTATTGAGAACCAGAGGTCACAGCAAACCTGCTGCTGCCAAGCTCGGCACACGACAGCCAGGGAAGGGTGCTGAGGGAGCCAGGCTGCAAAAAACCTACCTGCAAAGGGCCTGGCAGCTTATAAATCTCCTGCTGTGCTTTCAGGAGATGCTGCCTCGGCTGCCCTGGCTGTACACAGCGAGGCCAAGCTCGCCGCGCGGTGTTATCATGGTCCTGATGCTGAAAGGAGATAAAGACTCTCTTTTAGAGCAGCATTTCCCAAAGGTGATGCTGTTCACTTGACTCCCTCCTGGGTGAAAACATCTTCACACGACCCAAACAGGGAAGAGCTTGTTGCCTTGAAATTGCTGCACATAATGAATTCTGAATTCCTGCAGCACAGGAGGGAAACAGCTGGAATTACTGGCTCCCTGTGTAAACACTTGTGACCAGGAGAAAGCAAGCCACTGACAGGTAATTAAGTGCTCCTTAGCTAGTGTAAACACTTAGGTCACTAATTGGAGCTGCTTCTTAGTCTTTGCTCTCTCTGCCCCTCCCACAAGGAACTGAGCTGCTGCCAGCGAAGAGTCAGCATTATTAGAGCTTATTAATTTGCAGTTCTATGCTCAAAAGTACAACCTGTGCAATGATTTTTTTCATCTCCTCCGTGGTTTCTGAGCTCTCTGAAACTGTGAGTCACGTGCGCTGTCGCAAGGATGAGAGGTGAGTTTCAGTCCTTGGAGAAGAGGGGAGGCCCTGGTCCAGGTTTCCCAGGGCAGCTGTGGCTGCCCCATCCCTGGAGGTGTTCAAGGCCAGGTTGGAGGGGGCTTGGAGCCCCCTGATCCAGTGGGAGGTGTCCCTTCCCCATCCCTGGAGGTGTTCAAGGCCAGGTTGGAGGGGGCTTGGAGCCCCCTGATCCAGTGGGAGGTGTCCCTTCCCCATCCCTGGAGGTGTTCAAGGCCAGGTTGGATGGGGCTTTGAGCCCCCTGATCCAGTGGGAGGTGTGGAGGGGTGGAACTGGATGGGCTCTGAGGTCCCTTCCAACCCATTCCATGACTCTCTGATGCAGAAGCAGACCCAAAGCCCCCAAGACAACTGGGGTTGGGCTCCTCTTGGGTGAGGCTGAAGCCAGCACTCCTCAGCCCACACGTATTGCTCTCAAAGCTGCAGGGTTTGATATGTTTCTTAAATTAAAGCTAAGTTGTGATTGGGACTTTATAAAGGGGCACACAGGACACTGGGGAGATCTTTTTGAAGGTGCTTCCACCAGCCCCAGGCAGGGGCTCTATTAACCCATCACACAGCACAACATCCCGTGACACCAAATCGATCCAGCTGTAATCATGGAATTATAGAATCATGGAATCATAGAATTACCCGAGTTGGAAGGGACCCAAAAGGATCACCGAGTCCCACTCTTACCCCTATATAGGACATTCCCAACATTCACACCATCCCTTGTGCCAGCACTCACAATTATTAGCCTTAAAGTGTCTGAAAACAGAGGTGTGAGCGAAGTGAGAGGAAGGGAAGGTTTACCCTGCGGATTTTGCTCTGCTCCTTGGGTAACCACGGGCTAATTATCACATTTCTCCTCAGACAAACCATATAACTGAACCCTAAACACTCTAGATCTGCTCTGGAGATAACTTCCACCAGAGATAAAGGAGCAAGTGGTAACAGGAGATGATTAACAGCCTGACATGGAAAGTGAACAGGCAACAGCACGGCCAACGGCTCACAAAGTGCTCTCCAGAGGACACGGAGTAGGAGCCCAGCAGTCCAAGGCTCGTTAGAACAGCTGTTAACAACAGCCTAACAAAGCCCACTGAAGAGGTGTATTAAATTTCAGAGGCATTCTGGATGGAATGGGCAGGGCTGCATGGGGTGGGGGGTGCAGGGCTCCTGTTCCCATCTCTGCCAAAGCCCCCTCTGCAATCTCCTCGGACACAGGCGCGCCAGGCACTTGCCTGCGTGACAGGAGATATAAAACACTCAAAGAAAACATAGAATCATGGGGTCATTAGAGCTGGAAATGACCTCTAACATCATCCAACCCAACCCCACCATCCCCACTAAACCAATGTCCCCAAGTGCCACATCTACACATGTTTTGAACCCCCTCCACCACTGCCCTGGGTCCCAGTGCTTGACCAAAACGACCAGAAGACAGAGAAGTTAAGTTACTGCTTAACTTCCATCCTTCCCATTCCTCAAAGCCAAGTCTGAGCCGGGCACACAGCTTTCTCCCAAGCCCTCCATAAAAACACACAGCAAGAGAAGGCAGGAGAAGAAAACAATTTGTTCAAAGCCATGAACAAACAAACAAACAAACCCCCCCAACTGTTTAAGAGAAGCCAGTTGTTTTTTAGAACTGAAAGGTCCCCCAGGAGAGTGGATATGGCTGGGGAGGGCATCAAGTGTGGTCTGAAATCTGCAGCCTGGGACAGCAGAGCGCTGGGTTTTACAGGGATCACGAATTCCACTTTGGTCCCACTGCTGTAGAACAGAACCTCAGCAGGATAATGAGGATACAGTTGGTTTGTGTTGGCCTATTAGTCATTATTTTCACTGCTAAAAGCATCCCTGTGCTCCTCCTATTACACAAGAACCATCCTTCCCCTGCTCTCTCTCATTCTGCTGCCAATCCCCAGCCGGCTCTGCCGGCCAAGCATTCCCAGTTGGGTTTTGAGATGAGAACTGGAGTCGCAGCCCTTTACTTGGGGGGGGGAACTGGGCAAAGCACAGAGTGGCTCTGTCAACTCTCTGCCTGCATCCAGCTGCTCTGCATCCTCCTTCACAGAGGAAACCACAACCCAAACCCAGCCTCTTATAGATTCGTGTGGCCACGGACTCTGAAGGCAGCTGGATCTCATCTTCCAACAATTACACTCTTTGGGAATGTTCCTTTGCAGAGGGAGCACCAGAGTTGTGTGATATTAATGCTTGCTACTGTTCCTCACTCTATCTCAATCTGGTTTTTAATCTCCATGCTTATTTGGCAAGGAAAAGCCAAAGGGTAAGTGATGGGCTGCAGTCTGGCCACGAGCAGAATGACAGCTTTGAAAGGGATCTTCCAAAAATCCCACTTTAGCAAAGGTCAGAGCAGAAAGGAAAAACCCTGCAGTGATTCAGGACTTGTGACTAAGCTGAAACCCTCAAGAGCATAATCCTCCAGTGTCTGTGCCATCCTGCTCGCTCAGGGCAGCAAGAAAGCCTGGGATGTCTCTCACCAGTTTCTTTTTTCATCCACTGGATGCAGGTTCTTGGTGTGTTCAGCCTGGAGAGGAGGAGGCTGAGAGGGGATCTCAGAGGTGTTTGCTGCCTTCTGCCAAGGGAGGGAGGGGAAACAGGGGCTGAGCTCTGCTCTCTGGTGACCTGTGATGGGACTGGAGGGAAGGGCAGGAAGATGTGCCAGGGGAGGGTTGGGTTGGATATTGGGAAGAGGTTCTTCCCCCAGGGGGTGGTGGAGCCCTGGAACAGCTCCCCAGGGCAGCAGTCCCAGCACCCAGTCTGCAGCATTCCAGAAGCCTTTGGCCAATGCCCTGGGGTGAGTGTTGGGGTGTCCTGTGCAGGAGTTGGACTCGATGGTCCTTGTGGGGCCCTTCCAACTCAGGCCATTCTATGATTCTATGACTCCTTTTCCAGCTCTTCAGGAGGAGAGGCTCCTGCAGCCTCTCAATCCCTTCCAGCTCTCCAGAGGAGCTGTTATGGATGGGACTGAGCCAGTCCCCCGAGGTTGAATGTGCACTTTACCCCCTGCTGGTGCTCCCAGCTCCTGGCTGACCCAGAAAGCGAGGGATGCTCCATGAGGTCTGCTCCCAGTGGAGCCTGGCTCAGTCCCCTGCTGGCTGCTATTCCAGCACTGGGCCCTGAAAAACAAACTCACAGAATAATTCATGAAGAATCACAGAAACACAGAACCGTTCAGGTCAGAAGGGACCTTAAAGTCCACCCAGTTCCACGCCCCCTGCCAGTTCTGCACCTCCCACTGCATCAGGTTGCTCAAAGGCCCATCCAACCTGGCCTTGAACACCTCCAAGGAGGGGATTGCTGAAGTTACTGGTTCCAAGTTCCTATCCCAACTTGAAATTGGGATCCAATTTTTGGAGCAGGAAGCAAATCCTGTTACAGCTGATGACTTGGGGAGGCTGAACCTCTATGGCCAGCCTGGCTGAGAGCACCAGAAGAGGACAGCTCATGAAAAGGAGCTCTTGTCTCTTAGCTGTCGCTTCCCAGCCACTAAGGTGAAGGAGATGTTGACCCCAATCCAGATGAATTTCAGATTTTCCTAGAGGCTTCCAGACGCAGGACTGCTGGACACCAACAGCCTCCAAGCCCCATAAATGGAGCCAGGATGGGGCAGAAAAGCTGTGGAAGGAAGACCCCAGGGCCCCAGGGCTGGAGGCACAGTGAAGGGATGCGTCCCCAGACTGGTGACAAAATCAAAAGCAGCCTGGGAAAATGGGACTGGTTGGATCTCCTGCCGTGCTGAGGCAGCACCTCCTCAACCAACAACATCAGGAGGAGGAGGCAGGGGCAGGATCCGGCCACAGCTCTTGGCACAAAGCAACACCCAATTGGTTTCAAACCTGAGGGCATCACCTTCAGCTCCAGGAGGACTGGAGGAAGACTGGGATTGCTGGCATCTCCTGCCTGTGAAACTCTAGCCTGGGGCTGATGGCTCCCGGGGAAGACTCCTGCCTTTACTTTAAGCCTTTATCTCTTCTCATCTGCGGGATCCAAAGGAGATGAAAAACAAAAGAGGATGAGCTGTCTGCTGCCTGCTCGCACGAGGACACAGACAAAAGGGAGAAGAGGGTGCTGAGCTATTTAAAGCTGCCTCCTCCTCAGTTCCTAGGGGTGGAATTTTACCTCTGGAGTGTTGATTGCTTTGTAGGAGGGATTTAAAGACTACTTATACAAAAATGATCATTAAAACCTAAATAAAACCTGCGCCCAGTCAATATTTTCCGTTTGAATTCTTCTCAGAATCCAGAATAAAGCATCCAGTTTGCTACGGAGATTTACTGGTGTTTTTCTACCCATTTACTAAACCAAACCCAAAATGCTGGGGGTTTATATTGCAACCATGTAGAAAGGCCCTCTGACAATAAGCTTAAAGCACAATTCCTTAGCTCCACACCATTTAAAATGACTTAAAATTAATAAAATTTGAAGTATTGTGAGTTGGTAAAATAATTGATTTGATTTACTAAAAACACTGACACCTCACACAGTATAAACGAGGACAATTAATGAGTTTTGGCAGTTTTGGAATCATAGAATGACCTGAATTGGAAGGGACCCACAAGGCTCATTGAGTCCAACTCCTGTCCCTGCTCAGGACACCCCAACACTCACCCTGTGTGTCCGAGGGTTTCTTATATTTACAAACTGACCTCAGGCTTGAATAAATCCAGCAGAAATCCTACCTTCCCTCATTCTGTTTTTACATTGGAAAACAGAAAATGCACAAAACAAGCAGCACATTTTCCTCAAGGTTAAACCAAATTACCAGGGTCAAAACCCCTTTGGTAAATCAGTTTATCTTCCAACACACTTCGATTTTTCTAGGTCAAAGTTGCCTTTTAACCCCCTCAAACAAACCATTCCAGCCCATCTGCCCTTGTGTCACTAGACAGGAGAAATTAAATTAACACTTGGATGCCCAGGCTTGAAAACTGGGGGCATAAACACAGCAGGGAAGCTGGAAATTGGAAATCCAGACAGATTTAACAAAGCTCGTGGCGGCTCAGCACTGGCTCTGCTTAAATTTAATGAGTCATTGGGTTTTGATAATGTGAAGGGGATATGGTGTGTGCCTCTTTATATAATCTTAAGTGTAAACAGATTTTATGAATCAGCATTTTCAAGCCATAAATGGGTTTCTTGTTAATAAACTGCCCAGTAATATGTTGCTGTAGGAATGGTGATTGATGCCTCTGGCTCTGGAGAGAGCGGGCGCAGCGCTCCCTCTGTGGCAGCTTTTTCTTTGCACCATTTCTATCTGCTTTGCAAGAAACCCCTCAGAATTAAGGGGATGCTTTACACTTGGATCCAGGAGAGCCTCACCCAGCCACGGGCACCCACCACAACCCCTGCCTGGGATATCAGGAGGGATGCTCAACCCTCTGCGTGGCTGCTGCTCCAAGGATGCGTCCTGTGGCTTCCTGGGCATCAGTAAAATTTCACTGCCCTACTTCTTTCCTCCAGAATTGCTGGGAAATTCATCCATGCTGCACCTGGGGGAGCTGCAGGAGGGCTGCCAGCACCTTGGTGGCTCTGGGGTGGGCACCGAGCGAGGAGGTCGGGGGCTTGCGCTGCCGCTGGGTTCAGCTGCCCATGAGTTGGAGGTGGGCAAAGCGATGGGGACTTGGCAAAGGGGCAACTCCCAGAGGCCAAATTCACCTTCCTTGGGTGACAGAAGCCCCAGGCAGGCAGTGGCTGTGGGGAGGGGAGAGCAGGCTCGTGCTCAGTGCCACTGAGAGCTGCCAGAGCTGCTTAACCCGGGCACCGAGCTACGCTCAGAACCCAAACCTGCTTTGAAAAGTGGCAAAGTGGGGCAGGCTCTGTGGTTTAACAGCAGCTTGGTTTAACTCAAGGAGCTTCTTTATTGAGTCAGAATGAAACCAGACAAAAAAGCCAAGCAGATGCCCTTGCACAGCTCTGATGCTGCTCCGGCGAGGCTGGATTCACACCCCTTCCAGTCTGGTTTCACGCCTGCTCCAGGTGAGCACAGCACCTTGCTGAGGGAGGATGTTCTTCAAACAAGGAGCAAAAGTGGCTCTGGACAGCATGGGAAAGGAGCAGTGGGTGGCATAAAGCTAGGAGTGCAGTGGAAAGGTGGGAAGGCAAGTGAGGGTGGGCAGGGTGCAGGGAGAGGAGTGATGGATCACCACCCCGTGACCTCCACTCGCCATTCTCATGAGCGTAGGCTCGACTGATGGACGCCAGCATGGAGAGACTTGCCCTCAGCTCACTCCAAACCACACACCTGGGGCCAGAGGTAAAAAAAAAGGACAAGGACTCTGTTCTCCTGTAGCTCCTTCAATCTCCTGCTTCCAACCTGCGCTCCTGCCTCTCCTGCAGTGACAGCTCTGCCCCACCAGCTCCATTTCAGAAAGCAAAATATAGAATCCAGGAATGGGTTGGGTTGGAAGGGACCTCAAAGCCCATTCAGTTCCAAGCCCATGGCAGGGACACCTCCCACTGGATCAGGGGGCTCCAAGCCCCATCCAACCTGGCCTTGAACACCTCCAGGGATGGAGAAGCCACAGCTTCTCTGGACAACCTGGGCCAGGGCCTCTCCACCCTCACAGTAAAACATTTCTCCTTGAGATCTCATCTCAATCTCCCTCTTTCAGCTCAAAACCCCTCCCCTCATCCCATCCCTGCACTCCCTGATCAAGAGCCCCTCCCCAGCTTTCCTGGAGCCCCTTTCAGTCCTGGGAGGCTGCTCTAAGGTCTCCCCAGAGCCTTCTTCTCTCCAGACTGAACAACCCCATCTCTTTCAGCCTGTCCTCACAGCAGAGGGGCTCCAACCCTTGGATCACCAAGCAGAGGGATGTTCTGTAATGCAGCATCGCTGGGTTTTACCCCAGACAGTGCTCTCCTCTTTCCTGAGCTCCCTCCTGGTCCCACCCCACCCAGCACTGCCAGGCCCCTGAACTTCGACCCCACCTCCCCAGCCAAGTCATCACCACCTCTCCACGCTGGTTTTGTGCCCAGCTTTTCTTGCCAGCCCTGACAAAACGCTTTTGAGAGAGAGCACCACCACCACACAGACCTTCTGAACACGACAGATTTGCTGAAGATCAGACTAATAAGACAAATACTTGAAAATAAGGATAATATTAAGGAGGAGTGGGGATTTTCGGGACCCGGATGCTGGCAAATTCTCTTGGCACAGGAGATTTGCTGTTCCCTGGTGATGTGCAGCCACTTTATTGTCATTGTCTGGGCCAAGGCTCCTCTTTGTGCACAGCAGCGGCTGCTGGGATAGAACCCTCATTGTTGGGGACTACAACGCTCGCCCTGCCCATGCTTTCCATTTTCTTCCCCCCCAGTATTCCTTCCCATCAAGTTTGCAGATCATCAGGGGCCAAATTTGGCCCCATCATGAGGCCAAATTTGGGCTCCAGTCCAAATTCAGATAAATAAACCTTTCCTGGATCTCCATCAAGGGTGCTGGACACGTTGTATTTCCAGAGGGAATCCCATGTTTCTCTTAAAAACAGGTGAGGGTTTTATCCCTCCTTGCCAGGGTCTTTGCAGAGAGCTGGTGGTGGAGCAGAAGGTGGCTCCTCCCAAGACCATTGTAAATGCTCAGCAGCTCGGGAACTGTCCCTAATTGCTGCCACACAAAGGGTCTTCAGCTGAAAGGAGAGCACTGATTGCCAAGGCCATCAGGGAGGATTATGGGGACTGGGAGCCAGGGAGCCACAAAGGTGACCAATTCACATACTGCTGGGGTCCTGGAGTGGTGGTCTCCTGGGATCTACAGGAGTAGAGGCTTCCCAGTGCCCAGCCTCCCCTCTCCTGCCCCTTGGGCTGTTCCACACCTTGGAAAACTTCAAAGACCTTCCCTTTTGTCACCATCTCTCCACACTCCAGTGGGTAGATCTTATCTGAACGACCTGCTAGGATCCTTCTGAAGTTGTGCCCCAGGGTTCCACAAGGAGATTATCAGAGCTTCAGGATCATCTGGCATTCCCTGTGCCTGAACATCACCTGGGTCAACACCACCTGGGTCAGACTGCGATGTCAGATGGTTTTGAGGCTGGAAGACTGAGGAGCAAATTGAAAATGTCTCATTTCAGACACGACCAAGGCTGCTCCTCTGACTACAACTTTGTGTCAAGGTTTCTACCGTGGCACTAAAGAAATTGCACCAAACATTGCAAACATAGGGAGAAATGTTTTTTGTCGAGGGCCTAGAGATTCCCTCTTGTCTTCACAAGTCCCAATTGGAGTAGGTTTAGAGCTTCCAAAGAAATCAGCCTTGGAATGACCCAGGAACCATTACCCTGGTTTCTAAAGGCATTATCTGTGCCTCAGCTTTTGAAGGAGCAAAACCTCAGAATCACAGAATGACCTGAGTTGGAAGGGCCCCACAAGGATCAACTCCAACTCCTGTCCCTGCACAGGACACCCCAACACTCACCCCGTGTGACTGAGGGCATTGGCCAAAGGCTTCTGGAATGCTGCAGACTGGGTGCTGGGACTGCTGCCCTGGGGAGCTGTTCCAGGGCTCCATCACCCACTGGGGGAAGAACCTCTTCCCAATATCCAACCCAACCCTCCCCTGGCACATCTTCCTGCCCTTCCCTCCAGTCCTGTCCCAGGACACCAGAGAGCAGAGCTCAGCCCCTGTTTCCCCTCCCTCCCTTGGCAGAAGGCAGCAAACACCTCTGAGATCCCCTCTCAGCCTCCTCCTCTCCAGGCTGAACACACCAAGGGCCTTCAGCCTCTCCTCACACCACTTCCCCTCCAGACCCTTCCCCAGCCTTGTGCCCTCCTCTGCACACTCTCCAGTGGTTTGATGCCCTTTTTACCCTGTGGCACCCAAACTGCCCCCAGAGCTCGAGGTGGGGCCTCCCCAGTGCAGAGCAGAGGGGACAATCCCCTCCCTCTCCTGTGCTGGATGCCCCCCCAGGACACGGTTGCCCTCTTGGCTGCCAGGGCTCACTGCTTCAGCTGGGGACGTTCACTGAGGCCAAAGCCATGAAGTTCTTTTGTCTCCTGATGGGACACCTGGGTGCCTGCCCTCTCCAAGTCACCTCACCCACGCTCCTCCACACCCAGCCCTGGTTCCCAGCCCCAGCTGCGCGACTCCAGCCACTGCTTGAAACCCAACGGCTGCAACTCGTGCCAGGGCACAATAACCCTGGGAAGGACCTCCAGCAGCCCCCGTTGACCCAGCACAGGTGTTTTCAATGCAGACTGGGAACAGATTTTCCCTGCAGATATCACCCAACAGCCAGCAGTGAAATGCTCCAACGATGGGGCAACCACAACATCTGCAACAGGGAGAGGGGTTCAGCTACTTCCTCCTGCTGCTGATTCACAGCTTGGCTGGCTTTGGGCTGCATGTTTTATTCTGAATTTTATGTAGATGAAATATGATAAAAATGAAGTTGAAAACTCCAGAGAAAAGAATTAGGCTGAAAAATGAAATGCTGAAAGCTCAGTCCTGGAGCAGCCTGGGCATCCACGGTTGTACCTCTGGAGGCAAAGGAGTCTGGAGAAGCTTTTCCAACCCACAGCCTCATCGAATCATGGAATCATTAAGATTGGAAAAGAACTCTAAGATCATCCAGTCCAACTCTCAACAGCCAAGCTGACAGCAGACACTTCTCAAGTGGCCCCAAACACATCCCTATTTTCAGGAGTGGGATGTCGAGGGATAACTCTCAGTGGAAACACTGCAAGTCTAATATCAGAGTATGAATATTTGAGAGGAGAAGCAGTGACAGGAACAAAAAGCCCCAAACCTCAGGACTGTCACAGCCAGCTGTTCTTCTCTTCTCTTCTCTTCTCTTCTCTTCTCTTCTCTTCTCTTCTCTTCTCTTCTCTTCTCTTCTCTTCTCTTCTCTTCTCTTCTCTTCTCTTCTCTTCTCTTCTCTTCTCTTCTCTTCTCTTCTCTTCTCTTCTCTTCTCTTCTCTTCTCTTCTCTTCTCTTCTCTTCTCTCCTCTCCTCTCCTCTCCTCTCCTCTCCTCTCCTCTCCTCTCCTCTCCTCTCCTCTCCTCTCCTCTCCTCTCCTCTCCTCTCCTCTCCTCTCCTCTCCTCTCCTCTCCTCTCCTCTCCTCTCCTCTCCTCTCCTCTCCTCTCCTCTCCTCTCCTCTCCTCTCCTCTCCTCTCCTCTCCTCTCCTCTCCTCTCCTCTCCTCTCCTCTCCTCTCCTCTCCTCTCCTCTCCTCTCCTCTCCTTTCTCTCCCTAATTTACTGGGAAGTTCCTGTTCCACAAAAGCTGCACTGACTGCAGGTTAGGAACACCTCACCAAGCTCATGGCTCCACCTGGAAGCCTTGCTCTATTTTAATTTACATCACCCCAAAGGTACCATTCAAGTTTCCTATGAAATTGGAATTTATGAAGACACTGGAGAGAAGAATCCATTTCCTCCACACACCTTTCCTAGTGCTGGGGGATTATAAAGGAGGCCTCTACGTTGTCCCACCTTTTTGTTTGCTGCTGACTAATATTTACCACGTTAAAAGCAGAGAACCAATGTGCCATATCGTGCTCCAGGCCAAACAACCAACTCAAATTCCAAGAGCCAAGGTTGTTCTACCAGTGTTGGCCGCAGTTCCCTGCAGGATCACCCTCGGGATATCAGTGATTGTCCACAAGGGTTTGTTTCAAAAGGGAAGAGGAAGATTGATGCCAAGTGGCAAAGATGACACTGCCAAACCAAACTCAGTGGTGTCCTGCCCTGTCTGCCTACACCTGGAACAGTCTGTTTGGCTTTCCAGCAGAAATTTATAAACAAGGATACGAAATGAATATCAGTGTTTTCTCATCTGCCTGATACTGGCTCTGAGCTCTGCACTTCCCAGCAGGGCAAGGGAGGGGATTCTGCCCCTCTGCTCCACTCTCCGGAGACCCCACCTGGAGCCCTGCGTTCGGTTCTGGAGGCTTCAGCACAGGAAGGACCTGGAGTTGTTGGAGAGAGTCCAGAGGAGGCCACGGAGATGATCCAAGGACAGGCTGAGAGAGTTGGGGTTGTTCAGCTTGGAGAAGAGAAGGCTCTGGGGAGACCTTAGAGCAGCCTCCCAGGACTGAAAGGGGCTCCAGGAAAGCTGGGGAGGGGCTCTTGATCAGGGAGTGCAGGGATAGGATGAGGGGGGAGGGTTTTGAGCTGAAAGAGGGGAGATTGAGATGAGATCTTAGGAAGAAACGTTTTCCTGTGAGGTTGGGGAGGCCCTGGCCCAGGTTGCCCAGAGCAGTGGTGGCTGCCCCATCCCTGGAGGTGTTCAAGGCCAAGTTGGATGGGGCTTGGAGCCCCTGATCCAGTGGGAGGTGTCCCTGCCCATGGCAGGGGGTGGAACTGGATGGGCTCTGAGGTCCCTTCCAGCCCAAACCATTCCATGTTTCTATGAACTCCTACCTGTCGTACTCTGGGGAAGGAGATGCGTGAAGACACTTCCTTTGGGAAGTCCAGGATCCTGTTTTGATCAGGTAATTTCAGTTTGCATCAACAAGTGGGTGATCAATCATTTTCACATATTCAGGCAAGGTTTTGCTGAGCAAATGCCTCAACACCAGAGGCAAAACAATCTGCTTTGTGTTCTTAAGCTCTGCTTTACTTAAACCGGACCCTGGCAGGCGACGGAACAGATTTGGGCACTGATGTCCCAAAAACTTCATGTTGGGCTTTACTGGAAGGTGTCACTTTGAGGAAACACCATGGGGTGATTCCTGCTGGTTTTCATGCACAGGGTAAGATTTGATGGCTCTTCCCACTCCGAGCATCTCAGGGAAGTCCCTGGGCAGCGCTGACGGGAGGCAAACGTGCCCTGAGCCACAGCAGGAAGGATGCTCCAAGGATGCTGGAGCACACAAAGTGTGTTCCTACCAAAGTCTGCTCCTGGAAAAGCCCTCCCAAGGCTGGGCAGGACAGTGAGGCACAGACATCAAAGCGATGGGTGATAACTCGAGCACCGAAAGAAGAGGGAAATAAAGCAAAAGGAGAAATTGGTAAAACCTCAGGCAGAGCAGAGAACTTTGCTGGGGAAGCATCTTCCACCTGGAGGGGTTCCTTGGCACTGGCCTACCTGAAAGCCTACTGTGGCTACTTCTTTGGCCCAGCCTGACCAGCAGCACCTGTGCCGTGTCTCAGCACACCGCGCGCGACGTGCTCGGGCTCGCGACGGCAAGTGCTGTGGAGAGGAAGGATGATGCATCCCCAGGTGCATCACTGCTCTTCCAACAACCACACTGCCTGCTTTCATCTCAGCACGTAGTTCAAGTCAAACACGCTCAGGTAATTGCAAGGATGGACAGAATCACTTAGGAAAAACACAGGCTTGAGGAGCACAGGGACATGTGTGGTGGAAATAGAGGCAGAGGTGGGGATAATGCAGAGATGGGAACGTGAACGGGAGGAAAAAAAGACACCAGGACAATAAAAATGTGATACTGAGTGTACAAAAATTGATTCCAGTTTATAACTCAGCAGCAATTTCCTCTTGGTGCAAACAGAAGGATTAGAGGAATACAGGGATGGATTGGGAGCACCCTGAGGAGAAGGACTTGGGGTGCTGGGGGAGGAGAAGCTCCACAGGAGCCGACAGCGAGCGCTGCCAGCCCAGAAACCAAGGGTGTCCTGGGCTGCACCCAAAGAGTGGGAGCAGAGGGGAGGGAGGGGATTCTGCCCCTCTGCTCTGCTCTGGGGAGACCCCACCTGGAGTGCTGTGACCAGATCTGGAATCCCCAACATAGGAAGGAGATGGAACTGTTGGGATGGGTCCAGAGGAGGCCACGGAGATGATCCAAGGGCTGGAGCCCCTCTGCTGTGAGGCCAGGCTGAGAGAGTTGGGGTTGTTCAGCCTGGAGAAGAGAAGGCTCTGAGGAGACCTCAGAGCAGCCTCCCAGGACTGAAAGGGGCTCCAGGAAAGCTGTGGAGGGGCTCTTGATCAAGGAGTGCAGGGATAGGATGAGGGGAAGGGTTTTCAGCTGAAAGAGGGGAGAGTGAGATGAGATCTTGGGAATAAATGTTTTGCTGTGAGGGTGGGGAGGCCCTGGCCCAGGTTGCCCAGAGCAGTGGTGGCTGCCCCATCCCTGGAGGTGTTCAAGGCCAGGTTGGAGGGGGCTTTGAGCCCCCTGATCCAGTGGGAGGTGTCCCTGCCCATGGCAAGGGGTTGGAACTGGATGGGTTTGGAGGTCCCTTCCAACCCAAACCATTCCAGGATTCTGTGATTTTCAGACCCTGGCAACCCAAGCCATTCTATGACTCTGTGATTGTAAATGTAGACATTCATTTCTTGAGGGAGCCCTTCAGTGGAGATGCAGCACGAGGGAAGGCAGAGGATGCTCTGCATCTCCACGTGACAATGTTCACAGCATGAGATGCAACAGAAGCAATGCAGGAAGTCAAACATTCCCACCTTGAAGCTCACAACACAAGCCAAGAAGAGAAACACTCTGATATCACAACCTCCTGGTCCCACTGCTGTGGATGCTGGGACTGTGCTGGGCTCTGGGCAGGGCTGGCACCACAAACACCCTGTGGGGCTCCATCCCCCCAGCTCTCCAGGATTCAAGAGGCTGCACATGGAAGGGGAAATCTGTGAATTAAATTCTTAGTCTTAGGCCTGAGACTGAATTCTAAAGTAAAACAAGTCCATTAACCAGACTTCAAAGTATTTATCCTGTCTTAGCCTACACCAGTGTTTTAATAACAGGTTTCTATGCCAGGAGTTTAATAGCTCCAGCAAAAACCATCTCAGATGCAGAAGACGATGTATTTGGTGTAGAACCCAACCCACCTTCTAATAATAAACTGTTCCAGGCTTTCATTTTCTAAATTGTATGTGTTCTCCAGAGAGAGGTTTTCTTGAACCTGCCGCATAATGAAAGCTCTCAATAAATCTTGTCAAACCAGACAAACAGAACTCAATTTTCATTTCACTTTGAAATCGCAGCTGAGTGCTCCACAGATGTATTTTTTTTTCTGTAATTGCCACATAACCAAGGCAGAGGAGTTGGCTTATTTTTAACAAGATAACGTTATTGTCTCTGTGTGTTAAAATATTCAGTTGTCTATAAAAATGTAACCTTTATATATGCAGAAATGGGTTTGTCTCCTCTGTTCTAGCTCTGGCTGGTAAGGGAGAGACAATCTCACAGGAGGGGAAGGGAGGGAACTATTACAGTGATTGGAAAGGACACTTTAACCCCACGGGGAGGACTGGGATGGAAATGACTCCATACACATCACATCCTATGGTGCTGCAGTTACAGCCCCAGCTAAAGCTTGGCTGTGGTTTGAGAAGCGAGATGATGCTGTGAGAGAAACAACCAAATTCCTGAGAAATCAGCTTTTTGGGGCTGTTTCTCCATTTCTGAAGAGGCTCCATCAGTCACCGCAGCTGCTGTGATGCAGGCTGGGGGGAGTTTGCAGAGCACAGGGTGATTTGTACGTTGAGGGGTTCTGGTCAGCATGCTGTATTGAGGCAGAAAGGGCTAAAAATAAGAGAGCTGCCCTCCTGCCAGCCCCTGGGGATGCAGGTGGGTACCCCAGTACCCCCTCACCCTCCTTCACCCCATCCTGGGGAACCCCAGTGCCGCTTCCGCACGGAGACAGGGGCAGCAGCACCCAGGGGGCTCTGTCAGTGCCCAGGGGGCTCTGTCAGCACCCAGGGGGCTCCGTCAGCCCCACTGCCAAGTCGTTTCCCCATTGTAATTCTTATTATTTTTAGGATTTGGTAATGAACTCATTAAATCACCGAGGCGGTGCGACAGCGAGCGGCGGAGATGCTGCTGCTGTAGCCATGGCAACCGCTCCCCGCTCAGGGGACCCGTCTGGCCCCGGAATGACTGTCACCCCCAACCCAGGGCAGGGGGCTGACGCACAAGGGGTCACTGTTAGCCCCTTCCCTTCACCCCCTGCACACCTGAAAGCCCAGCCCTGTCCACCTTCCCTGCTGGCTTTGCTCCAGCTCTTTCCTAGAAAGGCTGGAACAAAGGATGCTCTGGCAAGGAGGTCCTCGAAAGGCATCGCTTTCCCTCGGCTCGCAGGTGGTGCCAGGGGGCTGCTGCCCTCCTGGGTGATGGGATTGCTCCCCGTGCAGGCAGGAGCTGCAGGATCCACCAGGGTGTTTGGGGTTAAATATTCCTTTCTGAGGTTTCACTGGCAGGGAGGGAGGGCCTGTGCTCACAGAGTTAATAAAGCTGATTAAAATGCTCTGCAACACCAAGAGGTTAAAAAAACCCACCAAAACCCAAACTACAGCTTGAATTTGTGTTTGCACTTAAAGGGACCTTAATTCCCACTTGTCTGAATTAAACTGAGTGCACTGAGGGCTGCAGTGGGATGCATTGGCCATGCCAACACAGCCTGGAGACAGGCAGGAGGGACAAGTGCTGTGATAGCTGGGCTACAGCCAGGGTGGGGATAGGCAGAGGCAGGCAGGATGGACAGGCAGACTGTGGGCAGGATGGACAGGCAGACTGTGGGCAGGATGGGCAGACTGTAGGCAGGGTGGGCAGACTGCGAGCAGGACAGACAGGCAGACTGTGGGCAGGGTGGACAGTCAGACTGTGGGCAGGACAGGCAGAGTGCAGGCATGACAGACAGACAGACTGTGGGCATGACAGGCAGACTGCGGGCATGACAGGACAGGTGGACTCCACCCAGGACAGGTGGACTCCAGGCAGGACAGACAGACTGTGGGCAAGACAGGACAGGTGGACTACACACAGGACAGGTGGACTCCAGGCAGGACAGACTGTGGGCAAGACAGGACAGGTGGACTCCAGGCAGGACAGGCAGAGTGCAGGCAGGATGGACAGTCAGACTGTGGGCAGGACAGACAACAGACTGCGGGCAGGATGGACAGTCAGAACATGGGCAGGACAGGTGGACTCCACACAGGACAGGAGGACTCCAGGCAGGAGAGGTGGACTCCAGGCAGGACAGGCAGACTGTGGGCAAAACAGGACAGGTGGACTCCACCCAGGACAGGTGGACTCCAGGCAGGATGGACAGTCAGAATATGGGCAGGACAGGTGGACTCCAGGCAGGACAGGCGGACTCCAGGCAGGACAGGCAGCTCCTGCCCAGCTCTGTGCAGCCTCTGCAGCTGAGCTGAGTCAGGGCTGCAAAAGATGATTCAATGCAAGACACGAAGACCAAACCCCACATGAAGGCACTGGTGATGGGCCTGTCACAAACACCAGATGTAACTAACATCAAGCCATTTTACAGATAAAGATCCTTGCCAGTTAAGATCATTAACAGCATTAATAACAGCAGTAAACAGCAGCATCTTGTTGGCCAGAGCAGGAGGGCTGATGTCAGGATCATCTCCGGCGCTGGGATCAGTGAAGCTGCCGCTGCCATACGAGGAGGAAGTGGAAACATTTGCATAAGCTCCAAATTGCCTGCTGTAAGGTGTGAGGATCTGGAGCTGCAGCACGCCCCCTCCAGCACCCTCCTCACCCAGGAACATCCTCTCTGCTGCCTCGTTTCTATTTGTGCTCTCGGTCCCCTGCGCCTGAGTCACAGCAGAACAGAGCAGCCTTTCTCTGCAAACACCCATTTCCCCAGCACACGCAGTTACAGGACGTGCCCGGCTCCACAAGCTCCCTCAACACTTTTAATGATGCTAAAAAAAAGAATAATGAAGTCAAGGGTCACAATTAAGATGCCCTTAATCATAATTCTTGCTCTCAGCCTCGACCTCTAATTCCTACATCGCTTGAGCTCAAATGACACCACGTAGCAAAGCCTAACGTGGGATGTGGGTGCTGTCAGTGGTGAGGTGAGTGCACCCCACCAGAAGCTGGGTAGATGTTTCTCTTTAGAAGCATATTTTAATATCTGACATGGCACAGCTTTAATGTGCTGCTTTCTGCAGGCTCGTGAAAGCCTTTCCTAAGCCCAAACGCAAGAGATGCAAGGCAGGCTGTCAGCAAGGGACAGGCAGCACGAAGGAAGGATGTGGCTGCAAAAAGCCTTTTGCCTTTTGTACCTGGCTTGAGAATGTGGCTGGATAAAGCCTTTTGCCTTTCATACCTGGCTGGAGAATGTGGCTGGATAAAGCCTTTTGCCTTTCATACCTGGCTGGAGAATGTGGCTACATAAAACCTTTTGCCTTTCATACCTGGCTTGAGAATGTGGCTGGATAAAGCCTTTTGCCTTTCATACCTGGCTGGAGAATGGGGCTGGATAAAGCCTTTTGCCTTTTGTACCTGGCTGGAGAATGTGGCTGGATAAAGCCTTTTGCCTTTCATACCTGGCTGGAGAATGTGGCTGGATAAAGCCTTTTGCCTTTCATACCTGGCTGGAGAATGTGGCTGGATAAAGCCTTTTGCCTTTCATACCTGGCTGGAGAATGTGGCTGGATAAAGCCTTTTGACTTTCATACCTGGCTGGAGAATGGGGCTGGATAAAGCCTTTTGCCTTTCATACCTGGTTGGAGAATGTGGCTGGATAAAGCCTTTTGCCTTTCATACCTGGCTCTGGGCAGCATTTTGGCTCTGCCCACTGCCCACTGCCCTCTGCCCGTGCCAGCCCTGCAGTGTGGCACTGCTCACAGCCCGGGCAGAGATGCTGGAGGAGGAGGAGGCTGCTGGCCTGAAACTGCCTGATGTATTTGTGCCTCTCCCCCTGTTCCTGGTAGAGGACACTCTTCTGATGAATACTGAAACCCCTTGAAAGCAAACGACTCATTCTGGGGTCGGGTCTGAGCTATCAAGCAGCAACAGATGGAGAGAGCATCCCTTTTCTGCTCCAGAGGCCTCTGCCATCGTCTGCAACAGCAGCTGGGAAAAGCTGCTTTCTTTCTCTGGCCTTATTTGTCCACCCTCACTGCTTCCCTGATCCTGCTCTTCCAGACAAAAGCAGCATCTCGTGCGAGCCCTGGATCTCGCTGGGCAGTGGGAAAGCTTCCCCGAGCTCCTCTGCCTGCTGCTGCTTTCCCAAGCCTGCTGAAGCACCCGAGGAATTTAAGTCATTACAGCCTCTTTCTACACCCATTTTGTTCCCCCAGATAAAAGGTTTTCCACCAACCCGAGGTCCCCTCCCTTCCCCACCTCCTCATTCTCGTAGTTTCCAGCCTCATCTGAAGACCACGTTATCCAAAAGGGCTAAATTTAGCTTAGAAGGTCGCTGCAGTTTTTTCTGTGTTTATCACTGCTGTATTTAATTGCCAGGATCAAAGAGGGATGAAGTGGGAAATCCAGTAGGCAGCAAACAAGCTCCAATATAATGTGATGACTGACTTTCTCCTCACTGCTTTACGCTCATTAACCCAATTCTTTTGAACTCAAGCAGGAGACGCAATAACACCACGCTGGCAACCAAGCTCCCAGGGATGCCCAGAGGGAAAAGAGTCCCTTGTGTGCTGCAGAGAGAGGAGCCAATGAGGTTGGAATTTCCCAGCTGATGATGCCTGGAATATCCCAGCTGATGATGTCAGAATTTCCCAGCCTACACGAGGGCAAAACTTCAGGAGCGCCGACCCCTGATGGCACGGGGCACCCTGCATGAACCCCGTGCTCCCAGCAGTTCTCTTTGCATCTCCTCCTCTTTCCTGAGATAAGAGTTGGTGATTTAACCAGCAGATTTATTGATATTGTGTATTGTTACCTACTATAAAGGTTAGATCAACAACACACCGTTTGAAAGTGTTTTTGGAATCATTTAAGGAATGGCCCCACTGCTCCGTATCTCAGGGCATCCCTGCAAGCCACGGCCAGGCATGAGGCACCCTAACTGAATAAAACCCCTCCATGCAGATCTGGCACAAACTGGGTGACATGGATCACAGAATCACTGAATGCCCTGAGTTGGAAGGGACCCAAAAGGACCATCGAGTCCAACTCCTGTCCCTGCACAGGACACCCCAACATTCACCCTGAGGGCATTGGCCAAAGGCTTCTGGAATGCTGCAGACTGGGTGCTGGGACTGCTGCCCTGGGGAGCTGTTCCAGGGCTCCACCACCCTCTGGGGGAAGAAACCTCTTCCTGATATCCAGGAACCCAAGATGATGATAAAGATGATGATAAAACCATCCTACATCTTAGGAAAAGAAACAGAACCAGACACTGATCCTCACCTCCACGACAGGGAAGCATCCCTTGGTGTGACTCCTACCAGGTCACAGGATGCCATCTGGTTGCAGCTCACTCGATGTGACTCGTGGCACTGTCTCAGGGTGCCAGTGAGATGGGGGCACGAAGGGAGAATGTGGCTGGATAAAGCCTTTTGCCTTTCATACTCAGCAGAATTAACCTTATTTCCCTTTCTGATATTCAGGACCTGCAGAAAGCAGCAGCCAGTGCTGTGCATCATCCCCTGTGCATACCTGTGCTCACAGAACAACCCCATCCCTTCCCAGCCATCACCAGTGCCAACACCCGCTGGCACTGGTGGGCAAAAGGCACTTCAGCTGACACAGCCGAAGCCACAAGCAAACTCATTAGCAGTGAGGATGCCTCAGAAGCTGCAGAAAGGGCAGCTACACATCAGGGATCTAATCTGCTTCTTTCCTCACCCTCCTTTCATCACCTACCACCTCTTCCTTGCCTTATTACCTTTGTTTAAAAATTTATGCAGCCCCTGCTTGAACATTCCGGTGTGGGAGTCTGTGAATACGTGACTTGGGACTTTATGCATATTTAGGGATATTCCAGCTGGGCAGGTACCTTGAAAAAGCAGTTCTGAGTCTGCTGGAAATGAAAGGAGGAGGATGACAGCACTTGAGATGAAACAACAAAACAAAGCCCATTAGGTCTCCTTCAGCAGCGTTGGGTAAAGCCTCAAATGAGACGAGGTGAGGGCGTCATCTCCAGCAAGGCTACGGCTGGAGATCCTTCCCTCAGCAGCCCCACAGTGAAACCCACCTGCATTCACAGCCTGTCTAGACACAAAGGAACTCCAGTTTAATTAAACCTATTTAGCTAAGCCAGAGCAAACCCCGTGGAGATATTTGGTTCAGTAAGGCTCAGACTAAATACAAAGCTTCCCGGGAATAGCTGTCAGCAAGAGGGTGGGAGGATGCCCAAAGAGACTGGGACAGTGCTGGAAAATCACTTCTTCTCCAGACACAGCTGTACTGGCACAGCTTTTGTTGGCATGAGGGAGTGAGATGTGGTGTTCAAGACAGTTGTGAGCTCCAATAAAGGGCACAAAGCCTTCGGAGAGCTGGGTGCTGTCCCCTTCACAGCAAGTCCCTTCCACTCCACAAAGCTTCAGCTCTCCACTTCCCTTGACATTTATACCTGCTGAGTCATTTCAAATCCCAGCCCTCGAGCCCCTGTCTGGTCAGATCAGTGCTTGGAGATGTGGAGATAGGTGTGCTCTGAGTGATGGTCTGATGAACAGTACTGAAAATCACACAGCAGCCCAAGGCCTAACAGGCAAGAGTTTGGTTTAGAATCACAGAATCACTTGGTTGGAAAAGACCTCTGAGATCATCAAATCCAACTGTACCTGTCCGCTACCAAACCATCCCTGAGCACCTCATCTGCCCAACTTCTAAATCCCTCCAGGGATGGGGACTCCACCACCTCTCTGGGCAGCCTCTGCCAGGGCCTGAAAATCCTTATGGTGAAGAAATTTTTCCTGATGTCCAATCTGAACCTGTTCTGGTGCAACTTGAGGCCATTTTCTCTCATCCCATCCCCTGTCACTTGGGAGAAGAGACCAACAACCACCTCACCACAACCTCCTCTCAGGCAGTTGGAGACAGTGATGAGGCCTCCCCTCAGCCTCCTCTTCTCCAGGATAAACAACCCCAGGTCCCTCAGCTGCTCCCAGAACCCCTGTTCTCCAGCCCCTTCTTCAGCTCCATTCCCTTCTCTGGACACTCTCCAGCCCCTCAATGTCCTTCTTGGAGTGAGGAGCCCAGAACTGACCCCAGGATTCGAGGTGTGGCCTCACCAGTGCTGAATACAGGGGGACAATCCCTTCCCTTTCTCCTGCTGCCTGTTTTGACCCACTGTGATTCACCACGAGGTTGCCCTGGGCAAGGCAAGGGGACAACAGGTCACAGAGCCCCCATGGGCAGCTGCAACGAGGCTGGTGGAGGCTCAGAAGGGATGCAGGACTTTGTAGCAGAGATTGACACCAAGGGTTTCCTTGGGAGGGCAGCTGAGCTTCTGTAAGCACAGAGAAAAGTCAAGAACTTCCCCTGCAAGTTTATGGTTAAAAATAAGCTCTTGGTAAAAAACCCACAAAGCTGTTGTGTATTGAACCTTTTCCTTCCCAAATTCCCCTCCGCAGACGTTTGGTATTTGAGTGGTTTGGGAGTGAAAGAGGAAATACAATTCTGACTTCTGAAAAAGAAGGTGCATTTCAGCCTGGTCACCTCTGTGGGAACAAACACCCTTGTCTGTCTGTCTGTCCATCCCCACTCTGCCCCCAGGGGTGACAGAGAAGAAGACTAATAAAGAGACCAAGTGAAAAGTAACTGCCAGAGATAGAGAATCATGGGATGGTTTGGGCTAGAAGGGACCTTAAGGATCACCCAGTTCCAAGCGCAGCGAGCTGGGCTCAGCCCATCCGTGTCCTCTTGTGCCAAGCACACGTATTGCTCTGCACTGACCACGTTCTGCACCCAGGAGGATGAGCAGAGAGAGGAGGAATCAGCTGTTGTGCCAAGAGTGCTGGTAGTTAGAAAACAAGAACTCAATCCTTAGGCAACCTGGTTTTATCTGTTCCGTTCTGAGGGCGATGGACACCTCTGTGATGAAGAACAACCTCCACAAGCCAAAACCAAACACAATGCTCACCTGGAACAGGCCTTTCCCAAGCTTACAGCTTAATCCCTTCTCTCCTCACTCTTCATAAACCATCTCTGCCCCAGGACTGAGATGTTCTTGTTAATAAGCTTTAGAGTCAGGAGTGAATTCATTTCCAAGCACCCAACACTCTCTGCAGGAGCAGACCCCAACAGATCCCCAGCTCAGGTGCTCCACGATGGCTCAGTCAGGAATCTCCTGGGGTTTCACAGAATCATGGAATGGTTTGGGTTGGAAAGGACCTCAAAGCCCATCCAGATCCAAACCCCTTCCATGGATCACGTTGCTCAGAGCCCCATCCAACCTGGCCTTGAGCACCTCCAGGGATGGGGCAGCCACCACTGCTCTGGGCAACCTGGGCCAGGGCCTCCCCACCCTCACAGCAAAACATTTCTTCCCAAGATCTCATCTCAATCTCCCCTCTTTCAGCTGAAAACCATCCCCCTCATCCTATCCCAGCACTCCCTGATCCAGAGCCCCTCCCCACCTTTCCTGGAGCCCCCTTTAAGTTTGGTGTATCCCTGGTTGGGGGCTGTCCCAGAGCAGCCCAGCAGCCTCCACAGCTGCAACAACAAAGCAAGATTTGGTTCAGGACAGATGAAAAAAATGCACAAATTGTGCAAATGCAGTAAATTACCTCAGGTTTTGCTATGGAAACCCTTGCACCTGGGCTGGGTTAACACAGTCTTTCAGGCCCTGGCACCAACTGGGTCACACACACAAATACTTCAGGTTCCTCCTCTGCACAAAGACTTTAAGCTGTTTTACCAGTGCAGGAATTAAAACTCAAGAAGCAGAGGGGTCACTGAACTTCTCACTGGTTTCCTTCCAACCTGTGGTCAAGTTTGCATTGAGCTAAGCTTGGTTGAACTCTTTAACCAGCCCCAAAGGAAGGTGGCTCATCAGGGATCAATCACCTCCCGCAGAACACCCCTTGGAAGCTACATTGCCAGGCAAACAGCTTTTAGCTCTTTTACTAAAGGCTTGAAAGAAAAAACCAAACCAGCAAACCCCAAAACTAGGTCAGTGTTGGCCATCCTGCCATCTCCCACTCTATATTTAGCTCCAACTGCCAGCACACAACAAAGCCAGTCCATTGCTACCAGCGACGGAAGACGTGTGATCAGAACTGACACGCGACCGGCCCGAGCCCCCTCAGTCCTGAGGTTTGTAAACACTGAGATGTCTGTGCCAACCTCTGGGTTCACATCAAATTCACTAATTTTGCTATTTTTCTCAACATAAATACGAACAAAGTCTTGCCCCCTGTCCTGTGGGCAAGGCAAACCCTTCCAATGCCAGTTCAGTAGTGAAGCTCCCCGACGTTCAAGCGCATCCATTGCCTGCTGGGAGCCCAAGCACCCACTTTTACAAACACCTGGCTCTAAGGTGGAATAGTGGAGGCTCACAAGAACACCCAGCACTTTAAAGGCAGACATTTGAATCATAGAATGATCTGGGTTGGAAGGGACCTTTAAAGACCATCTAGTTGAACCCCGCTGCAATAAGGAGGGACATCTTCATCTGGATCAGGTTGCTCAGAGCCCTGTGCAATGTGGCCTTGAATGCTTCCAGAGATGGGCATCCAGCACCTCTCTGGGCAACCTGGGCCAGTGTTTCACTGCTTTAAGAGTAAAAAATTTCTTCCATCTCCAACCTCTTCACAAGTGGCTCCATCCCCTGTCCTCCTCCCAGCACACGTTAGCACGGCGCAGCACTGCCCGGCTGTGGAGGGGAGAGAACAGCAAGGTCATAAAGAGGATGTGATTTCATAGAATCATCTGGTTGGAAAAGACCTCTGAGATCATCGAGTCCAACCGTACCTCGCTTGGCGTTTGGAACATGCCCATGAGCAGGAGGAAGGAAAAGAAGCAGCTCAGGCCTGGCAGTCCCAGCTCAAAGAGGTGGTAACAGGGCTTTTGGTGTCACCTCAAGGTCATCAATGACACCTGGCATCTCAAATTTCATAAATACAGAAGCACTTCTGTTTTATTTAGGGTAAATACGTGGAAACAGCCTGGACAGAAGAACTGTGATGGCCTTGTTCACCTCCTTATCTGCACCCAGGCTTCTCACAGCTTGCAGCCACCAACCCCGCTCCGGGCTCCATCTCAGACTGGGCATGGGCACAGCCAACACTGCCTCTTCCTCCTGTGTGTCCCACAGCTCCCTACACCACTGAAACCAGTCCTGCTGCTCCCTGCAGGCCCCGGGGCTCCTGACACCTCCTGCCCTCCAGCCTCCTGGGAGGCCTGCAGCTCCCAGCACAAGGATGCCGTGGGCACGCTGCAGAGGCAGATTTTTCCTGCTGAGCTGCCATCACCACCAGCACCTCCTTTTCAGCTTAATACAGACACAAGAAAAGTAAAGTTGAAGCCCCCAGCACTGAGAGGAGTCACCAGCCCTGGTCACTCACCAGGACTTGGCCCCAGCTGCAGGAGGTGTCTGCAAGACCAGTGGGAGACCCTTGCTGGTCACTGCCAAGCCTGATGTGACACATCCCCAACATCTCTCTAGGGTCATGAAGAGGACCTGAGGACTGGAGCATCTCCTGTGAGGACAGGCTGAGAGAGTTGGGGTTGTTCAGCCTGGAGAAGAGAAGGCTCTGGGGAGACCTTAGAGCAGCCTCCCAGGACTGAAAGGGGCTCCAGGAAAGACAAGGACAGAGTTTGTAGCAAGGGCTGTTTGACAGGACAAGGAGTAATGGCTTTAAACTAAGGGAGGTCAGATTTAGACTGGATATAAGGATGACATTTTTCACACTGAGGGTGGGGAGGCCCTGGCCCAGGTTGTTCAGAGAGGGAGTGGAGGCCCCATCCCTGGAAACATCCAAGGCCAGGTTGGATGGGGCTCTGAGCAACCTGATCTGGTTGAAGCTGTCCCTGCTCACTGCAGGGGGGTTGGACTGGATGATCTGTGAAGGTCCTTTCCAACCCAAAGTGTTCTATGATCTGCAAGCTTGTACACAAGGACAGGACAAAGGGCAGGTGGGCACTTCATCCCCACTTCAGTCACACTGAGGTATCAGGAGTGGACCAGCCTAAGCTTTCTTTAAACCATCCTCCCTCCAAGGTGGTTTTTCTGCCCTGTTCTGAGCTCATCTGCACGTGTCCTGTTCCTTTCTCTTGTTGTTCATGGTTTCTCCTGGCCAATTTTAAGACACAGTACCAGTGGAGCTGTAGGAGAGGCACAAGAGGACTATTAACATTCAAAAGTCTTCATGTACATCCTTATTATAAAGCAAATTAATTCCAGTTTGAGCCAAACCCAAGCCAGACCAGCAGCTGGGCAAACACATAAACCTCCCAACTGCAAGTGTAAAGTAAAGCAAATAAAAGTAGTTGATGAATCCTTTGGGAAACAGCATCGTTATCCCACTTGCCCCAAAGCAGGTTCAGTTAAAACTGGTGGAGACACCTTCTGCTCAGGTTTGAGGATGGATGGTGGAATGAAGGTCCTAATGACAGGCATCTCGTGCCATTTCTGAGCCCCCAACCTCAAACTGCCACTGTGGAAAGGCACAAGTGGGTCCTGTGTCCCACCTGAAAGCTCCCCTGCAGGTTCCTGACACACCAGAAGGCATTTTAAAACTGGACTGAACCCCTTTGCTTAGGCAAATGAGCTCCACTCCAACCAACCAGCTCAGTCTGCTTCAACCCCCCCTCCAGGCTCGAGCTGAGCTGCCCCAGCCCGTGGTGGGGGGCAGCTGAGCAGCCCTGGGAAACACTCACTCCCCCTCTCCAGCATCACCCCGAAGCTGACACCCTCAGCAGGGCAAACCAGAACCAGTGCTGGCTTTTGAGGTGACAAACTGATGATTAAGTGCTTTACACACCCATTTTGCCCCCTCCCAAAGCTCCTGGGAGGAAGCATCACTGCTTGGAGATGGGTGTGAACACCAAGCCTCCCACCATGTCCATCTCTCCTGTAGCTGAGAAGTTCACAGCAGCCCCGGGGCGCTGGGTTCACTCATCAAAAGATCCTTCCTTTCCCCTCTTCTACATCAAAAAGAAAAGGACACCAGTGGATGCTGCAGCGTCCTGCACGTGGCTGGAGGGCACCCCAAAAGCATCTTTGATGAGGTTCTAGGAGTGGAGGATCAAAATGTGCCACTCCTTGTCCCTTAGCACTGGGAATCAGGAAAAATGTCTTTACTGAGTGAGTGGTGAAGCCCTGGCAGAGGGTGCCCAGGGCAGGGGTGGAGTCTCCATCCCTGGAGGGGTTCAAAACGTGTGTGGCCGTGGCACCTGGGGACATGGTTTAGTTGGCACCTTGGGGTTGGGCTGGTGGTTGGATTTGGTGATCTTAGAGGTCTTTCCCAACCTTAATGATTCTTTGATTCCACGATTCCCTCACCCCCAGCCTTACATTTCCATGCTGTGATGCTGCTTCTTCCCCGTGAGCTGATGGAGCTGCAAGACAGGGCTCCCCTGGGACACAGGACTGACCTCCCCTGCCCTTGGCTGCCCAGAGACCTTTGAGCTCGTCTCTTTAATCAAAAGGAGTGATTTTTAGGAAAGTTGGAGAATGATCTTTGCTACCTCTTTCCCTTACTGACAAATCTGAGGATGCAGCAACCACATAAAACCACGTTTCCCTGGGCAACCAAGCTAAAAATAGCCAGGCTGCTGCCTGAGGAGGCTGGGCTGGAGGTTTGGAAATTGCAGTTAGGACAAGATAGCACAAGGGGTTAAGTGTCTGCATTACTGCAAAAGATTCCAGGGCAAAACTTGCTGTCCCCTCTCTACCAGAGGTGGAGGAGCTGGGCGTGTCCAGCCAGCAGCCTCTTCACCAGCCCAAAGAGGGAGGAGGGCTCCGATCTGCAAACCCAGCCTGGTTTGAAACCATCCTCAGCCTGGGCTCAGCTTCTTCCACAGTACCACAGTATCACAAGGTTGGAAAGGACCCCTGAGATCATCAAGTCCAACCTATAACCCAACACCAACACCAACACCAACCCATCATCTAAACCATGGCACTCAGTGCCTCATCCAGTCTCCCCTTAAACCCCTCCAGGGTTGGTGACTCCACCCCCTCCCTGGGCAGCCCATTCCAGTGACCAATCACCCTTTCAGGGAAGAACTTTTTCCTCACATCCAGTCTAACCTTTCCCTGACCAAGCTTGAGTCCCTGCCCTCCAGTTCTGTCCCTGGGCACCTGAGAGAAGAGACCAACCCCTGCCCCACTACAACCTCCTTTTAGGGAGTTGTAGAGAGCAATGAGGTCTCCCCTGAGCCTCCTCTTCTCCAGACTAAACAGCCCCATCTCCCTCAGTCTCTCCTCGTAGGGCTTGTGCTCCAGCCCCTTCCCCATCTTTGTTGCCCTCCTCTGGACACTCTCCAGCATCCTGACATCTTTCCCAAACTGGGGGGCCCAGAACTGGACACAATATTCAAGATGAGGCCTGAGCAGTGCCCAGTACAGGGGGACGATAACTCCTCTGGTCCTGCTGGCCACACTATTCCTGATGCAGGCCAGGATGCCATTGGCCTTCTTGGCCACCTGGGCACACTGCTGGCTCATGGGGAGCTTCCTGGCCACCAGCACTCCCAGGTCCCTTTCTGCCTGACTCCTCTCCAGCCACTCTGTCCCCAGTCTGTAGCTCTGCATGGGATTGCTGTGTCCAAAATGAAGTACCCAACGTTTGGACTCATTAAACATCATCCCATTGGAATCAGCCCAGCTCTCCAGTCTGTCCAGGTCCCTCTGTAGGGCCATCCTACCCTCTAACAGATCAACCCTTCCTCCCAGCTTGGTATCATCTGCAAACTTGTTGATGATGGACTCAATCCCCTCATCCAGATCATCAATAAAGATATTGAACAGGACTGGACCCAACACCGATCCCTGGGGACACCACTGGTGACCAACTGGATGAGACACCATTGACCACCACTCTCTGGGCTCCAGCCAGTTCCTAACCCAGTGCTCCCCTCTAAGCCACGGGCTGCCAGCTTCCCCTGGAGTCTGCTGTGGGAGACAGTGTCCAAGGCTTTGCTCAAGTCCAGGTCTCCCACACCCACAGCCTTCCTCTCCTCCACCAGGCGAGTCACATGGTCATAGAAGGAGCTCAGGTTGGTCAGGCAGGACCTGCCCCTCCTAAACCCCTGCTGGCTGGGCCTGATCTCTTGTGCTGCTCAGAGGTGATGACTGAGCCCAGGGGGGTCAGGAGCTGGTGCAACCCAGCAGTGACAGAGCACTGGCACCACCAGCTCGGTGTCCACCCCCCAGGAGCAGAGGTGCTGTCACCTGAGGTCCCCAGCAGCCACTGCTCAGCTGATGGAGCTCTCCTCTGCTCAGCACCTCCAGGCTGAGACCAGCAAAGGAACGAACTCGTGATCCAGGTCACTGGGGCTGGGCTGGACTGAAGGGGTGGAGCACATTGGGGGTCTTTATTTTATTGCTTTTGGATGTTGTAGGATCAGAGAACAGAATCGTGGAAGGTTGGAAAAGGCCTCTCAGCTTGTCTAGTCCAACCATCAGCCCAATCCCACCGTGCCTGCTGAACTCTGTCCCCAAGTGCCATGGTTTTCAAATCCCTCCAGGGATGAAGACTCCACCCCTGCCCTGGGCAGCCTCTGCCAGGGCTTCACCACTCTCTCAGTGAAGAAATTTTCCCTATTATCCAATCTAATCCTCCCCTGGCACAACTTGAGGCCATTTCCTCTCATCCCATCACTTGTTACTTGGGAGAAGAGCCCAGCACCCACCTCACCACAACCTCCTTTCCAGGAGCTGCAGAGAGCAGTGAGGTCTCCCCTCAGCCTCCTCTTCTCCACAATAAACAGCCCCAGGTCCCTCACAACCCCTGTTCTCCAGCCCCTTTCCCAGCTCTGTTCCCTTCTCTGGACACTCTCCAGCCCCTCAATGTCCTTCTTGGAGTGAGGGGCCCAAAACTGACCCCAGGATTCCAGGTGTGGCCTCACCAATGCTGAGTCCAGGGGGACAATCCCTTCCCTGCTCCTGCTGCCACCCCATGGCTGATCCAAGCCAGGATGTTGGTGGCCTTCTTGCCCACCAGGGCCACTGCTGGCCCATGTTCAGCCCCTGTCAACCAACACCCCCAGGTCCTTTTCCATCAGGCAGCTCTCCAGCCACTCTCCCCCAAACCTGGAGCCCTGCACGAGGGTTGTTGTGTCCCAGGTGCAGGACTCAACACTTGGCCTGGTTGACCCTCATCCCATTGGTCTCAACCCATGGATCCAGATCCCTGATAGGTCTGGCCATGCCATGTCACCACCACAGGGGCTCCCCCACTGCCCAGACCACACAGCAGGGAGGTGCTGGGGCCAACCCAGCTCCCTGGCCCCATGTCCCTCCCCACCTGCAGAGACCTTTGCCTGCCCCACCGGAGCACCTGGCAGATACCCAGCTGTGGTGTTGGAAAAGGAAGAGCTCTTTCCCCTTCTCCAATATCAGCCCATCTTCTGAGTTCACAAAAAGAAAAGCAAGAAGGGGGGAGGAAATCATTTGTGCCTTTAATTCAGGCTCTAATTACTCTGTATAAATCAGTTAGCTGGCTCCCACCTAAGATTTAACATGTAAGAGCAGATGAATCACACCTCTGGTACAGGATATATTGTGCCATTTATATGTAAAAATGCTTTATGCAAAGCACCCCGTGGACCAGGGGTATTAATTTATACCAGAGGCTCCGGAAGATTAAGTGAAATTAAAGATGATAAGGAGATAAGACAGTGCTGCTGATCAGTGCTTAACGAGGAACGTGCTCTCGGTGCATTTTAAGGTGACATCAGCCACCAGAGCCCACACAGCCACGAGGTTGGTTGGTTCAGGTGATCATGGTGGATATTAAACCCCACTGGTTGGAAGGAAGCCCCTTGGTCAACAACACTGGAGCAAAGGTTTCCTTCTGCCCACTCTGCTGTTTGCTCCCTATGCTTTTAAATGCTCTCTTTAATCCAGCTTAACTCCTGTGCACACAGACCCAGGCAGACAATATTCCTCACTGTAATCTTGATCTTCCTCCTTCCAGCAAGTCATGTTTCATGGTGAGAACTTTGCTGGCAGCTCTTCCACTCAATCCCTATGGATTGCCTGGGAGCACCACAGGGAAGGGTGATCATGGAATGGCCTGGTTGGAAAAGACCTCTGAGATCATTGAGTCCAACTGTACCTGTCCACTTACTAAACCCTGTCCCTCAGAAACTCATCCACCTGGCTTTCAAACCCCTCCAGGGATGGGGACTCCACCCCCTCCCTGGGCAGCTGTGCCAGGGCCTGAGAACCCTTTTGGTGAAGAAATTCTCCCCAATATCCACCTGACCCTCCCCTGGCACAACTCATGGCCATTTCCCCTTGTCCCATCCCCTGTCTCTGGAGAGAAGAGATCAACACTGGCTCTGCCACAGCCTCCTTTCAGGCAGTTGGAGACAGGGATGAGGTCTCCCCTCAGCCTCCTCTTCTCCAGGATAAACACCCCCAGGTCCCTCAGTCTCTCCTCTCAGCACTTGTTCTCCAGCCCCTTCCCCAGCCTCGTTCCCTTCTCTGGACACTCTCCAGCCCCTCAATGTCCTTCTTGGAGTGAGGGGCCCAGAACTGACCCCAGCACTCGAGGGGTGGCCTCCCCAGTGCCCAGGGCAGGGGCACAATCCCTGCCCTGCTCCTGCTGCCCACGCTGTGTCTGACACAGCCCAAGATGCCATTGGCCCTCTTGGTCCCCTGGGCCACTGCTGGCTCATGGTCAGCCCCTGCCAACCAACACCCCCAGGGCCTTCTCCTCCAGGCAGCTCTCCAGCCATGGGACTACCATTACTCTTCGTGCCTGCAAACAGTCACACACATCCCAACCTCCCCAACGAGGCAGCAACACCCACTCCGAAGGGTTCTAACTCCCTTTCTAAAGAGCAGGCATCAGGCAGGAGTTATTCCACCCCCAGGACCAGGCACAACAGCCACAGGCAGTGGCTGAGGAAGGAGTCACACCAGAGATGAGGTTCCTCCTCCTGGATCAGCAGTCTGCAGCTCGGAACTGTTTTCATGTTTATGCTCCATCCTGACCCTCTCCTCCTCGCTGCTCAAAAGACAACAAAACATTACTTAGAGTCTAATTTTAAGCTAAAGCCCTGGAGCCAGAGGCAGAATTCATTTCCACAGATACAGAGTGGTTTTACCAGTACAGGGAAGCAAATCACATCTTCTTCCCCACCTCCATCATTCCTGTCACCTCCTGCAAGGGACAACTTGGAAGCAAGGTCCTACCCTATGAATGCAGGAATGACCCAGAACTCTGGGAGAAGATGGTAAAAGCTCCTTTAGCATTTAAGCAGGGAGAATGTTTTAATGAGGGTGGTGAAACACTGGCCCAGATTGCCCAGGGAAGGAAGTGGAGGCCCCATCCCTGGAAGCAGGTTGGATGGGGCTTTGAGCAACCTGACCTGGTTGAAGATGAACCTGCTCCTGCAGACGGCCTGCAAGGTCCTTCCAACCCAAAGCATTCTGTGATCTTGAATATGCCAGACAGCACATGAAAATAACCCCTAACACAGAAGTGTTCATTGAGAAAACAAAGCTCATCTGGATTCCAAGGAGTTGAATTTGCTGCACATGGCTTCAGCTCCACCAACTCGAAGCCGTCAGGTGCCAAGAAACGCAGAAGCCACTCAGCAGGAAATTTTTCCATGTTATGCTCTCACACATCTGCTTAGAAATTCTGTTTCCATCAGCAATGAGGGAATTCAGGCTGGTTTGGAAACCTGACTGAGCCAGAAGGATTCTGGTGCTCCAAACCACGTGGCCGTGGCACTTTGGGACATGGTTTAGTCACCACGGCAGGTTTGGGATGGTGGTTGGACTGGAAGAGCTGAGAGGTCTTTTCCAACCTTAATGACCAGATCATGACTCTATGCTTCTTGAGTCACTAGAAATGAACGTTGGGGTGTGATTCCTCATATCTGGGTTTCCATGGAGGTCTACACCATCCTGTTGATTGTAAAGGTAGGCCCAATTTATCCACACCACATGGACTTTCAATCATGAGCAGCCAAAATAGAGAGTGTAGTCACAGTGGTGATTACAGTGACCATGAGAGGATGGAGATCAGCCCTGGGGGGAAGGACCTGGCAAGCTGGACCTGAGCCAGCAGTGCCCTGGCAGCCAAGAGGGCAACGGTGTCCTGGGGGGCATCCAGCAGGGCATGGGCAGCCGGGAGAGGGAGGGGATTGTCCCCTCTGCTCTGCACTGGGGAGGCCCCACCTCGAGCACTGGGGGCAGTTTGGGTGCCACAGGGTAAAAAGGGCATCAAACCACTGGAGAGTGTCCAGAGGAGGGCACAAGGCTGGGGAAGGGTCTGGAGGGGAAGTGGTGTGAGGAGAGGCTGAAATCACTTGGTCTGTTCAACTTGAAGAAGAGAAGACTGAGGGGGACTTCATTGTTGTTTACTGTTTCCTCTCAAGGGAAGGATGAGGAGCAGCCTCTGAGCTCTTCTTGGTGGTGACCACTGATAGTACTCAAGGGAATGGCAGGAAGATGTGCCAGGGAAGGGTTAGATTGGACATCAGGAGAAGGTTCTTCCCCCAGAGGGTGGTGGAGCCCTGGAACAGCTCCCCAGGGAAACAGTCACAGCCTGACAATATTCCAGAAGCCTTTGGCCAACATCCTCAGCCCCACAGGGTGAGTGTTGGGGTGTCCTGTGAAGGGACAGGAGTTGGACTCAAACCCTGTGGGCCCTTCCAACTCAGGTCATTCTATGGTTCTAACCACACAAACCCATCTCTGGGCCAGTGCAACCATGTTCTTTCTGTCCAGGTCTGGTGCACGGGAGAGCAAGCAGGAACATCCAAGCCTTTCCCTAAAGGAATTTGTAAAGAGAAAAACTGGGAGGAAGACAACTTGACAGGAGAGGTGTGCACAGCACTGAGGACTCTCCACCCTGGGCTACACACCCATCTACAATAACCCTTCTGAAATATATCTGAGTGGGGCTGAAGCATTTGTTAAATCATCACCTCTTGGATCATTTCCACCAGAAAAAACCCACAATGCTCAGCACAGAACTTCATTTTGGACACAACAACCCCATGCAGAGCTACAGACTGGGGACAGAGTGGCTGGAGAGGAGTCAGGCAGAAAGGGACCTGGGAGTGCTGGTGGCCAGGAAGCTCCCCATGAGCCAGCAGTGTGCCCAGGTGGCCAAGAAGGCCAATGGCATCCTGGGCTGCATCAGGAATAGTGTGGGGAGCAGGACCAGAGGAGTTATCGTCCCCCTGTCCTCGGCACCGGTCAGGCCTCACCTTGAATACTGTGTCCAGTTCTGGGCCCCCCAGTTTGGGAAAGATGTCAGGATACTGGAGAGTGTCCAGAGGAGGGCAACGAAGATGGGGAAGGGGCTGGAGCACAAGCCCTACGAGGAGAGACTGAGGGAATTGGGGCTGTTTAGTCTGGAGAAGAGGAGGCTCAGGGGAGACCTCATTGCTCTCTACAACTCCCTAAAAGGAGGTTGTAGTGGGGCAGGGGTTGGTCTCTTCTCTCAGGTGACCAGGGACAGAACTGGAGGGCAGGGACTCAAGCTTGGTCAGGGAAAGGTTAGACTTGATGTGAGGAAAAAGTTCTTCCCTGAAAGGGTGATTGGTCACTGGAATGGGCTGCCCAGGGAGGGGGTGGAGTCACCAACCCTGGAGGGGTTTAAGGGGAGACTGGATGAGGCACTGAGTGCCATGGTTTAGATGATGGGTTGGTGTTGGTGTTGGTGTTGGGTTATAGGTTGGACTCAATGATCTCAGAGGTCCTCTCCAACCTTGTGATACTGTGATACTGTGATACAATCCTTCAACAGCCCAGCTCAACCTCTCCAGGACTGAGCTGGAAGCCTAATTTTCCTCAAAATAGACAGACCAAAAGATGAAGGCATCCAGTGATTTAACAGCATCTCCTCAAACAGCAGCACTGCCCGAATTCAGAGCACAAAGGCCCTGAGCGTGGAGACCCACAATGGGAAAAACACATCACAAAAGTGGTGGGGAAAAGTCTAAATGATGGAATAAAAACCCCTAAACCATGTCTTTGCAGAAACTACTGTTAAATGCAATGAGGGGCTGTGTTTTGCATTCATTATCATTCTGCTGGCAATTCCTGGGAGACTGCAAGGCAGGCAGCATTTGAGCAGAGACACTAAAAGACGACGAGGAAAGAGGATTTTAAGTAGGTCAGCAGTAAATATGATCACGCCGGGTCTTTTTTTGTTGTTGTTTTTGGTTGCTGTCAGCCACTGGAGTCCTGATTTGAGAGAAATCCAGGAGAAGAAAGGAATCCATGCAACAGCAGGAAGATGGGCAGCAAATCCAGAGAATCCTTGTTCTCTTTCTGACAGCAGCCTCGCGCCTGCGACGTGGCTGAGCCTGGAGATGCGCTGGCAATGGGGGCTGTGGCACCTCACCACCCCCTCTCGTCGGGCACAGCTCCTGCATGGATTGTGGGTACAGAAATGGGGCTTTGGAGGCAGCTGCTGCCTCCCACGAGGACAGGCTGGGAGAGTTGGGGTTGTTCAGTTGAGAAGGCTCCAGGGAGACCTTAGAGCAGCCTCCCAGGACTGAAAGGGGCTCCAGGAAAGCTGGGGAGGGGCTTTTTCCAAGGGTCTGGAGTGTCAGGATGAGGGGGAACGGCTTTAAATTGGAAGGGGAGAGATTTAGATCAGACATTAGGAAGAAATTCTTCAGGATGAAGGTGGGGAGGCCCAGGTTGCCCAGAGCAGTGGTGGCTGCCCCATCCCTGGAGGTGTCCAAAGCCAGGTTGGATGGGGCTTGGAGCCCCCTGATCCAGTGGGAGGTGTCCCTGCCCATGGCAGGGGGGTGGAACTGGATGGGCTTCGAGGTCCCTTCCAACCCAACCCATTCCATGATTCTATGAAACCCAGGTTAGGATTTTATGGCAAGGATTTAGTGGAATTGGAGCATTATCCTCTTTACATTCTGATTCCTTTCCACATCTATCATGTTTCTTCTACCAACCTCAAAGCTCTCCCTGCTGCCCCAGCCCCTCCTGCCCAGGGAACTGGTTCTGTAACGTGTATGAGGAAAAGAAAATGAGAGAGAATCAGGAAGAAAACCAAACTGTCCTTTCGTTGCACGAGGTCTGGGGATCTCTGTGTCTTTGCATAAAGATGGGACAGATGAGGGATGGGGAAGGAGAGGGAGGATGCCCATGGCAGAAGCTGCCTCCTCTGGGAAGCTGCTCTGTTGCTGTGCTGGGAAGCCAAGGGACACGCCAAGGCCAGAAGAAGAGCTTCACCATGTGGATGGATTCCCTCACTGCAGCAGCCACTCAAACCCCAGAAGAAGGAGGACAACCCAACGAGCAAAGGCACAGCGAGATGCACTGCTCTGAAGCTCTTCACTGCAGTGTCCAAGGGAAGCCCAAGCAGATCCAAGGTGTTGCTGTGTTTGGGACAGGATCCCACCGGGTTCGTTGGCAGATGGAGAGGAGCAACTCTATTGTAAAGCTATTTCAAACCCAGGTTAAGATCCCACTCAATTCTGCCTTCTGAAAACCAAACCAGTGCACTGTTCCAAACCTTGGTTGCTGAGCAGAGTGCTGGTTTCTCCAGGTCCTCAGGGAAGACTGGAAGTTATGCTCCTAGAAAGTTTCAACATTTCAGGAGTTTTCTGTTCCTGCTGGAACATGAACAAGTGCACCCCATGCCCAACACATGCCTGTAGCTCCTTCTACCTCATCCTTCTCCATCAGCACAATCACAGAATCCTGGAATGGTTTGGGCTGGAAGAGATCTCAAAGCCCATCCAGTTCCACCCCCCCTGCCATGGGCAGGGACACCTCCCACTGGATCAGGGGGCTCCAAGCCCCATCCAACCTGGCCTTGAACACCTCCAGGGATGGGGCAGCCACCACTACTCTCGGCAACCTGGGCCAGGGCCTCCCCACCCTCACAGCAAAACATTTCTTCCCAAGATCTCATCTCAATCTCTTCCAGGTCAAAACCCTTCCCCCTCATCCTGTCCCTGCACTCCCTGATCCAGAGCCCCTCCACAGCTTTCCTGGAGCCCCTTTCAGTCCTGGGAGGCTGCTCTAAGGTCTCCCCAGAGCCTTCTCTTCTCAAGGCTGAACAACCCCAACTCTCTCAGCCTGTGCTCATACAGGAGCTGCTCCAGCCCTTGGATCATCTCCGTGGCCTCCTCTGGCCCCATCCCAACAGTTCCATCTCCTTCCTATGTTGGGGATTCCAGATCTGGTCACAGCACTCCAGGTGGGGTCTCCCCAGAGCAGAGCAGAGGGGCAGAATCCCCTCCCTCCCCTCTGCTCCCACTCTTTGGGGCAGCCCAGGACACCCTTGGTTTCTGGGCTGGCAGCGCTCGCTGTCGGCTCCTGTGGAGCTTCTCCTCCCCCAGCACCACAAGTCCTTCTCCTCAGAGCAAAACTTCCCTCAGAACTTTCTCAACGCATCTGTTATGAAAACAGGGACAAAAGACACGTTTAAGCAATAACAAATCCAAACTGATTTAGGGCTCTGAAATGAATGGAACACATTGAAACGAACCACAAAAATGATCATAACTGCACTTAAGTAAATATTTTTGTTCATGAAAAAGCCAAAATAATTTTCTCTAGGAATTGGGATCAGTAAAAGGGAAAGAGGAGAGCCACGACAACACAGGGGAGCACTTATTGCACTCAGACACTGGAGTAAGAAACAGCAGCAGAGTTACAGGGTGGCAGAGGAGAATTTGGAAGCAGAGCACTACACCAGGCTCAGTCTATTAAGTCGACATACATCAACTTGAACTTGATTCCACTGACTGGCTTTTCTTTTCCAGCCTGCTTTTTAGCAGGAGCTTTAAAACTTGAGGTCAGACATTAAGTTCTGGATCTGTTGTAAAAAAAACAAAATGAAAGCTATAAAGTCTGTCAAGAAATAAAAGGGATTTTGGTTTTTTTTTTTTTGAAGTCAGGTCAGTGCAGACACATTTAAACACTGATTGATTCGACCTTGGCTTCAGGAGGAGTTGCTGGGACTCAGTATTTTTACCTCATATTTCATAGAATCATGGAATGCTTTGGGTTGGAAGAAACCTCAAAGCCCATCCAGCTCCACCCCCCTGCCATGGGCAGGGACACCTCCCACTGGATCAGGGGGCTCCAAGCCCCATCCAACCTGGCCTTGAACACCTCCAGGGATGGGGCAGCCACCACTGCTCTGGGCAACCTGGGCCAGGGCCTCCCCACCCTCACAGCAAAACATTTCTTCCCAAGATCTCATCTCAATCTCCCCTCTTGCAGCTGAAAACCCTTCCCTCTTGTCCTACATCTCCAAAACTGAAAGTGTGGAGCTAAAAGAAGCCTGGATCTTGGTCTGGTCCAAGGAGCTGATGGAGTGGTGGCCACTGAGCACCTTTAATCAGAAATAATGGGACCTGAGGCAGGAAAACCACCCCGTAAGTGATGCACTATAAACAGATGGGGAGTGCATGAGCTTACACTAATACTGAAGCTTTACCAATGAGACATTTTTAATGTCTGAAGGTGTGTAACCAGTAGCTCCTGGGGGCTGACCAACCCAGGTCAGCAGCAGTGTCCCCACTGCAGGAGAGGGAACAGATTCCACCAGGAATCTGGTTGGGCTGAGTCCAATGGGATGAGGTTCAACAAGGCCAAGGGCCGGGTCCTGCACTTTGGCCACAACAACCCCGAGCAGCGCTGCAGGCTGGGGACAGAGTGGCTGGAGAGCAGCCAGGTGGAAAGGGACCTGGGGGTGCTGATGGACAGGGGGCTAAACATGAGCCAGCAGTGTGCCCAGGGGGCCAAGAAGGCCAATGGCATCCAGGCCTGTATCAAGAATGGTGTGGCCAGCAGGACGAGGGAGGTGATCCTTCCCCTGTCCTCGGCGTTGGTGAGGCCACACCTTGAGTCTTGTGTCCAGTTCTGGGCCCCTCAGTTCAAGAGAGGTATTGAGGGGCTGGAGAGGGTCCAGAGAAGAGCAACAAAACTGGTGAAGGGACTGGAGCACAAGTCCTATGAAGAGAGGCTGAGGGAGCTGGGGTTGTTTAGCCTGGAGAAGAGGAGGCTCAGGGGTGACCTCATCACTCTCTACAACTATCTGAAAGGAGGTTGTAGTCAGGTGGGGGTTGGACTCTTCTCCCAGGCAACCAGCAACAGAACAAGAGGGCACGAGCTCAGACTCTGCCAGGGAAGGTTTAGGCTGGATATCAGGAAAAAGCTCTTCCCAGAACGAGTGATCAAGCCTTGGAATGGCCTGTCCAGAGAGGGGGTGGAGTCACCATCCCTGGAGGGTTTGAAAATAAGACTGGCTGTGGCACTGAGTGCCATGATCTAGTAATGATGAGAGTGTTGGATTAAGGGTTGGACTTGATGATCTTGGAGGTCTCTTCCAACCCAGATGATTCTATGATTCTATGATTCTAAGATTGGAGTCAGTGGAAGAGCAGGCGCTAAACACTGGAATCCGCACAAGCTGGAGGCCAAGTGGTGACACCAAAACTACAGCTGCATCTCTTTTGAGCCCAAACCTGCAATTTTTGAACCAAGTTCAGTAAAACAAGCTGCTGCAGTTCTGGCAGAGCACAGGGCACGAGGGGAGCATAAAAGGCTCCTTCTCTCCAGTAGCTTGTTTTCAAACGTAACATCCCTTCGCTGAAGCCCACGAGGCAGATGGTGAGAATTACAACCCCCTCCTCAAATTAAACACAAATATAGAAGTTTCATCTTGCCTGAGATTTGCAGAGCAGGGAGGTTCCCAGCAGACAGAGTGGAGGATGCCAGGACAGATGCTCAGGGCAGATGGGTCCTTTGACAGCTTGATAATATGGACTCACTGGTGAAACTAAGCCCTGGTAAGGGCAGCCAACGTGGGGCCATCTGTTTGCTGGAGAGGAAAGGCTCTTGGAACAGCAGGTAGCCAATGCTTTGGTTGAGAATTAAACCAACAGCAAGATCATCAGTATTTACAGCCTTTACTTGTGCAACCACACACGCCCAGCTGGCAGCAGAACTCTGCCCCGTCAGGCTGCTCCGGCTCCGTTTCAAGGTGTGGACTGGGGGCTCTGCACTATGATTTGCACCGTTGAGGCTCTTCAGAAGACACTTCCTGCTTCTGTCAGTGAACAGTGGGTGTGGTGGTGGCTTGTGTCAAACTTTCAGAGTGTGGATTGAATGCCAAGGGCTGCAGTTCAAGGCTGGAAGTGGTCATTGGGTTGGAAAGGTGTGATAGCAAATACAGTGAATCATAGAATCACAAGGTTGGAAGAGACCTCTGAGATCACTGAGTCCAACCCTGCCTGTCTCCCTACTAAACCATATCCCTAAGAAACTCATCTTTTAAACCCCTCCAGGGATGGAGACTCCACCACCTCCCTGGACAACCTGTTCCAATCCCTGGCCATTCCCTCAGTGAAGAAATTCTTCCCAATGTCCAGTCTAACCCTGCCCTGGCACAACTTGTGGCTGTTCCCTCTCGTCCTGTCACTCGTCACTGGCGAGAAGAGAGCAGCACCCACCCCACCACAGCCTCCTTTCAGGGAGCTGGAGACAGGGATGAGGTCTCCCCTCAGCCTCCTCTTCTCCAGGATAAACACCCCCAGGTCCCTCAGTCTCTCCTCTCAGCACTTGTTCTCCAGCCCCTTCCCCAGCCTCGTTCCCTTCTCTGGACACTCTCCAGCCCCTCAATGTCCTTCTTGGAGTGAGGGGCCCAGAACTGACCCCAGCACTCGAGGGGTGGCCTCCCCAGTGCCCAGGGCAGGGGCACAATCCCTGCCCTGCTCCTGCTGCCCACGCTGTGTCTGACACAGCCCAAGATGCCATTGGCCCTCTTGGCCCCCTGGGCCACTGCTGCCTCATGTTCAGCCCCTGCCAACCAACACCCCCAGGGCCTTCTCCTCCAGGCAGCTCTCCAGCCACTCTGCCCCAAGCCTGGAGCTGCCTGGGGTTGTTGTGTCCCAGGTGCAGGACTCAGCCCTTGGCCTTGTTGCCCCTCATCCCGTTGGTCTCAGCCCATGGATCCAGCCTGGCCAGATCCCTCTGCAGAGCCTCCCTTCCTTCAAGCAGATCAACACTGCCACCCAGCTTGGTGTCACCTGCAAACTTGCTCAGGGTGCACTCGATCCCTTCATCCAGATCATTGATGAAGATCTTGGTCAGGACTGGACCCAGCTCTGAGCCCTGGGGACACCACTCGTGACTGGTTTCCAACTGGATTGAACTCCATTCCCCACCACCCTCTGGGTCCTCAATCCAGCTGGTTTTTGACCCAGCAGAGGCTGTGCCCGTCCAGGCCAAGGGCAGCCGGTTTGCCAAGCAGAATGCTGTGAGAAAGGGTGCCCAAGGCTTTACAAAAGTCCAGGTACATCACATCCAGAGCCTTCCCCTCATCCATTAACGGGATAACCTTGTCATAGAAGATCAGGTTGGTCTGACTGGACCTGCCCTTCATAATCCCACATTGACTGGGAATATAGCAGATAGCCCACAAGAATCACCTTTGGAAGACGAGACGCTCCCACATTCACCTATTGCCACAAGAACACCTCTGGAGAGACTGGAGAGAATCCACAGTATGTGGTATCAAAAGGGAAATCCACCAGGAAGGCTGGCACGGTGGCTGCAGGATGCAGACACCTCACATCACCACCCACAGTGGCCACTCAGGTGTGATTTCTTCCATCTTTTTATATCCTGACCATAAATTTCTCAAGGACAGGTGGCAGCTGGGCAGAGCCTCGTAAAAGGGCACAGAAAATGTTAAGTGCTCTCAGATATTAAAATGTTCTGATGGCTTCTGTAACACCTCAAGAGGAGGAGGAGGATGGGTTTGCATTTTCCATTCTGGGACACTGCAAATATCACAGCTGCTGACAGTCTAAATGCTATTTTTTTCACCCCAGACCACAATAACCCTTCCAGTCTCACACTGTCCAGGAACAGAAAGGATCCACCTGCTTCAGCCCAGGAGATCCATCAGCTGGAGACAGGGAATGAACTGGGCAACCCAAATAACTCTGTGGTGAGACAAACCATTGCCTGTTAACACATCACACCTGTGGGGTGGGCTGGAGAGGACCTTTGGAGAGCTGTTTGCCCAGGAATTACAGCTAGTGCAGAAACCTCCTTCTAAATTTCAAAGCAATCAGTGATTTTTTTTGAAGTGCCCTCAAGGAGACTTCCCAAACACAAAACAATTTCAGAGAATGCTGAGCAACTGAACCAGTGGAAAAAACAATCTCCTTCAAAGCACATGGAGCTCCAACCACTTCTCATTCCTACCAAGACCTTCATCCCAGGAGGGCCCTGAATGTTCTCTTGGAGCTTTGGCATCTCAGTGGTGCTCACACCAAGATGCTGGTATAAAGGAACTGGAACATTTCAGCCACAGGAGTCCTCTTTCCAATGGATTTGAGACAGAACTTGTGTTGATAATGGGAGCAGGACAGAGGCAGGCTAGGGAAGGAAACACTGACCAATAAATCCCTTCAAGGCCACAAAATACAATAAATTGCTACCAATCATGCTATACCAACCATGTTATCAGACAAAAGAACTGACTTTTAGATAGAGGGCAAGTGCTCAAATAAAGGAATCACAAATTTGCTGCAAAAACTAAACTCAGCCTCTTGCAAGCCCAAGCCCCTCTCCAGAGCTCATTGGATTCTCAATATTACAAATGCTCAATATTACAATATTCTCAATATTACAAATTCTCTATGGGAGAAAACAGGGTGGGTTTTTTCCCATGCCAGGAACATATTGAGAAATGTAACAAAAAGGTAGTTTTCCAGTGGAATGTGAGGTGGGAAAGGCTTCCCTGGGCAGGGAGTGCAGGACCCATTTCAGGAGAAAGTCAACAAATCTGCCGCAGCCTCAGGAAAAGTTTTAAGAAAGGGAAGGATCCTCTTCTGAGTTCCTTAATCAAAGAATCATGGAATGGTTTAGGTTGGAAGGGACCTCAAAGCCCACCCAGTTCCAACCCCCTGCCATGGGCAGGGACACCTCCCACTGGATCAGGGGGCTCCAAGCCCCATCCAACCTGGCCTGGAACACCTCCAGGGATGGGGCAGCCTGGGCCAGGGCCTCCCCACCCTCATCCTGAAGAATTTCTTCCCAATGTCCAATCTAATCCTTCCCCCTTCCAATTTAAAGCCATTCCCCCTCATCCTGACACTCCAGGCCCTTGGAAAAAGTCCCTCCCCAGCTTTCCTGGAGCCCCTTTCAGTCCTGGGAGGCTGCTCTAAGGTCTCCCCAGAGCCTTCTCATCTCCAGGCTGAACAACCCCAACTCTCTCAGCCTGTCCTCACAGCAGAGGCCCTTCAGCCCTTGGATCATCTCTGTGGCCTCCTCTGGACCTGTTCCAACAGCTCCACATCCTTCCTGTGCTGAGGACTCCAGAACTGAACAGGGTACCCCAAGGTGAGGTCTCACGAGATTAGGAAGGGGCTCCCTTCTAAGCAGGACGAGCCTTCAGAAAACCCGAGAGGGATCAACAGCTGAAGGAACCTTTCCAAACAATAAAAGGATTAAAAAGGAGAGGGCGATTCCTCACGGTGCCAGCACTGCTCCTGCTCATGAGTCACAAAGCAACCAACCTTTAATCTCTGCAACACATTTTCCAAAGCAAATCTGTAATTTCTTAATCCAAGTGACAACTGAGAGGTCAAAAAAACCCAGGCAGGCATCATCACCAGAGATGATTACAAAGATCACCAATTAGCCAAAGCTAAACCCTAAAAATAATTTTGTCAGCTGGACAAGGTAAGAGAATTAAGCCCATTTTTTCCAGTTTATGTGGGTTTTTTATTTCTTTCTAATCAGGAAACCGGTTTCTCTTTCCCCACTGCCCTTGCACAGGGTTAAGGCCGAGCCCACAGCTGACTTTGGGTCAGGGGGCTCCCCCAAAACCCAGCAGGATTTTACTAAAAATGCATTCTGAATTCGAAACCCTGTACAGAAGCAAAGCTGAAGCACTGAAAGCAACGTCAGGGAAGATTCCGATCGGCGTCAAGTCTGCTCCTTTGTCAGGCTCCAGGCGCCACCAACAATGGTGTCAGCCACAGGGAACGGAGCTGAACACGGGGGAGCTGGGGGGGGGCTGCCAAAGGACAAATCAGATCAAACAGCAATTCAGAAGCAGTTTGGTTCCAGCCCGTTTTTCTCCCGAAGCAGCACTCAACGTCCTTTTGATCTCAGCCTACGAGAAATCACCGGCATCGCCGGCAACTTCCAGTCAAAGAGCACTCACCAGCGGCCGGGCCGCGGCGCCGCTGACGCCCCTTGTCACTAAATGGATAATTTCACAGCCCTCACAAAGCCCAAGTGACAGATTAATTTGATCCCAGAGGCTGTAACAGCCTCCCTTTGTGCGGGGTTGGCTGCTGTGGAGATGGCTCCTTCCTCGGAGCGAGCGGCACAGCACCCAACCTGCTTCCAAATTCCACTCTGGGCTCCTCTTGTCCTTCTTTGTCCCAAAACCCAAGAGTGTGAATCCCCATCGTCTCTTCCAGGTTGATGCTTCTGTTTCAACTGGTGTCTACATCTACTGGTCTCAGGTTTAGGTGGGATATTGGGAAGAGGTTCTTCCCCCAGTGGGTGGTGGAGCCCTGGAACAGCTCCCCAGGGCAGCAGTCCCAGCACCCAGTCTGCAGCATTCCAGAAGCCTTTGGCCAATGCCCTCAGTCACACGGGGTGAGTGTTGGGGTGTCCTGTGTAGGGACAGGAGCTGGACTTGATGGTCCTTGTGGGGGCCTTCCAACTCAGGTCATTCTATGATTCTACAGGTCCCACTGTACATCCACAGGTCCCAGTGTGCATCTGTTGGTCCCACTGTACATCCACAGGTCCCAGTGTGCATCTACGGGTCCCAGTGTGCATCTACAGGTCCCAGTGTGCATCCACAGGTCCCAGTGTGCATCTACAGGTCCCAGTGTGCATCTACAGGTCCCAGTGTCCATCCACAGGTCCCAGTGTGCATCTACAGGTCCCAGTGTACATCTCTCGGTCCCAGTGTGCATCTACCAGTCCCAGTGTACATCTACAGGTCCCAGTGTGCATCTATAGGTCCCAGTGTACATCTGCAGGTCCCACTGTACATCCACAGGTCCCAGTGTACATTTACAGGTCCCAGTGTACATCCACAGGTCCCAGTGTGCATCTGTTGGTCCCAGTGTGCATCTACAGGTCCCACTGTGCATCTATTGGTCTGATTCTTTACTAAAGCCCAGATATGTCCCCATCTCACTGCTGAGGGCAGGCACAGGAAGGATGCACATCCCCAATATGTATCCGTACATACAAATACTTCCCATTTTACATTTCATGCACAGAATCACAGAATATTTTGAGTTGGAAGGGACCTCAAAGCCCATCCAGTTCCACCCCCTGCCATGGGCAGGGACACCTCCCACTGGATCAGGGGACTCCAAGCCCCAACCTTGAACACCTCCAGGGATGGGGCAGCCACCACTGCTCTGGGCAACCTGGGCCAGGGCCTCCCCACCCTCACAGCAAAACATTTCTTCCCAAGATCTCATCTCAATCTCCCCTCTTTCAGCTGAAAAACCCTTCCCTCTTGTCCTACATCTCCAAAACTGAAGGTGTGGAGCTAAAAGAAGCCTGGATCTTGGTCTGGTCCAAGGAGCTGATGGAGTGGTGGCCACTGAGCACCTTTAATCAGAAATAATGGGACCTGAGGCAGGAAAACCACCCCGTAAGTGATGCACTATAAACAGATGGGGAGTGCATGAGCTTACACTAATACTGAAGCTTTACCAATAAGACATTTTTAATGTTTGAAGGTGTGTAACCAGTAGCTCCTGGGGGCTGACCAACCCAGGTCAGCAGCAGTGTCCCCACTGCAGGAGAGGGAACAGATTCCACCAAGATTTGATGTCACATGACATCGAGTCCAATAACCAAACCTCTCTGCTTCCACAACCAAATAAATTGCTCCCATCTCAGCTCATGTAATGAAATGCACAGATGGAGAAAAATTACAACAGAATCATAAAGCACAGAATAGGATCACAAACCATTAAGGCTACAAAAGATCTCTCAGCTCATCCAGTCCAACCATCAGCCCAACCCCACGGTGCCAATTAACCATGTCCCAAAATGCCACATCTGCACAGTTTTTGAACCCCTCCAGGGATGGAAACTCCACCACTGCCCTGGGCAGCCTCTGCCAGGGCTTCACCACTCTTTTGGTAAAGAATTTTTTCCTGATAACCAATCTAACCCTTCCCTGGTGTAGCTTGAGGCCATTTCCTCTTGTCCTATTTCTTGTCACTTGGGAGAAGAGCCCAGCGCCCACCTCACCACAACCTCCTTTCCAGGAGCTGCAGAGAGCACCCTTACAATTCAAGAGTTCAAGCCAAGGAACTTCGTGCTGTGCCAAGCCAAAGAGAGCCCTGTGTGGAACAAGAGCAGGGCAAGAGGCTCTAAAGGACCCTCCAGCCCATCACATCCATGTGAGCTCCAGCTTCATGAAGCGCTGTTGGGTCAATCGCGCCGCGGTGCCAACGCCGCTGGCTCGTGGGCATCGCCAGCTCAAGAACCCAGAACTAAAGGAAATTAAACCAGTGCACACTCATGATTAAAATTGGCTGACAGGTCGCCCAGCACAATGGAGAACACAAAATTACCCTTAGGCAAGTGATTTTCTGCTGGAGTTCTGCAGGGATTGCTTTCCACTGTTCTTTTAACTCCTCCTTTCCCTTCAGCATTCCTGGAAGGAACCCAGCGGCCGTGGCTGCAGATAATCCAGGGATTAAGGGAACAGAGAGCATGGCAGAGAGCAGGGCACAGAGATGCCTTGATCTCAACTGCAAGGATAAGTCTGGCAGAAAACACTGAGTGGGTTTTAACACAGAGATAAATCCTCTAAGGTCGGGTGCGCCACAGAACGGAGCTCAGCGTTTGGAAGCAAGAGATGAGTTTCAGACATCTCTGGTGGCAACATCTGAGCTGTCTTTACGATCCACGGTGTTCAGATCACACCACTTCCATGCTGCCAGGAGGACAGGACATGGGAGGTGACAGACAGACTGCGAGAGCCACCCGAGGGTGAGAGAACAGCAATTAGTGCTTTGGCAACTGCCCGCGACCAGGTCTGCTCTGCTGCCATCCAGCACCAAAGTACATCCAGAAAGAGTCCTCAACATGTTGGGCTGATCAGTTGGGCCATCTTCTGGAGGCTTAGGGACCATGAAGCAATGTGTGTGCAGAAGATGGAAAGGACAAGCCCTTTCCTGGCTGATAGTTCTCCCCTTTTATGTTCACCCTCTCTCCTCCAAGAGCTCCTTGGGTCCCTTTCTCTTGAACCCAACACTTGAAGGGACACTGTGGCACATCCTCAGCTCCTGAGAGCTGTGGCCCCTGTGCTGTGAGAGGGAGCTTTGGAAAACCAACCACGAGAGCAACGTGCTCCCCTCATCACTACAGAGCACCCCTTCTTCCTCCAGTGCAGGGAGAGTCCTGTGATCCAGATCTCATATGCTTGCTCCTACAAGGGACCACCCAACACTCGGAGCCACTGGAGGATTTCTCCAGCTACTTCGTGCACTTTGCTTCATCACAGCTCCTCAGCAGGGACACACGAGGGCTCTGAGACAGCCCCAGTGTGGAAAACACCCAGGAGAAGTCAAGTTCATGGACACATCTACACGCTGGCATGGGCCAAGTGTGTAAGCACCAACATCTCAGCCTGATGCCCCAGCATTTCTGTTGGGAATGAGTTACCTAAATAATCTCAACGTTAAAAATGACTATTTCCAGTCTATCAGCTAGATTAGAGTCAAACATCCACTAACTTCATAGAATCACAGAATCATGGAATGGGTTGGGTTAGAAGGGACCTCAAAGCCCATTGGCAGGGACACCTCCCACTGGATCACGGGGCTCCAAGCCCCATCCAACCTGGCCTTGAACACCTCCAGGGATGGGGCAGCCACAGCTTCTCTGGGCAACCTGGGCCAGGGCCTCCACACCCTCACAGCAAAACATTTCTTCCCAAAATATCATCTCCATCTCCTCTCCTTCAGCTGAAAACCCTTCCCCCTCATCCTATCCCAGCACTCCCTGATCCAGAGCCCCTCCCCAGCTTTCCTGGAGCCCCCTTCAAGTTTGGTGTATCCCTGGTTGGGGGCTGTCCCAGAGCAGCCCAGCAGCCTCCACAGCTGCAATTGGAAAGCAAGACTTGGTCCAGGACACATGAAAATCTCATCTCAATCTCCTCTCTTTCAGCTTAAGCTCAGCATTACCCTCACTAAAACCTCATATTGAGGTGTCCACACCAGTATGGGGGGGGCTGGGAATCACTCCATATGTTCAGAGAGGCCTTAAATGAGACCCCCCTGTAATCCAAGGAAGCTGCTCCCCACGTCCAGGTGGAGCAGAGCTTCCAAGGCCCATTCCAGGGTCACACGGTGATTGATCCTTCAGATTTTCCTGCTGGATCCACTTTCTTTTCACAGCAACCACCTCCTGACAGGCAGAACAGAGAAACCTGACACTTGCCATCAGGCACACGGTTCCAGCTAATCCTGTTTAATGAGGAATTCCCAAAGCGCCTCTCAAGCCAGAGGTCAGCAAATCCCATTCACTGACAGGGTTTTTTTCATTCTTAGAAGATGGAAAGTGGCTGAAAATGAGACTATTACCTTTTATTTTGATTTACAGATATTACTTTGAAGAGGGAAACCACGACATCTGGATATTTGGAAAACTAAATGTGAGCTGTTCCTGTACATTACAGTTAAACCAGGAACTTTCAGATGTTGGAGAAAAAGGGGGGGTCAGATCAGCTCTCATTAGCCAGATGGGCTGAGATTTGTCATCTGAAGCAGTTAAAAAATTCTAATATTGTTTGAAGTGAAGATTAAACAGCATAGAAGTGTCTTGAACTGCCATTCTTCTACAGAACGTGATGAGATAAAAACTAGGTTTTCTTAAGGTAAAAAACATAGAATCATAGAAAGGGTTGGGTTGGAAGAGACCTCAAAGCCCATCCAGTTCCACCCCCTGCCATGGGCAGGGACACCTCCCACTGGATCAAGGAGCTCCAAGCCCCATCCAACCTGGCCTTGGACACCTCCAGGGATGGGGCAGCCACAGCTGCTCTGGGCCAGGGCCAGTGTGATTCTTTCTGTTCATCACCTTTCTGATAAGAATTATTTTGCTTGTCACAAAAGATGCAACAATGGACAGGACAGAGCTGAGTCTGTGATTAAACTTGGATGGACTTCATTGAGGCATTTGGACTGAGAAGTTTTTCCTCCAGCCCCATCCAACCTGGCCTTGAACACCTCCAGGGATGGGGCAGCCACCACTGCTCTGGGCAACCTGGGCCAGGGCCTCCCCACCCTCACAGCAAAACATTTCTGCCTAAGATCTCAACTCAAGTCTCCCCCTTCTCAGCTCAAAACCCTTCCCCCTCATGCCATCCCTGCACTCCCTGATCAAGAGCCCCTCCCTTCCTGGAGCCCCTTTAAGTCCTGGGAGACTGCTCTAAGGTCTCCCCAGAGCCTCCCCTTCTCCAGGCTGAACAACCCCAACTCTCATTGTTAAATCAGCATCAGAAATTGATAGTCAATAGTTTATACCCTATATGAAAGGCAAAATATTTTAGCCTGCTGGCCACAAAGCCCATCCTTCCCATGCAGACCCCCCTGAGCTGCACTGGAGAGGTGACAAAAAGCCTGGGCACGTCGTTTGAGCAAAAAGGAGCAGCACAGCAGGGCAGTGTGAACAGCAAGCAGCCAGGATGTGGAGTGCAATCAACACTTTCACAGCTCTTCCCAACACGAGAGACTTGTGAAGGCACTGAGGAGCATCAACTCTCTGCAGAAGATGTCACCTGTGTTCAAAACACGCCAGACATGAAAGAACTCCAGCTACTTCACAGCGTTCTCAAAATGAAGTGTGTTGCCTTACAACACCCATCTCTCCGGAGCCTTCAGGAATAGCTGCCTTTGAAATTAAACTATATTTAGGTAAAAGCAAAACCAGAGAAGGTTTTCTGTTGCTTTTCAGCATTGAATTTCCCAAAACAAGTTATGCTGATGCTGAGAATTCGTTTCAAATGAACTCAGCACCTCCAGCAGTGGCTCAGCCGCCACGCTCTTCCTGGATTTGGGAAGAAATGACCCAGAGACCTGATATCACTGGATATCAGGAAAAATTGCTTCACTGAGAGGGTTCTCAGGCCCTGGCAGAGGCTGCCCAGGGGGGTGGTGGAGTCTCCACCCTGGAGGGGTTTAAAACATGGGTTGATGAGCTTCTTAGAGACACGGTTTAGTATTGGAGAGGTATGGTTGGACCCAGTGACCTCAAAGGTCTTTTCCAACCAGATGATTCTGTGATTCTACAATTCTATGGTTCTAAAGTCACTCTCACTGTGCTGCCACTTGCAGCTCTATGAATATTCACCCAGAAAGCCTCCTCTTTACGAGCCCTAAATGGAATCTGATGTTGTGAATGGCAACAGCCAGCGCCGCATGGAAAGCTGAACACCAACCCTCACGAGAATCTGCTCTGGAGAAGTTCTGAAGGTCCCTTCACTCCACACACCATTTCTCTACCAAGTTACTTTCTGTGATTGCCTGCAATGCAGTTGCTGCTGTGATGCTTGTCTGGACTGTCCCAAGGTTGCTCTACAGTGTAAAGGTGACATTTGCTAGTTCAGCTGTAGCTACAAGAAGCTCAGTGCAAGAAAACCACTGAAGTGTTCACCCCACCAATAAACCACATGGATTTACAAGGAAACAGAGACAACATCTGACAGCTCAAGCAACAAACCATCCTGATGCCAGGGGCAGAGGGAGCAATTTGAGAAAGGAAAGGCTGTATCTTAATGTCTAATGTTGAGAGTTTGACTGTGAGAAGCGTTCAGGAGACTGTGACACCCTCAGGATGCACCTTCAGCGATACCTGTCCCCAAACAGCCACGGTCTAACACACACACAAGGAAGGTGGAAGGGGCAAGTAAAGTCTTGGAGATGAAAAGCATTTCTCAAAACCACAAAGGAAACCCCATCGCTCTGGTGTTCCAGTAACATGATGAGGTAACACCAATCAAGCTGAAGATTGGCACCACAATAGCTCCAGGGGCAGTTTCTGATTCAGCAAAGCCAGACAGCTTTAAACAACAGCCACCCCCAGCACTCACCTCTTGAAGTGACTGGCCAGGACCCCCACCAGCTCTCCAATCCTGCTGTCGTTAGAGGGCTCTTTGCTGAAGAGACAGACAATGAGATCCTTGTTGTCTTTCGTGTGGAAGACCACCAGCTGGTCCTTTCCATTGGAGACACTCAATCCTATCAACTGGGAAGAGAAAGCAAGGAAAATGTTACACACATTGACAGGTCTTTGCTATCACCAGGCTCGTTCTTTCCTCTCCAGGATGTCACACCCACCCTCAACATCACCACCAGAGAGCTGAGGGCAATGCAGTGTGCAGGTCCTCAGCCTTGTGGAACGTGTCAAGGTGAACCAAAAGGACTTTTCTGGAAGTCAGTGGTCTCCAAGGTGCAAGGAAATGCTATGGTCTGGACCAGCTTTGTTCTGAGCAACTCCTGCCAGGAGCAGAACTCTCTGCATTACTGCTGGGCCTCTGCAGTGCCATCTGCCTCCCACCAAAGTCTCACACTGGATGACACCACAGCACTCAGTGGCACAGCCTCAAGGCTGATTTTGTTGTCTTTTCAACCCAACAGCAATCCTGAGTCTGGCCAACGACTGCTTCACGCGCGCACGCGCAGCGCTGGCAACGCAGGGCTATGCAGACTGCATAAGAAGGAAGTTTGTTACTGAAAATCTGAACATCTTGATGAATAATGTAAGTTACAAACCTTGCAGTGAGGGCAGGAAGGATCTGCAGGGGGATCTGGCCAGGCTGGACCGGGATGAGGGTCAACAAGGCCAAGTGCTGAGTCCTGCACTTGGGACACAACAACCCAGGCAGCTCCAGGCTTGGGGCAGAGTGGCTGGAGAGCTGCCTAGGGGAGAAGGCCCTGGGGGTGTTGGTTGGCAGGGGCTGAACATGGGCCAACAGTGGCCCAGGGGGCCAAGAGGGCCAATGGCATCTTGGCTTGGATCAGCCATGGGGTGGGCAGTAGGAGCAGGGAAGGGATTGTGTCCCAGGACTCAAGGTCAAACCTCAAATCCTGGGTTCAGTTCTGGGCCCCTCACTCCAAGAAGGACATTGAGGGGTTGGAGCTCATCCAGAGAATGGAACAGAGCTGGGGAACAGGGGTTCTGGGAGCAGCTGAGGGACCTGGGGCTGTTTAGTCTGGAGAAGAGGAAGCTGAGGGGAGACCTCATCACTGTCTCCAACTGCCTGAGAGGAGGCTGAGGTGAGGTGGGTGTTGGGCTCTTCTCCCAAGTGATGGGAGAGGAAATGGCCTCAAGTTGCACCAGGGGAGGTTTAGACTGGACATCAGGAAAAATTTCTTTACTGACAGTGTTGAAAAAATAAAGAAAGAGAGAGCAAGAAAGGCAAAGTAATGCTGAGTACAGGGAGAACACAGCAGCCCTTCCCTGTCCACCAAAGGGCTCCACGACTCCAGGCATCAAGAGATCTGCAGAGAAGCCACATTCCTCTAAAAGTCAGAGGCACTGAGGGACCATTGTGGAGAAAGGGAAGTCTCACAGTATCACAGTATCACAAGGTTGGAAAGGACCTCTGAGATCATCAAGTCCAACCTATAACCCAACACCAACACCAACCCATCATCTAAACCATGGCACTCAGTGCCTCATCCAGTCTCCCCTCAAACCCCTCCAGGGTTGGTGACTCCACCCCCTCCCTGGGCAGCCCATTCCAATGACCAATCACCCTTTCAGGGAAGAACTTTTTCCTCACATCAAGTCTAACCTTTCCCTGACCAAGCTTGAGTCCCTGCCCTCCAGTTCTGTCCCTGGGCACCTGAGAGAAGAGACCAACCCCTGCCCCACTACAACCTCCTTTTAGGGAGTTGTAGAGAGCAATGAGGTCTCCCCTGAGCCTCCTCTTCTCCAGACTAAACAGCCCCAGCTCCCTCAGTCTCTCCTCGTAGGGCTTGTGCTCAGGAGCCCCTTCTTGTAGAAGAAAAGCCTTCTAGGTGTCCACGGCCTGTGCTGGGGGGATAAGGGCACAATCCAAACTGGAGCCTGCTCACTGCTTTCAGGAGCCTGAACAGGTCAGGAACAGGGTGGATCCAGGGGTTTGCTTTAGCAGCCACAGCTTATTATGTCCAAGAACCCCGGCCCATCTCCAGGTGTCAAACACACCCCAGGGAGCAGCATCGACCCACAAAGACCACCAAGGCTGAGAGAGAGCAGAGTGGTGCCTGCCCTGCTCTCTGGATGAAGCACCACACACATTTAGCATTGCTCAGGCTTTGTTGGCTTCTTAGCACCACCCCAGCTCTCTGAACCACTGCAACCTGATATCTGGAACACTAAGCAGAGCCCCCCTGCCACCAGCTGCACCCACCCAGCACAGGTGGAGTTTATTCTCTGCTGTTCAGGCTATTTTAGGGTTAGGAAATACTTGTAAAAAGCAGCTCTGCTTCGTGCAGAGGCATTAACAGCTGCTGGGGTTTCTAGTGTCCCTTAAAATGAATTTGCATGCTTAAATAACACCCCGGGAGCACAACAGCACCACAGGGACTGCTGCCATCGAGGATTTACGCGTGCAGCGAGTGTGAAAGATGTGCAAGTTGAAATCTCTGGATTTGAAAAGCCTGTTTGAATATCAATTATTCACCAGAACCATGTCAGAAGGCCAAGAGCCCTTTGAAATCCCCTCACTTCCCCCCTCCCCTTAAGACTATCTGAACGAACAAGAGAAATGACTCCAGAGAAGGTGGGTACAGACACAAACACCAGCTCAGCTGCCCTGTCTTGCCTTCCCCACTGCACTGCTAAGATCCTTTTAATTCCTTTTCTTTTTTTTTTGCCATCACCTGTTTATTTTCTCTCCAGGTAAGACCAAAAAGCCAATTGTACATTGATGCTCCTGAGAGAACTGCCAGGACGCTGGCACTGAGAAACCCCCCAAAGTATCACCTCAACCCAGCGAAACGCTCAGGGCTGAAAGGAAAGAGATTGCTTTGTCACCACTTGCAAGGAATCTCTGATTCCTGACACCAGGAATCAGACATCAGAAGGGAGGAGAAAGCAGAGCTACACTGACCCCACGCACAGGGAACCACGGTTAGAGGAGAATGAGAACTGCAGTGGGATTTCTTCAGCTGAAAACAAGTTTACGGTGTAACAGACATCAGTTGACTGTCTCCAACGAGGTTTCCATGGCAACGCCATCCCTGAGGATGTTGCCACGTTGATGGGGTGCTCTGGGCTCGCAGCACAGCCAACAGGCAGGCAGTGTTTTGGCCAGGCTGGGCTTTGCACAGCAGCAGAGCACCCCGTGCCCCCAGCAGGACAAAGCAACACCAGGGGAACTGTCACCCCTTTGCTTCACAGGAGTCTTTGTATCACAGAATGGTTTGAGTTGGAAGAGACCTCAAAGCCCAAAGTTCCTCCCCGTTGCCACTGGATCCCACTGGATCAGGGAGCTCAAAGCCCCATCCAACCTGGCCTTGAACATCTCCAGGGATGGGGAATCCAGGACCACTTCACAGCTGAGCAGGTCAAGGAGCCTGCTCAGTCAAGAAGCCCTGTGGTGGGTTGCTAAAGGGAATAACTATGGATCTACAGAGAGAGCCAACCTGTATTTATGGAATGCCAGTATTCCAAGAGCAAGAGACCTACAGGCACAGCCCAACAACTGCCAGCCAGCACAGAGCCTGCTGTGTGTGAAGGGATGCTCTAATACAGACATCCCTGGTTTGTGGAAAAAACAGTATTACTGACATTTCAAAGTAACAGATATTCCACAGCAAATTGTATCTGACTTATAGAATCACAGAATCACAGAATCATAGAATCTTCTGGTTGGAAAAGACCTCTGAGATCATCAAGTCCAACCACACCCATCCTCCACTAAACCCTGTCCCTCAAAAACTCATCTCCCTGTTTTTTAAACCCCTCCAGGGATGGGGACTCCACCCCCTCCCTGGGCAGCTGTACCAGGGCCTGAGAACCCTTTGGTGAAGAAATTCTCCCCAATATCCATCTGACCCTCCCCTGGCACAACTCATGGCCATTTCCCCTTGTCCCATCCCCTGCCACTGGAGAGAAGAGATCAACACTGGCTCTGCCACAGCCTCCTTTCAGGCAGTTGGAGACAGGGATGAGGTCTCCCCTCAGCCTCCTCTTCTCCAGGATAAACACCCCCAGGTCCCTCAGTCTCTCCTCTCAGCACTTGTTCTCCAGCCCCTTCCCCAGCCTCGTTCCCTTCTCTGGACACTCTCCAGCCCCTCAATGTCCTTCTTGGAGTGAGGGGCCCAGAACTGACCCCAGCACTCGAGGGGTGGCCTCCCCAGTGCCCAGGGCAGGGGCACAATCCCTGCCCTGCTCCTGCTGCCCACGCTGTGTCTGACACAGCCCAAGATGCCATTGGCCCTCTTGGCCCCCTGGGCCACTGCTGGCTCATGTTCAGCCCCTGCCAACCAACACCCCCAGGGCCTTCTCCTCCAGGCAGCTCTCCAGCCACTCTGCCCCAAGCCTGGAGCTGCCTGGGGTTGTTGTGTCCCAGGTGCAGGACTCAACACTTGGCCTTGTTGCCCCTCATCCCGTTGGTCTCAGCCCATGGATCCAGCCTGGCCAGATCCCTCTGCAGAATCTTCCTTTAATTTTTAAGGCTTTAAGGATTTCAGAGGTAAACAGTCAGGATGCCACCACCTGACCTGGCCTTGTGCTGTTTCTAAAGGTCCCAGCTCTACTGTTAAATCCACCTGACACACACACAGGTAAAGCAGATGTTTTTCTAACGCTGTGGTAAATGCAGATGTCCCCTTGAGTACTGCTGTAATAAGTGGATTGCAGTGGGCTAACTATTTTGTGTAAGGTAACAGCTCAGAAAACCAATACTGAAAAATCACCACAGAAATCAATACTGAGAAATCACCACAGAACCATCATGGATTGGTTTGGGAAGGGACCTCAATACCCACCCAGTTCCACTCCCCTGCCATGGGCAGGGACACCTCCCACTGGATCAGGGGGCTCCAAGCCCCATCCAACCTGGCCTTGAATCCAGGGATGGGGCAGCCACCACTGCTCTGGGCAACCTGGGCCAGGGCCTCCCCACCCTCACAGGAGAACATTTTTTCCTGAGATCACCTTGCTCCTTCACAAAACCCACCCACCCAGGAAAACCACTCTGCCTGGAGGCTCCGTGTGCTTGAAGAAGTTGGTTTGCACAAGCAGGACTCAGCATTCAGCAGCACAATCTGCTGACAGGTTCATTCTCCATAATCACAAGATAACGTCAGGAGAAGAGAACATCCATGGAGGAAAAGGACCCTGGCAGTGGGGTCTTTCCCAACCAAGAGACACTGCCCCAGAGACACCACCTCTCCACAGCCAATACCCTTGGGAGGGCAAACACAGGGGGGAGGTGAGCCCTTTGCTGCACGGTGTAGGTGGACAATCAGCGGGGAGGATGGAAGAGGATCCACAAAGCCAACATTCTGGATGCAGCCAGAGCTAATCATCCACTCCACATTTGCAGATCAGATTTTGTTGTTCCCCTAATCCCATCTCTGCTCTTCCAGCAATCCAGGGCTGCCAGGTTTATTATTTCTTGACAGGCAAACCACCCAACAGATTTGCGTGGGACATTTCCAAGCAACCCAGGCAGGTTCTGTGGGTTGAAGATAATCACAGCAACGTTACCTCAGGCTGAGGAAAACAAGCACACAGTGAATCCCCACTCCAGGATGCTGAAGGGCTAAGATGAGGCTGTTCCCCACCCCTTTCTTACCAGCAATAATCAGTTCCTTTTGTCAACTCAACTCCACCACCCCGAAGGGCAGCCACCTCTCTATAATTCCCCATTTCCCTTTGATAAGATTTACATTAAACATGAACAGATATCAAACAATTCAAACACGCCACGAAGGATCAAACCAACCCCCAGAGAGCAGAAATGGTGTTGAGAGCTACTGAGAAACACAAACCCCCTTGAGATCTTCCAATTCGCAGTAAATAAAACCCAAAATAGAAGAATGAGCAGGAGAGGGGGCGACAAACAGGTTGGGATCAGCTTTTATTTTATGCACTGAAATTGAAAGCCAACACCATGCATCAGTGCTGGGGATAATTGCACTATTATGGAATCCTAGAATAATGGAATGGCTTGAGTTGGAAGGGACCTTAAAGCCCATCCAGTTCCAACCCCGTGCCATGGGCAGGGACATCTCCCACTAGAACTGGTTTAAAGATAATTAAATGAATTCAAAACAGTAAATCAAGGTTGTTTTCCATTCTATGGCTATGGAAATGAAGCTAAAGAGTAGATGAACTTCCCACGTGGAACAGAGCCCACGATGAGGTTCTCCAGCCCTTGTACTTACGTTATAGAGGGGGATGGTCTTCATCACCTTGTACTGCTTCATCGGGTCCATCTTGTAGAGGTGTCGATCAGTGATGAAGATGGCTCTGTCCTCCACCTTGTTGAAGCGATTCACCTGGGGAGAAGCCAACTTTCAACCACAAAGAACACACAGAACAAACCTTTGCAGCAGCAAAGAGCAAAACTCTCACAGCTCCTGAACACGTTTTCCCCCACCAACGCGGAAAGGGCCATAGGGAAGGTGGAACTCAAAGTGTTGGTTTAGAAAGACACAAAGCCTTGGAGAAGCAACATCCCCAGTGTTACCCAGCCTGGGAAAGGCCATGGCCTTGCTCAGAGAGAGATGATTTCCCCCAGCACCGTTCAGCCTGTGCCCTGGCCACCAGCAGGCACCAAGCCCTGGCAGATGGCTGCTGCTGCTACGTTAGAGAGGTGCCTTTGTCACCCCAAAAAGCCTGATGTGGCATTCCTGCCTGCAGAGCCCAGCAGGGTGTCACCAGGGTCTGTGACACCTCCAGCCCAAAGCACTTCAAAGCAGATGCTTTGGCCCATCCTAAATTGGAGTCGGTCCCATGTTCCTCTTCTCAAACATCTGTGCCTGCAAGGAGCTGGCCTACAAGTGGGAAACGGAAGAGACCTCAGAGCCCATCCAGTTCCAGCCCCCTGCCATGGGCAGGGACCCCTCCCACTGGATCAGGGGCTCAAAGCCCCATCCAACCTGGCCTTGAACACCTCCAGGGATGGAGCAGCCACCACTGCTCTGGGCAACCTGTGCCAGGGTCTCCCCACCCTCATCCTGAACAATTTCCTCCTAATGCCCAATCTAAATCTTCCCCCTTCCAATTAAAATCCATTCCCCCTCCTTCTGTCACTCCAGGCCCTTGGAAAAGGCCCCTCCCCAGCTTTCCTGGAGCCCCTTTCAGTCCTGGGAGGCTGCTCTAAGGTCTCCCCAGAGCCTTCTCTTCTCCAGGCTGAACAACCCCAACTCTCTCAGCCTGAACAACCCCAACACTCTCAGCCTGAACAACCCCAACTCTCTCAGCCTGTCCTCACAGCAGAGGGGCTCCAGCCCTCAGATCATCTCTGTGGCCTCCTCTGGCCCTGCTCCAACAGATCCATCTCCTTTTGAAGCTGGGGGTTCCAGAACTGCACACAGCACATCACCAGTGCTACCAAGAAAACAGACTTCACAGTATCTGAAACAGGAATCCTGAGTGTTTTTACTAGTTCAGCAAACACAGCTCAGTGCTGCCTCTGGGAAACATTAATATCTGAATATCTCAGTGCTGCCACTGGGCTCTCCAGCTGTAAATCTCAGACCAATTACAGACACACGCAGGCGTTCAGTGAGGAACCATCAGTCACCTGCTGAGGCAAATCACTGTATTCTCACCTGTAATCCCACTGCAGGCAGGAGCAGTGGAGATTATGGGCACACAGAAAGCCCAGCCCACCTGGGATTATCTTAGACATCTCGAGAAGTTGGTTCACTTTAATTAGAAACTAAAATACTGCCCGACTGGGATATCACTGCACAACCAGGCACTCACAACCAAGCTCCATCTTAGAATCACAGAGTGGGCTGAGTTGGAAGGGACCCACAAGGCTCACCGAGTCCAACTCCTGTCCCAGGACAACCCCAACATTCACACTGTGAGGCTGAGGGTGTTGGCCAAAGGCTTCTGGAATATTCTCAGGCTGGGACTGCTTCCCTGGGGAGCTGTTCCAGTGCTCCACCACCCTCTGGGGGAAGAACCTCTTCCTAATGGTCAACCTAACCTGCCTCTCCCAGGGCAGCAGTCCCAGCACCCAGTCTGCAGCATTCCAGAAGCCTTTGGCCAACACCCTCAGCTCCACAGGGTGAGTGTTGGGGTGTCCTGTGTAGGGAGTTGGACTCGATGAGCCTTGTGGATCCTTTCCAACTCAGGTCATTCTATGATTCTCTGACCCCTTGAGCTTCAGGTGCCCAAAAGGCTGGGTGCTAAACAACCATGAGATGCCAAGTTTTGCCAAAAGCAAGTGAGAAAGTAGGACAGATGGGAAGTCTTTCTTACTCAGGCAGACCCAGAGTCACCCGTGTGTCGCAACCACGGAGATGTTTATTCATCAGCTGAGAAGGGCAGACAAGGGCGAGACGTGACGAAGGGATGAACACAACCAGGATTTTCCTAGGTGAAGTCAGGAGAACTGAGATATTCCCAGAGACTGGCAAAGTTCAGAGGGGATAAAGGCAGAAAATGCAAATTGGAAAGACGCACGACAGCTTTAAATTAAGAGCACCAGCTCCGAATAAGTAAGTGAAGATGATTTTTGACAGCTCTGGATCGATCTTGGCACCAACAAGCGAGGCAGATGAAAACAGGCAAGGCAGGCAGTGAAGAAGTGCGTGGGGAATGATGTCCTGGGGCCACAGTCCCACTTGGAATAGTGTGTGAGGGATGGGGAACGTGAAGGAGACTCTGATGGTTCAGAGGAGGTAAAGGAGATGATTGAAGGCTTGGAAAATCTCATAGGAAGAGATGCTGAATAACTGGGATGATTTTAGGAAGCAGATGAATGGGAGAAGGGAAAATAAATGGCTATGAAACACTGAATGGCCCAGAGAAAGTAGGTCAGGAGTGGCTGGTGCTACACACTTTGGGCTTCAGCAGAGCAGCACAGGCTCCTCAAGCCTTCACGTGGCTGTGTAGCTCAGAGCACACCACGCTCCACGGCTCAGGAGCCTGAGCAGAGACTTCTCCAGGCTGCAGCCTCAGCCCTGCGTGGCCACAGCTCCCAAAGACATCTTTTGGGTTTAGGTTTAAGGCTCTGGCACCACTGTCGTGGTTCTGCTTGTTGTTCCCATCACAGCACCCTCCCTGTTGTCCATTCCCACCTCCAGTGACAAACAGAGCAGACCTCACCGAGCTGTGCAACCAGAGCCATCCCACCATGGAAGGTCCTGCAGTTCCTGCCTAGAGCACAGGAATGCTTTTTGCAAGGCAATCCAATATCATCGTAGTTCCACAAGTGTTTTTTCAATTCATAGAATCACAGAATCATGGAATGGGTTGGGTTGGAAGGGACCTCAAAGCCCATCCAGTTCCAATCCCCTGCCATGGGCAGGAACATTGGGTCAGGGAGCTCCAAGCCCCATCCAACCTGGCCTTGAACACCTCCAGGGATGGGGCAGCCACCACCTCTCTGGACAACTTGGGTCCCCCCACCCTCACAGCAAAACATTTCTTCCTAAGATCTCAATCTCCCTCTTTCAGCTCAAAACCCTTCCCCTCATCCCATCCCTGCACTCCCTGATCAAGAGCCCCTCCCTTCCTGGAGCCCCTTTCAGTCCTGGGAGGCTGCTCTAAGGTCTCCCCTTCTCCAGGCTGAACAACCCCAACTCTCATTGTTAAATCAGCATCAGAAATTGATAATCAATAGTTTATATCCTATATGAAAGGCAAAATATTTTAGCCTGCTGGCCACAAAGCCCATCCTTCCCATGCAGACCCCCCTGAGCTGCACTGGAGAGGTGACAAAAAGCCTGGGCACGTCGTTTGAGCAAAAAGGAGCAGCACAGCAGGGCAGTGTGAACAGCAAGCAGCCAGGATGTGGAGTGCAATCAACACTTTCACAGCTCTTCCCAACACGAGAGACTTGCTCTAATTCCCCTTCTTCCTCGTTGTCACCCACTGGTTTCAGTGCTCATGGTGAACAATCAGTCCAGCTGACCAGCCAGAGAGAGGGAAGGGGAAGTCCAGCAGCTCATCCTGCAGGAGAAGCAAATCCTTGTTGCCCTGGAACTCATTCTTTCCAGCTCTTTCCAAGCAATCTCTTTGCTCCAGGTGTCTCATGCACCTTTATGTCAATAAGACACGTTGTGGTTTTAGAAGTAAACTGTCAGGTTGGGAAGAGGCCCCGAAGAGCTCCGGAGCGACGCCAACACCATGACAAATGCCACCATTCCTCTGGTTTTGTAGGAGGAGAGACAGCCCTTCTGTTCTCAGCTACAGCTCATCCCCTCCAGAGAACAGCCCTGCTCAGCATTGTGTTCTCAGCACCTTCTGGGCACTCTGTATTTATATCTTTGTTGATCCAAACACAAATCAGTCCCCATTTAGCTTCCTGGCTGATGGGGAGAACGAAACCCTGGCCCATAGCAGGAAAACCTCAGAGTGAGGTCCCAGGGCCCTGCAGGCACCGCAGGCTCCGGGCTGGAGGAGAGCTGGACCTCTGCAGGGAGCCTGGAGCCAACTGACAAGGGAGAAAGTGAGAAGAAAAGTCTTATTCTAAAAAATAAAAAGGGAAACTGTTGTTTCCTGGGTGACACAACAAACCCAGGTGGTGTGCATGAAATATGCATTCGGTTTCCCGAGGCAAAAAACCTTCCTCTGAAAAATGAAGAGCACCACGATGCTCAGAAATGATAGATTTTCCCACAGGCAGAAATGACCTGCTCCTGCCTCTACCTTCTGTAAGGAGGCAAGCACACACCTCCCATCAGCAAGGCTTGGGAGTCTTTTCACAGCTAGAAAAGCTTCAATCCGAACCCAGCCTTCTCCTTCCTCCCAGCCTTCTCCTTCCTCCCAGCCTTCTCCTTCCTCCCAGCCTTCTCCTTCCTCCCAGCCTTCTCCTTCCTCCCAGCCTTCTCTTTCCTCCCAGCCTTCTCCTTCCACCCAGGTTTCTCCTTCCTCCCAGCCTTCTCCTTCCTCCCAGCCTTCACCTCCCTCCCAGCCTTCTCCTTCAACCCAGCCTTCTCCTTCCTCCCAGCCTTCACCTCCCTCCCAGCCTTCTCCTTCCTCCCAGCCTTCTCCTCCCTCCCAGCCTTCTCCTTCAACCCAGGCTTCTCCTTCAACCCAGCCTTCTCCTTCCACCCAGCCTTCTCCTTCCTCCCAGCCTTCTCCTTCCTCCCAGCCTTCTCCTTCCTCCCAGCCTTCTCCTTCCTCCCAGCCTTCTTCTTCCACCCAGCCTTCTCCTTCCTCCCAGCCTTCTCCTTCAACCCAGCCTTCTCCTTCCTCCCAGCCTTCTCCTTCCTCCCAGCCTTCTTCTTCCACCCAGCCTTCTCCTCCCTCCCAGCCTTCTCCTTCAACCCAGGCTTCTCCTTCCTCCCAGCCTTCTCCTTCCTCCCAGCCTTCTCCTTCCTCCCAGCCTTCTCCTTCAATCCAGGCTTCTCCTTCCTCCCAGCCTTCTCCTTCCTCCCAGCCTTCTCCTTCCTCCCAGCCTTCTCCTTCAATCCAGGCTTCTCCTTCCTCCCAGCCTTCTCCTCCCTCCCAGCCTTCTCCTTCCTCCCAGCCTTCTCCTTCCTCCCAGCCTTCTCCTTCCACCCAGCCTTCTCCTTCCCCACACCACACCAACTGTTGTGTGCCACTTGGTGTTAGCACGTGTGGGCTCTTGGGTGGCCGGAGCATTCAAAAGGGAGCAGCTTTCAGCACAGGGAATTCTGTCAAAGTTGTTATGCTAAACCTGCCTGCTTTTGGAGCTGGGGCTCTGCAAAGTGGCTGTTTGCTTCTCAGCTGAAATTGGGCTCCTGCAAAGCTCTAGGAGGGAACTGAAGAGTTACAGAAATGAGAATGTAGACTCTGCCAGGGAAGGTTTAGGCTGGATATCAGGAAAAAGCTCTTCCCAGAACGAGTGATCAGGCCTTGGAATGGCCTGTCCAGAGAGGGGGTGGAGTCACCATCCCTGGAGGGTTTGAAAATAAGACTGGCTGTGGCACTTAGTGCCATGATCTAGTAATGATGAGAGTGTTGGATTAAGGGCTGGACTTGATGATCTTGGAGGTCTCTTCCAACCCAGATATTCTAAGATTCTATGATTTTTCATAGCAAGATCTGTGAATGCCTGATCACTCGTTGTGGGAAGAGCTTTTTCCTGATATCCAGCCTAAACCTTCCCTGGCAGAGTCTGAGCTCGTGCCCTCTTGTTCTGTTGCTGGTTGCCTGGGAGAAGAGTCCGACCCCCACCTGACTACAACCTCCTTTCAGATGGTTGTAGAGAGTGATGAGGTCACCCCTGAGCCTCCTCTTCTCCAGGCTAAACAACCCCAGCTCCCTCAGCCTCTCTTCACAGGACTTGTGCTCCAGTCCCTTCACCAGTTTTGTTGCTCTTCTCTGGACCCTCTCCAGCCCCTCAATACCTCTCTTGAACTGAGGGGCCCAGAACTGGACACAAGACTCAAGGTGTGGCCTCACCAACGCCGAGGACAGGGGAAGGATCACCTCCCTCGTCCTGCTGGCCACACCATTCTTGATACAGGCCAGGATGCCATTGGCCTTCTTGGCCCCCTGGGCACACTGCTGGCTCATGTTTAGCACCCTGTCAATCAGCACCCCCAGGTCCCTTTCCACCTGGCTGCTCTCCAGCCACTCTGTCCCCAGCCTGCAGCGCTGCTCGGGGTTGTTGTGGCCAAAGTGCAGGACCTGGCCCTTGGCCTTGTTGAACCTCATCCCATTGGACTCTGCCCATCTCTCCAGCCTATCCAGGTCCCTCTGCAGAGCCCTCCTGCCTTCCAGCAGGTCGATGCTCCCTCCCAACTTGGTGTCATCTGCAAATTTGCTTATGATGGACTCGATCCCCTCATCTAAATCATCCATGAAGATGTTAAACAGAACTGGACCCAACACTGATCCCTGGGGGACACCACTGGTGAGCAGCCACCGAATCCACCCACTCCTGCACCACTCAGAGGCCCCTCACACACAGCACCCTTGGTGTGACAGCCTCAGAATTACGTACCCACCAAAACCCCACCCACGGCATTCCCTGAACCACGACTGCTGGAACTGCTGCCTCGTGAAGCCTCTCCAGGATTGCCTTCTCACCCTGGGCCTCCCAAGGTTTCATCTGGACCACCAGGAGTTTCCCCAGCAGCCTGCAGCCCACGCAGGTGCTCCAGGTGCCCCTTACCTTGCGCACATGACAGGAGAAGAGCACGTTCATGTACTTGTCTTTCCGTTTCAGCTCGTTGGCCACAGGGATGAAGGAGCCGGTGGTCTGAGGGTTGTCTGGTTTCTGAAAGAGCAGGGACAGGCACATAACCCCTCGTGCTGACTGAGGAACATGACAGGGTAACATCACAACAACCACACACCTCGCCCCGAGGCTCCTCCAGCCTCTGCCAGAAGCACTCAGAGCATCTCAAGGTGTATCTGGTTCCTGAGAAACAGCCTTAATAAAACAAACTGCTTAAAGGAAGGATGGAGTAAAAGGAACTGATGCAGCTGCCCTGGAGAGAGTTTCTTTGTCCTTTGCCATTTTATGTCATCTCTTAATGTCCCATTTTATCTAGAATTTTAGTTTCACATTGATTTGTTCCCAGCTTTGAGGAGCCAGCTGATGGCATTGCTCATTATCACCTAATGCTGCTTGTGATGTTCAAGCCAGGCTTGGTATTCAGAAAAACCCTCCCTGTGCAGCAGAAGTCAAAGATTCTCAAATGATATCAACCATTTGCATAGGAAATTGCAAAGTCCTTCTCCCTCCTAGGAAACCATAAAATCACAGAATGGTTTGGGTTAGAAGGCACCTCAAAGCCCATTCAGTTCCAGACCCCTGCAGCGACACCTCCCACTGGATCAGAGGGCTCAAAACCCATCCTTGAACACCTCCAGGGATGGGGCAGCCACCACTGCTCTGGGCAACCTGGGCCAGGGCCTGAACACCCTCATTGTGAAGAATCTCTTCCCAAGATCTCATCTCAATCTCCCCTCTTTCAGCTGAAAACCATTTCCCTCCCCTGCACTCCGTGATCAAGAGCCCCTCTCCAGCTTTCCTGGAGCCCCTTTCAGTCCTGGGAGGCTGCTCTAAGGTTTCACAGTACCACAGTATCATAATGCTGGAAAGGACCCCTGAGATCATCAAGTCCAACCTATAACCCAACACCAACACCAACCCATCATCTAGACCATGGCACTCAGTGCCTCATCCAGTCTCCCCTTAAACCCCTCCAGGGTCGGTGACTCCACCCCCTCCCTGGGCAGCCCATTCCAGTGACCAATCACCCTTTCAGGGAAGAACTTTTTCCTCACATCAAGCCTAAACTTTCCCTGACCAAGCTTGAGTCCCTGCCCTCTAGTTCTGTCCCTGGGCACCTGAGAGAAGAGACCAACCCCTGCCCCACTACAACCTCCTTTTAGGGAGTTGTAGAGAGCAATGAGGTCTCCCCTGAGCCTCCTCTTCTCCAGACTAAACAGCCCCAACTCCCTCAGTCTCTCGTCATAGGGCTTGTGCTCCAGCCCCTTCCCCATCTTCGTTGCCCTCCTCTGGACACTCTCCAGCATCCTGACATCTTTCCCAAACTGGGGGGCCCAGAACTGGACACAATATTCAAGGTGAGGCCTGACCAGTGCCGAGGACAGGGGGACGATAACTCCTCTGGTCCTGCTGGCCACACTATTCCTGATGCAGGCCAGGATGCCATTGGCCTTCTTGGCCACCTGGGCACACTGCTGGCTCATGGGGAGCTTCCTGTCCACCAGCACTCCCAGGTCCCTTTCTGCCTGACTCCTCTCCAGCCACTCTGTCCCCAGTCTGTAGCTCTGCATGGGGTTGTTGTGTCCAAAATGAAGTACCCAACGTTTGGACTCATTAAACATCATCCCATTGGAATCAGCCCAGCTCTCCAGTCTGTCCAGGTCCCTCTGTAGGGCCATCCTACCCTCTAACAGATCAACCCTTCCTCCCAGCTTGGTATCATCTGCAAACTTGCTGATGATGGACTCAATCCCCTCATCCAGATCATCAATAAAGATATTGAACAGGACTGGACCCAACACCGATCCCTGGGGACACCACTGGTGACCAACTGGATGAGACACCATTGACCACCACTCTCTGGGCTCCAGCCAATTCCTAACCCAGTGCTCCCCTCTAAGCCACGGGCTGCCAGCTTCCCCTGGAGTCTGCTGTGGGAGACAGTGTCAAAGGCCTTGCTGAAGTCCAGGTCTTCTCTTCTCCAGGCTGAACAACCCCAACTCTCTCAGCCTGTGAACCAACAGTCCCTTGTTCCAGTTCCCACCCTTGTAGCACCCTGAGCCCTCTGCTCGTACTCACCAGCGCGATGTAATTCCCCTCCCACGCTCTCTGCAGCCCAATATCAGCTCTGTGACCCTTCAGCACTTCCATGGCAGCGACCTTGGCCCTCAGTTGAGGTAGGACTTCTGGTGGGACGCTCCGGATGAGCTCCCTCGCCCTCCACCTGCCACAAAACACCTGCATCAGTTCCACAGTCTGTACCACGCACCGTGAGGGCTCCTTCTGCCCCTCCAGCACAAGGAGGACACCTCTAGGCTATAAATGTCAGGGGAGAAAGAAGCCTTCTCATTGCTGAGGACATTTTATACTCACAGATTCCTGACTCCTACTAAGTCTGGCTGTTATCCCCTCCATCCCATCCCCAGAAGTCTACTACTGGCACATCTGTTTGCCATCAACTTTTTGCAAGCTCATTTTTTTTTTTTTTTTTGGCTCATTTACAACATAATTCTCCTTTCACAGCTGAATTTGGCCCTGCAATCGAATCCCAACTGACTGTAACATCAAAGAGGGCAGGGCAGCCCATCCCTCACTCCACACCACGCTCCAGCCTCCGGCAGCGACACCAGCTCTCCTGGTCTAATGCCAGGAAAAGTGTTTTAGCAATTAAAACGTTGTAGTTACAATAACTGAGCTTATTCAGGAGGTGGGACTCAACCCAGAGAGGCTGTGGATGGCTTTTAAGAGCCAGCTGGAGAGAAGAAGTCTGATTTGATCTGTGCTGGTGGTAACCCCCCTCCGAGCAGTCGTCTGGCCTGGAGATCTCCAGAGGCCCCATCCAGCCAATGTTTCTCTTGTTCAGTGACTTTCAGAAGTTGCCATTTTTCACACTGGAATCATAACTACTTTACCTACAACTTATCAGAGGAGAAGTCACCAGCTTTTAGACACCAGAAGGTTGTAATAAAGGTATAAAATATCCCCTGTGCTTCTCTATCACAGAAAGGCACTGACTGACCCGAGCAAGTCCTGAAGAAGTTGAAGAGATTCCTTCTCTCTCCCCATGTCTTGCAGAAGCTGCTCATTTCTTTCAAAACCAACCAGTGAAGAGCCAACTAAGGCCAACTTCTACCCTGGGTAAATCTTTGTGTTCTGGTTTGAGCTCAAGTAGACTCAGTTTTCTGATTTCAGCTTGGCCTTGTCTAAGTAATGTCATTCTCTGAACGCCAACTGCAGGTTTCTCAGGCAGTTTCTCTCCAGCAGTGGCAGCACAGGGCACTGGGATGCAGAAAGGCCAATGTTTGTATTTATTCCTCTGGTAACCAAGGCCATCCTGGAGCTGGGGGAGCCGTGAGGGAAAGGGGCAAAACAAGGCCACACCTGCAGGGAGGGGCAGACAGGACAGGTGACCCCAAAGTGACCAACAGAGGATTCCAACCCGTGGACATCACACTGGGGATAAAACTGAGAGATCACCAGGGTGTCGTTCTCTTCATTGATGGCTGATAGCCAGCGAGGACCTCACCGGTCTGTTTGGCCGCGATTCCAGATCTGGACATCCCTGAATCCAGCTTCTGAGCCCAACCTCCTCCTACCCCAGACCATTCCTTGTGCCTGCTCTGCAGCATCTGTGGTGACACCCAGTCCTTGAGGGGCTGGGGGGGTGCAATTTCATGTATTTGTACATATTCTAGTATTTTCTTATTAATAGCACTTTCTATTATTATTATTATTATTATTGTTGTTGTTGTTGTTGTTATTATTATTATTGTTATTATTATTATTATTATTATTATTATGATGATGATGATGATGATGATGATGTTTTGGTTTTGTTGGTCTTCCTTCATTAAAGCTCTTTTAGTTTCCCACCCACACATCTCTTTCTCTCATTTCCCTTCCCCTGGCCATCAAGGGAAGGGAATTTGGAGCCCAACTGCTCAGTTTTAGCTGCAGAAATCGGCCGGGCCAGGGCTGAACTGAGACCCTTTAAAACAGAGGCCTTATTTGCCCAATCAAGTGTTCCAAAAGCCACTGATGTCTTCACCTAGCACATCCAGTTGACGTTCCTCACCAACTTTCTGGAACAATCAGCAGGTTAAGACTGAAAAGAGAAGAGCTTTCCTTCGTACCTGTGGTAAATGTTCTGGAGGGCCTCCTCGAAGCGACGCAGCACTTTGGGTGGAACGGGCCACTCCACGTGCTTCCCATAATCCTTCAGGAGCCTCACGTCGTGGAAGCGCCGGGCCACCTCGTGGATGTAGGCCTTCACCTTGGAGCGTCGGTAATGCCTGAGGATGGCCAGGGCAGCCCTGGTCCTCTTGTAGCGCATGCGAGCCAACGTGCCCCTCCAGACCTGAGAACCAGTGGGGAAGACAGTTGGAGCAAGGAAAAGCAGGATGGTTTTTTTTTTTGTCTTTCTGTGCTCCTAAGCTGCTGAAATCCATAAATTTGATTTTATTTGAAAGGAAGTGACGTCTCCGTGCCAAACGAGTCCAATGAAAACAGCACTGGAAACCCACCGGGCCCACCGGTGGATGGAGACACAATTTCAACTCTGATTAAAAAGAGATTGAGTTGAAAATAGGTTGGGGAAGGCTCTTCTGGCCTTGTGCTGAAAATCAAGGAAATGGCAAAATAAATGATATCTCCCCAACTTGGCAGTCGGAAGTTGGGGGGGCAGCTCCATCGGTGTCACCGCGTCTTATTTCTGCCTGGAGAGCACCAGAGGCAGAAAACACCTTCTCCTTCCCACACCCCGTGTGAAGAGGCACATTGGGGTGAAGATGATCCAAGGGCTGGAGCCCCTCTGCCATGAGGACAGGCTGAGAGAGTTGGGGTTGTTCAGCCTGGAGAAGAGAAGGCTCTGGGGAGAGCTCAGAGCAGCCTCCCAGGACTGAAAGGGGCTCCAGGAAAGCTGGGGAGGGGCTTTTTCCAAGGGTCTGGAGTGATGGGATGAGGGGGAAGAGCTTTAAATTGGAAGGGGGAAGGGTTAGATTGGACACTGGGAAGAAATTCTTCATGATGAGGGTTGGGAGGCCCTGGCCCGGGTTGCCCAGAGAAGTTATGGATGCCCTCCCCCTGGAAGTTTTCAAGGCCACGTTGGAAACCTGATCCACCAGATCCAGTGGGAGGTGGATTGGAAGGGACAGAAGTGGGTTGGAACTGGATGGGCTTTAAGGTCCCTTCCGACCCAAACCATTCTATGACCTGGCGCAAGACCGCTGCTCGCAGTGCCAACGCCACTGTACGGTGCTGCCAGCTCCCAACTGGAAGACCCCAGGCTCAATGGTGCCTGGCAGTGCCCAACCAGGCTGTGCTGTTCCTGTCCTGTCAACAGAGAAATGTGCATCCACCGGAGCGCTCACAAGCCGACGGGAAGGTCCCCATGGGGTCCACCACCAGCTGTACCTTCCCTCTAATAGAATCCACCAAGATGAAGACTGTATTTTTGTCTCCTTGTAGAATTAAACTGGAAGGATAATGAGTCTCCTGCACACAGAGAGTTTATTTCCCTCTTGAGGAACATCCCATAGCAGCGTTGATGCGTATCAAGCTTTCTATTTACAGAAGAATTAATTAATTACCTGAGGCAATTGCCGACACGATCCGCGCTTTATGGAGCTGATGTCAAAGGTCCTCTTGACAGCTTTACTAATATTCCTGATACGTGGCTGAAAAACCCTACATAGCATCATCAGAACAGATGGGTTTTTCCTCTCTACACACTCCAAATTGAACCTGAAAGAGAGATTTGGGGCTCCAAACCCCCCAAAAGCAGAGGACTCTGTCCTTCCAACCTCTGCCAGAGTATCCCCTCCTTGTTCTCCTTTGGTCTCACTGTCCTTGCGTGGGATATTTAGGTTGGATATTAGGAGAAGGTTCTTCCCCAGAGGGTGGTGGAGCCCTGGAACAGCTCCCCAGGGAAGCAATCACAGCCTGACAATATTCCAGAAGCATTTGGCCAACATCCTCAGCTCCACAGGATGAATGTTGGGAAAAGACTTTGCAGAGCTTCCCTTCTGTTGGTTCTTCCCCAAAGCATTTTGAACTGTTTTCAGACACAGAACAAGGCCCTGATTTTGCTCCCTGGTGCCTGCAGTGCCCATGTTCTTCAGGACAGCCTCTTGCTGTGGTTATTCCCCCTCCCAGTCAGCTCCCCGTGGAACGACGGCGCTGAAACAGATTGTCCCGGCGTGGTGTCGGCCCCAGCACCGCAGAAATTGGCTGCACAGCAAGAAACTTTCAGGGAAAGTTTAGACTTGATGTGAGGAAAAAGTTCTTCCCTGAAAGGGTGATTGGTCATTGGAATGGGCTGCCCAAGGAGGGGGTGGAGTCACCAACCCTGGAGGTGTTTAAGGGGAGACTGGATGAGGCACTGAGTGCCATGGTTTAGATGATGGGTTGGTGTTGGTGTTGGGTTATAGGTTGGACTTGATGATCTCAGAGGTCCTTTCCAACCTTGTGATACTGTGATACTATAAGTGTCACAACCACTACAAACATCAGCCTTCCAAATCCAACCACCCTGCCGAGCCCAGACTTGCCTGCACAGAACTGGGAATGAAAAGCAGGCCCAGAGAAGGGAAGGGAGCTGGGGAAGGGGCTGGAGAACAAGAATGGCCTGCCCAGAGAGGTGGTGGATTCACCATCCCTGGAGGTTTTTAAAATAAGACTGGATGTGGCACTTAGTGCCATGATCTAGTAATGATGAGAACGTTGGACAAAGGGTTGGACTTGATCTTGGAGGTCTCTTCCAACCCAGATGATTCTATGATTCTATGATTCTAAGCCCTATGAGGAGCAGCTGAGGGACCTGGGGTTGCTCAGCCTGGAGAAGAGGATGCTGAGGGGAGACCTCATCCCTGTCTACAACTGCCTGAAAGGAGGCTGTGGGGAGGTGGGTGTTGGGCTCTTCTCCCAAGTGACAGAACAAGAGGAAATGGCCTCAAGTTGCACCAGAGCAGGTTCAGAATGGGCATCAGGAAAAAATTTCTTCACTGAAAGGGTTCTCAGGCCCTGGCAGAGGCTGCCCAGGGAGGTGGAGGAGTCACCATCCCTGGAGGGGTTTAAAGACGAGTTGATGAGTTTCCTAGGGACATAGTTTAGTAGTGGACAGGTACAGTTGGACTCAATGATCTCAAAGGTCTTTTCCAACCAGGCCATTCTATGATTCTATGAAATCAAGTTGTCATAACTGGATAACCCCAGCCCTAGGAAGGACCTTCCCAACAGCCACAGTGGCAGCTCCTCCCACACTTAAGGAGAATGGCAAAGAACAATTATTTCCTAGAGAATGGGGTCCAAATATTGCAATTAATTGGTTTTCTGGGTGGGTGTTTTCCTTTCCAACCCCAGGGCTCATTCCTGCTCAAGGTGATCCACCAGTGACATTGAACTAAGGTAAGGTGAGCACCTGGAGGTGGAGCAGTCTCTTCCACAAACAGGGACCCTTCGAGCACACAGATAAGAGGAGGCTGTCAAAGCAACACTTTCTGTGCTGAGCAGCCACTTTGTGCCCTCTGCACGGCGGAGTGAGCAGTGGGTCAGAATCACACGTGGGACAAGCGAGGATGCTGGAGCACCTCCTACCAACGTGCACCACCCTGGTACTTGGGAGAGCACGACCTCTCTCAGTCATAGCATCATGGGATCATTAAGGTTGGAAAAGACCTCCAAGCTCATCCAGTCCAACCCCACCGTGCCAACTAAACCAGGTCCCCAAGCACCATGTCTACACCTTTAACATCTTCCCAATTCTTCCCCCCACCTCCAAGTCACAACTCAAGACCATTCAGCACTGTAAAATGAAATGAAAAAGCTGAATTTCCAGAGCTCAGTTGTCACAGCATTTAACAGATTCTCACACTGCAAAAGCACTTTTCTGTTCCGTGCTGGAGGACAACAGCAGAGCCATGGCCAAATGTGGGAGACCTGCATGCCAAAAACCCAACAGAAGGAGGATGTGTGCATCCAGGATTCCACTTTCTTTCAGCCTCTGTACCCAAGGTTACGTCCAAGTCGTTTTCACCCATCGTTCAGGAAGGATTCAACAGCTCACAGATGTCACCTTCCTGAAATTCAGTCCCTAAACCAAAGCTCCACACCAGCAGCCTGGTTGTTTCAGCTCTTGCATTCAGCAGTTCTGGCAAGGACAGGGCAAACGAGCCTGAGGATCACTGTGCAGTGCATAATTCCTCCCACAGGCAAGAACAAAGCGATGCTTCCTTTGCTGCCTTTCACTCCTGGTTAACCTGGCTTCCCATAGAAACGAGACTGAGGATAACCCTGTCCTTGTCTGACCTCCTGAGATTGCTCTGATATCTCCTGACTCTCCAGCCAGCTTCAACCAACCCTGAGAGAGGCACAGGAGAATCAGAGAGGCAGGGCCATGTATCCTTCAGGAAAAATCAACAGCAGGGTAGAGCACGCCTCAAATTAGAGTGACATTGCTGGAAATGCTTCTGAATGAGCTCAAGAGCCATCTGCCTCCTTCCATCTCCAAATCCCAGCCAGCACGTGCAGAGCTCCCAGCCAGGAACAGCCACAGCACTGCGTGCCAAGCCAAGCAGGTAGGGGACAGCAGAAGGATCCAGAAGCATTTCAGGGGATGAGAAGGTGAAGATGTGTGCAGGACAAGAGGAAAGGAGTGAAGATACGGTGAGAAAGGCTGGAGAGCAGTGGCAGTGAAGCAGTCACAAGAAGAAAGGTGGTTGTTGTCACCGTGGGTGGCAGCAGTGAAGGACAGAGCCATGGGGAGCTGGGCTCACAGAAAAAGGGGGCTCCAGGAAAGCTGGGGAGGGGCTCTTGATCAGGGAGTGCAGGGATAGGATGAGAAGGAAGGGTTTTCAGCTGAAAGAGGGGAGATTGAGATGAGATCTTGGGAAGAAATGTTTTCCTGTGAGGGTGGGGAGGCCCTGGGCCAGGTTGCCCAGAGCAGTGGTGGCTGCCCCATCCCTGGAGGTGTTCAAGGTTGGATGGGGCTTTGAGCCCCCTGATCCAGTGGGAGATGTCCCTGCCCATGATAGGGGGGTGGAACTGGATGGGCTTTGAGGTCCCTTCCAACCCAAACCATTCCCCTATTCCACGTAAAGCTTGTTCAATGGCAGTTTTCAAAGGGACTCACTGAAGAGCAGCCTCCAAAGCAGTGGATTTAAGTCCTCAGTTAGTGCAGTGTCTGGAGCCCAAGAAAGAGCAAGAGACACCGTGCAGGACAGGCTATGGAACAGATCATCCTCTACAAGAAGAGCTGCCCAAGGAGAGAAGGCAGCACGGGGCATCCCAAGGGGAAGAGGCGGCAGCACGTGTCGGCTCCACAATGTGCGTACGCAGCAAAGGAGACCACGAGCACAGAAAGGACTCAAGAGCAGTGACTTATAAGCAAGGTGACACTGCAAATGGAGAGAAAAGCTGGTTTTAGGGTTTTTATTAAAAATTAAAACTATTCTCCCTCACCCAGTCCTCACAGCCTCTCCACATCTCTTTCAGTCTTTCCCTCTATGCTTTGTCCTCCTAAAGGTCAAGCGAAGACAAAGTAAGCGAGCGAGTGAAATTATGCCTAAAGGGCTTGGAGGATGGATGGAGAGAAAGGAAAAGGTGGGATAACAAAGTCTGAACACAAGAAACCCAGTCAGAACTCCTGAACATTAGAAAGGATAGAAATGTATTTCCATGGCTGCTTCCAGTGAAAAGTTCCTTGTGGTTTCCATTACCACAGTCCCTTTTATTCCTTCAGTTATGGCCAGCGAGGTGGAAGTGACCACTGAGACCATGAAAAGCTCTCCCCAGAGAGCTCCTCCTGCACAGCTCTGGGTGCTCAGCAATCCCACTCGTGGTTCCCTTCCTCCCAGTGTGGCAGCTGCTTTGGCATCTTCTGAAACAGGGACCAGGACAAAAAGAAAGAGAGCACTCAGCCAAGCCAAGAGTCAAATCTTCTCCTATGACAAGTACTGCAGTCTTTGCTGAGGTATGTTTGATTCACATGGGCTTTGATAAAAATTTAATAACTTCAAATCCAAATGAATAGAAAAGGAGATCTGGACATGCTGTAAAATCAAATTTAAAAGCCCAGTGAGCTGCTAGCAAAGATTTTTAAGACTAAAGAAAGCTAAACCAGACCGAGCCCATCACCCCAGCAGAATATCCTGTGTACCAATCCATGTACTGCAGGCAGTGGTCTCCTTCCAAGCTCAGGATTTGGCTCCAGGAAAGCTGGGGAGGGGCTCTTGATCAGGGAGTGCAGGGATAGGATGAGGGAAATGGTTTTCAGCTGAAAGAGGGGAGATTGAGATGAGATCTTGGGAAGAAATGTTTTCCTTTGAGGGTGGGGAGGCCCTGGGCCAGGTTGCCCAGAGCAGTGGTGGCTGCCCCATCCCTGGAGGTGTTTAAGGCCAGGTTGGATGGGGCTTGGAACCTCCTGATCCAGTGGGAGGTGTCCCTGCCCATGGCAGGGAACTGGATGGGCTTTGAGGTCCCTTCCAACCCAAACCATTCTGTCATTCTATTAAAGAAAGGAAAACAATCCAATGAGCCCAGCAGAGCACAGGGATAATCAGGCAATAGGGTGGTCCCTGAACGCCAAGACCACCTGGCCTGTAGTTCCTCCATGGAAAAAGGGATAATCTAGCTTTGACCCAGATGCTGCAACCTCTGCAAATGCAGGAAAAAAAACCCCACGAGATGCAATTTTAAACATATCAGCCAGCAACCAAACGCCCAGAACGCAGCAAACAAACCCAGCTCGTCTGAATTAATCACAAGTGTTGGGTTTTTGAGCAGTGCTGCCACTAACTAAAGCTGTAACCCAGCCCCCCTCCTCCCCCCCACCCTCCTTCACACCACCCTGAACCGTTTTGTGATCAATATTTCATGCTGCCCTCGCAAGGGCTTCCCTCCAGGTACCTGAAAAGAATGAACCCAAACCTAGCTAGAAATTCACCCAGGCCTGAGCCTCCTCGCCCAGCTTTGAAGGCTCTCAGACAGGAAAGGTTATGAAATATTTAAGTCAGGAGGGCAGAGCAGAAGCAGCTCTGCCACAGGGTCCTTCAGCTCAGAAGGAAGCTCTGATTCTGCTGTTCCTCATCAGCTTTGAAAGGAGTCACCTCCTTGCAAAGCCTGCAGCGATGGAGTGGGTGCCACCCACCCGCAGCACCCGCCACGACCCGTGACCTGCCTTTTCCCCAGTTCAAGCCAATTCAGATCTCATCGAAGGTTTGAGGCAAAACTGGTTTACATCAAAGCCTCCCCACTCTCACAGCTCCCATAAGCAGGGAGTGGGAAGAGCTGCTTAATTTACTAAATGCTATTTTCTCTTTTCACATGAGTCAGCTGAACAACGTTCGTTCCATCGCTCCTTAACGGGAACAACATTCCACAAGATTAATTAGATTGTATTAACAAGACTGTGTCCAATAATAAACACCAAAATTATCAAAGGAATGGTGGTTTATAAGCAAGTGGCACACGAGGGACCCCCACACACACATCAGGCTGGATGCAAAGCCCCAGTGGACCTGCTGTGGGTTCCTCCTGCAGCTCCTTCCGCTGCTCAGCAACGGCTGCAGCAAACGATGCGCTGCTGCGCCCGTCTTCCCTCTGGTCAAGCCTCAGCTGCTGCTGCTGCAGTTCAACACAAAAGCCCCAAGAAAACTCTTTGCCATCCTACTCGTGAGGAGCTGCCAGGTCCACCTGGTGCCCTTGGTAGGGCCCCACTGGCAGTGCCCCCCTCTCTCAGGGCGAAGCGCGTCCCGTCACTCCATCCTGGTCGCACTCCACAGAATTTCCTGCCTCTGCAAAGACCAGGGCAGGAGGATGTGGGGAGAAAGGAATTAAGTTGATGTGAATAAATGAAGAGAATTGCCACAGCTCCTGGATTGGGGAAGCAGAGAAGTTTACAATCACCAGAACAAAGTCGCTGCCATCAGAAGAAGGCACAGACCTTCTCTTGTCCCGTGAAAAACCTGGGTAGATTTTCTTGCTGAAGATCTCAAAATGCAGGCAATTTCATCATCTTCAATGTCTTATTGCTGGACAAACAGAAGCACAGAACAACCTCCAAACACAGAGAATATAAACAAGGTAGGACACTCTCTGTGAGCAAAGAGGACTGAGAGGGGACGTGCCAGACGTCCACAGCATCCTGAGAGAAGTCCTGCCTTCAGCACAGCAACGGGTGGGTATCAAGGGAACCTGGCAGGTGCCAGGACCTAAGCAAAGCAAGATCTCTCCATGCAGTGCTGAGCTGAGCTTGCCAAAGAAGGCTACAAACCCTAAACGCTGGTGGCACATCTTTGAGGACAAGCTGAGGGACCAGAAATCCAGCAGTTGCTATTGAATAAAAAAACCACGTCCAGCTTAGGTCATCCCACGTCCAGATGACTGAAGGACTGGGAAAGGAGAGGTCTGATGCACACTTGCCCTGCTGCTGTCCTCCTGAGGCATCTCTGGGACACATGGTTGTGCTTGTGGGGCAAGGAAAACCTCCATTCTTTATGGACCTGGGGGGGAACATAGTTACCAGGGATGAGGAGAAGGCTGAGGTACTCAACACCTACTTTGCCTCAGTCTTCACCAGCAGGAGAGGTGGCCCTTGTCATAACTGGCCTCTGGAGCTCACAGATAGAGACAGGAAACCAAATGGCTCCCCTGTGTTCCAGGAGGAAACAGTCTATGAATTACTGAGCCACCTGGATCCACACAAATCTATGGGACCTGATGGATTCCATCCTAGGGTGATGAGGGAGTTGGCAGAAGAGCTTGCCGAGCCACTCTCCATCATCTACCAACAGTCCTGGCTCTCTGGGGAGGTCCCAGATGACTGGAAGTTGGCAAATGTCACGCCAATCCACCAAAAGGTCTGCAAGGAGGACCTGGGCAACTCTAGGCCTGTCAGCCTGACCTCAGTGCTTGGCAAGGTTATGGAACAGATCATCCTGAGTGCAATCACACAGCACCTTCAGGATGGACATGGGATCTGATGCAGCCAGCACAGCTTTATGAGGGGCAGGTCCTGTCTGACCAACCTGATCTCCTTTTATGATGGTGGATGCCTGGTGGATGAAGGGAAGCCTGTGGATGTAGTCTATCTGGACTTGAGCAAAGCCTTTGACACCGTCTCCCATGGCATACTCCTGGATAAACTGGTAGCCCGTGGCTTGGACAGGTGCACTCTCAGCTGGGTTAAGAACTGGCTGGATGGCCAGGCCCAGAGAGTTCTGGTGAACAGGGCTGTGTCCATCTGGAGGCCAGTCACCAGTGGTGTCCCCCAGGGATCAGTGTTGGGTCCAGTTCTGTTTAACATCTTCATGGATGATTTAGATGAGGGGATCAAGTCCATCATAAGCAAATTTGCAGATGACACCAAGTTGGGAGGGAGCGTCGACCTACTGGAAGGCAGGAGGGCTCTGCAGAGGGACCTGGATAGGCTGGAGAGATGGGCTGAGTCCAACAGGATGAGGTTCAACAAGGCCAAGGGCCAGGTCCTGCACTTTGGCCACAACAACCCCGAGCAGCGCTGCAGGCTGGGGACAGAGTGGCTGGAGAGCAGCCAGGTGGAAAGGGACCTGGGGGTGCTGATTGACAGGGGCTAAACATGAGCCAGCAGTGTGCCCAGGGGGCCAAGAAGGCCAATGGCATCCTGGCCTGTATCAAGAATGGTGTGGCCAGCAGGACGAGGGAGGTGATCCTTCCCCTGTCCTCGGCGTTGGTGAGGCCACACCTTGAGTCTTGTGTCCAGTTCTGGGCCCCTCAGTTCAAGAGAGGTATTGAGGGGCTGGAGAGGGTCCAGAGAAGAGCAACAAAACTGGTGAAGGGACTGGAGCACCAGTCCTGTGAAGAGAGGCTGAGGGAGCTGGGGTTGTTTAGCCTGGAGAAGAGGAGGCTCAGGGGTGACCTCATCACTCTCTACAACTATCTGAAAGGAGGCTGTAGTCAGGTGGGGGTCGGACTCTTCTCCCAGGCAACCAGCAACAGAACAAGAGGACACGAGCTCAGACTCTGCCAGGGAAGGTTTAGGCTGGATATCAGGAAAAAGCTCTTCACAGAGAGAGTGATCAGGCCTTGGAATGGCCTGTCCAGAGAGGGGGTGGAATCACCATCCCTGGAGGGTTTGAAAATAAGACTGGCTGTGGCACTGAGTGCCATGATCTAGTAATGATGAGAGTGTTGGATTAAGGGTTGGACTTGATGATCTTGGAGGTCTCTTCCAACCCAGACAATTCTATGATTCTCTGATTCTGATGGGCCTTCAGCCTGATGTGGCACAGCAGCCACTGCACCTCAAACCCTAAAGCTGTTCAGGGAACCAGCCGGGGATTCAGCTCCGTCTGTGTCTCCCAAGTTGTGGCAGCACCATTCTGTTACCAAGCCTTTCTAGAAGAAAGAGATACAGGAAAACCAGACCTAGAATACATCCCTCACCTTTAAGGACACAACCACCTCTAAACCACTCATTTCTGCTAGGGAGGCTGGGTTTAATATTTCAGCCAACACAGACCAATCACTATGTTCTTATTTTTGCCTCAAAGCCCCATAACCAGTGTGAGCAGATCCCTGCCCACCCCCAGGAAAGACTGGCAAATCCCCTCAGAGGGTCCATGATTTATCCAGTGTCTTGTTGGGAAAGAAGATGTGCACAGAAGCTGTCCATGCACTTCTATCTTTTTATAGGCACAGTTCACCTGACCATGGTTATTTCACTTTAAATTAAGATCTTGTCCCAGGTCAGGTTGCTCAATGCCATTTGTGTTTGCTTGCACTTTAATTTTCACCACACTGGCAGTATTTTTACAGTTCAAACAAGGCTTAAAGGACACCTTGAGGCACAGCAGATCAAGATCTTTTAAAAATGAAAAGCTCAGGCACAACAAAAAATCATTCCCCTCCATAAAAACAAGAAGGAAGCACCAGCAGCACTGGGTGTAAAACCCACTGCCCAGTTTCCCTGGAATTTTCATAGGAATTTCCATAGGAATGAGGATGGAAAAAACATCCTCAGATCCATGAGAAGCAGAATTAGAACTTGGAACACTCAATATGCAAAAAGTTTGGATAACAACCAGCATTCCAGAAGCCTTTGGCCAATGCCCTCAGCCCCACGGGGTGAATGTTGGGGTGTCCTGTGTAGGGACAGGAGTTGGATTCAATGGTCCTTGTGGGTCCCTTCCAACTTGGGAAATTCTATGGTTCTAAGAATCCCCTTCCAGAGGGGGAAGAAAAGCAACACTTCAGACTGGGATTTCCAGAGGGACCTGGGGACGCAGCATCCCTCAGTTCCTCTGATCTCTTATGGCAATCAATTGAGATCCCTTTTAAAGCCCTTCTGATGTGTTCTGCAAACTGAACCAAAGCAAAGCAAACCCTGAGCAGGTGGGATGGAGCAAGCAGTGGGCAGCTTTGACCCCAGAGTGGGCAGCTTTGACCCCAAAGTGCAGGCTCCACAGCCCTCCTGGCAGTTGGTACTGATGGGAATTTCCAAGCAGTGCTGCAAAAAGCAGAAGAGATGCAGCTCTTGGAGAACTGGGCAGGTTTTGTTGGCTTTGCTTCTGACCAGGCCGAGCGATGTCACTCACGTGTTCAGCACAGTCCAAACATTCCCTGTGATGGTGACAACAGGGTTGGGGAAGAGTTTGGTGGGGTTTTTGTTGTTTGTTTTCCCCAACGTATGGGAATTAAAACCCCAAGTGTTGAGGGGACTCTAAAAAGTTTGAAGGTCAAGGGCTCAAAGCTGGGACACGGGGGGTCCTGGAACAGGCCCTGCCATCCATTCACTGCTGGACCTTATTTTCAAATCACAGAATCATAGAATCATCTGGTTGGAAAAGACCTCTGAGATCATCAAGTCCAACTGTACCTGTCCAATATTAAACACTGTCCCTAAGACACTCATCTACTTGTCTTTTAAACACCTCCAAGGAATGGAGGCTCCACCACCTCCCTGGGCAGCCTCTGCCAGGGCCCGAGAACCCTTTCAGTGAAGAAATGTTTCCTGATTTCCAATATGAACCAGTCCTGGTGCAACTTGAGGCCATTTCCTCTCATCCCATCACCTGTCCCTTGGGAGAAGAGCCCAGCACCCACCTCACCACAGCCTCCTCTCAGGCAGTTGGAGACAGGGATGAGGTCTCCCCTCAGCCTCCTCTTCTCCAGGATAAACAGCCCCAGGTCCCTCAGGTGCTCCCAGAACCCCTGTTCTCCAGCCTCTTCCCCAGCTCTGTTCCCTTCTCTGGCCATGCTCCAGCCCCTCAATGTTCTCCTTGCAGTGACACTCACACACAGCTCCCTTTCCTCCTCCCTTTCTCAGGACTAAATGACATTTACAGTTATTTTATTGAAGCCTGCTGACACAGCACAGCCTGGGGCAGGAAAACAACAACAAGGAGGCACCCAAGTGCCCACTGCTCCTGCTGCCAAAAGGGCAGGACCCAATTCTCCCCTTTTTGTTTTCCCCACGTGGACATCCTTGACTCTCCTTTTCACCACCACAGATGCTCCCCTGAAGGAAAGGGACCTGGCTGTGGAGCTAAACTGGGCAGGAAAGAACCTCCTCTTTTTTCCTTTTCATTTGGTGGCTTTGGCTGGGTCTGGGGTTTTTGGGGGTGGATTTACATTTTCTTTTGGGTTGGAGAAGCCTCAGAGCATTCACTGGAGGCAGACAAGTGATGTTATGGGCACACACTGGACAAACAACATGGGAGAAGCAGTTGGATCAGTCCCTAGAGATCAGCTTGGCCACACCAGCCACTGGCAACGTCACCTCAGTGGATACATCCAACCCTTCACTTCACCTGGTCCTCACAGCACCCAGGTGCTGCTCCTTTGGAAGCAGCCACAGCATCTCTTTCCACACAGCTTCTCCCTGTCAAAGCCTCTCAAGATCAAAGCCTCTGTTCACGGTACAAACCACGTGTCATGAGAGACCTGTTTCTCCTTTATTCCAGATTCCACAAACAAATTCCCTCAAGATGGCAAATGCCTCGTGTCTGGTTGGCAAACACCTTTGATTTGGGTCACTGAACCAAAGCCCTCAGTAGATTGTCACTGCCCACCCACCATTGGGCAGGAAACACCTCCTCTGTCACAGGGAAAGCTTCCCTTTGTGCTTCACACCGGGCGCCCCCTGCTCCAAGGACTCCCAGGGCTGGAGAAGAAAGGGAAGGTGAAACATTAAATCATGACAAGTCAGCCATGGTTCACCCTTTCTGCTCTTCCCCGGGGTTGGGGAATGTTGCCATGGTGATTGCAGCTGCGGGCAAACAGCTCTCCCAGAGCAGCCCCTGCCCAGCTCGGCGCCCGCGGCGAAGGATGCCAGGGTACCCTGGCACGCAGCAGGACCAGCTGCACCGACCTCCCACGCTGACAGAGCTCCTGTGCACGAGGGTTCCCATCCAGAGAGGTGCTGGGCTGCCATGCAAGACCAGTTCTGGCTTCCCCTGCACCAGGCAGCCAAGGTTTAGCGGAGCGATTACGATTACCACGCGCCGCTGCCCCAGGTGAGAAAGCGACGCCGCAACCCTGCTCTAAATTACACCAAGGCTCCTCAGCTTTGCACCCCAGCAGTGTGCCCAGGTGGCCAAGAGGGCCAATGGCATCCTGGCCTGCATCAGGAATAGTGTGGCCAGCAGGACCAGAGGAGTTATCGTCCCCCTGTCCTCGGCACTGGTCAGGCCTCACCTTGAATCCTGTGTCCAGTTCTGGGCCCCCCAGTTTGGGAAAGATGTCAGGATGCTGGAGAGTGTCCAGAGGAGGGCAACGAAGATGGGGAAGGGGCTGGAGCACAAGCCCTACGAGGAGAGACTGAGGGAATTGGGGCTGTTTAGTCTGGAGAAGAGGAGGCTCAGGGGAGACCTCATTGCTCTCTACAACTCCCTAAAAGGAGGTTGTAGTGGGGCAGGGGTTGGTCTCTTCTCTCAGGTGCCCAGGGACAGAACTGGAGGGCAGGGACTTAAGCTTCGTCAGGGAAAGTTTAGACTTGATGTGAGGAAAAAGTTCTTCACTGAAAGGGTGATTGGCCATTGGAATGGGCTGCCCAGGGAGGGATAACTTCTCCTCCAGGGTCTGACTCTGCATCAGAACTGCTTCAGCCTGTTGGGTTTAGAAAGTCTTGGACCCTTTTGGTAACAGCACAGCTTTGGAAAAGGCTTTTCCTCCAGGAAGTTTTTAAACCCATCTGTCAGCAGTTTCCATTTCTGACAGGCAAAAAAGGGTTTCAAAACTTCTGTTGTTTCCCTGAGTTCCAAGAGTGACAAAGCAAACCTGTCTGTTCAGAAATACATCTCTAAAAGTGTTGAATTTGTCAGCAATCCCTGTCAGTCGGCACAAAGTCAGAAGCTGTTGCTCTGGGCTCATGCTCACACAGAACACTTCCTACACCAAAATCAGCTCCTGTATCTTTTTTCCCCTCCAGTGTGTGTTACTTTTGAGGTCACAAACCCAGCTTCTATCATGTTTTTGTGCCTCAAAAAGCACCTGAATGATTTAGGAGCCAGCCAAGCCACACAAACTCCTGCTTAGAAGGAGATCTTGGTGAGCAAAGTCTGGGAATGCATTTGCCCCGCAGTCACAGAATGTAAAATGAGTTATCCTAAGGGTAAAACCAGACAGATCTCGAGCTCAAATCCCATCCCAGAGGAAAGACAAGTGTGCAGGTCCAGTTCCACAGAGCCTTAGCTGTGACCCTTTGCCATGCTCAGGGCCTCCTGTTTGCTGCTCCATAGGATACCCTTCCCACTGCTCCTCCTGCACCCACGCTGCTGAGGAAGAGTTTTCCAGAGCCTTGGCAGCAACTTCTCCCTTCTTCCTGTGCTTTAAATCTCCTGGGCTTCCATCTTCACCCTGATTTTGCTTGGTGTGGCAGGTTCCCATGGGAAGAAATTGCCACCTGTGTGCAAATCACCCCTTCTTTTGTATCCCTTGGCTGTTTGTTTTGGTTTACATCAGGGGACTCAGTAATTTGGATGCTCAAAGCTTAATAAACCAATCTGCCCCAGTCTGCATTAATGGCACCATAAGAAAACACAACTGGAATTTCACACAGGTCTGATAAAACCTCCATAATTATAGTACAATGAGGGAGACCACAGGCTGCACCAGAAAGGATGCTCTGGAATCATAGAATAATAGAATCATCTGGTTGGAAAAGACCTCTGAGATCATCAAGCCCAACCATATCTGTCCACTATTAAACCTTGGCCCTAAGAAGCTCATCCACCTGCCTTTTAAACCCCTCCAGGGATGGGGACTCCACCACCTCCCTGGGCAGCCTCTGCCAGGGCCTGAGAACCCTTTCAGGGAAGAAATTTTTCCTAAAATCCAGTCTAAACCTGCCCTGGTGTAACTTGAGGCCATTTCCTCTCATCCCATCACCCGTCCCTTGTGAGAAGAGACCAACCCCCACCTTGCTACAACCTCCCCTCAGGCAGTTGCAGTGATGAGATCTCCCCTCAGCCTCCTCTTCTTTAAGCCAAACAGCCCCAGGTCCCTCAGCTGCTCATTTGGCAATGCTGTCCCTTCTCTTCCAAGCTGGCCTGTGGGGAAAGCTTTCCCTGTCTCTCTTCTCACTGTCTTCCCCTTTCCTTTCCCTGCATCCCCAAGAGTTTTACCATTAACATGTGACCTACAGATCCACTGATGAACCTTTTCACGCGTTCCAACACCCACTGTGCATCACACACAACCCATCCATAAAAGTCCCTCTAAGTTTCCAGGTACTCTGCATTCCCTGAGCACCAAGGATGTCTTCTACAGTCACCAGCAATCTCCCAGCTCCTACAGCTCATCCCACCAAGCACATCAAGGCACCTACAGAGAGCACCGAAAGGACTTGGAAAGAAAGAAGCGGCAATCAAAGCGCAGACTCGGCACCGTTGCAAAGGAGCAAAGGTGTTTTGTGGAACTTGAACTGAGTTCTTGATGCAGCAAACAAAGAGTTACCTTCTGCAGGAAGAGGACAATCCGCACCAGCATCTTGGCATGAAGCTCCTCCAGGGTGAAGAGAGTGCGAGGCGTGCGGATGAAAATCTTGGTCTTGCCGTACGCGACGTCGTGCTGGAACCCGTGGCACTCGATGAGCTTCTTCACAGCATCTTTGTCAGAAGGGAGGTCGTGGTTTGGCCAAGTGAATTCTGAGATCATCTTGTACCTGGAATTACAAGGCACAAACCTGAGCTTGTCCCCCTCAAGAAGGTCAACCTTCAACGAGGTTTAGAAATGATTATGCTATGAATTGTAATAAAATGGATTATAGACAGCAGAGCCTCAAGGCATCCCCTGTAGGAACCACGATCCTCAAAATCCAAGGAAAATGAGTATGAGGCAGGATTTTCTGAGATGCCAAAATATTGAGAGGAGCTCACTTCATCAACATGGAACTGATGGACACGACAAAGCTCTCCACGGTCTCCCTGTGGGTTTGGCAGCTCCGTTATCCACACCCTTAGCACTCCACCTTAATTATTTTTTCCTTTTCTTTGTTGAGGAAGCAAAGCTCATTTGGTCAGAAAACCAAGACTTTAAAATTCTGTAAATAACTCTTCTTGTTTACAGTTCTGGCAGCCGTTTCTACCACGTTCTGTTCTTTACCAAAGCAGGCGGGCGGTGACTCTCATTGTGCAAACCCCACCACTGCCTGGAGTGCCATTCCATCCCTCCCTGCCATCCCTCCTCTCCTCTGAGCTCCTCTTTACACCAAGAGAGAGAATGCAGGCTGGAATTAAGACAATTATAAATCAAACAGGAAAATAACTGCATCAGACTCCGCTCCCTGGAAGATTTACCGGCCTCGCAAAGCGCTGACGAGGTGAACAGACGCCTGCAAAAAGCATCAATGAATTTTCTACAGAAGATTTATGGATATAATCAAACCTGTACTAGACATTTTCACTGTAGCAGCACCAGCATTTACATTCTAAATAAAACAAGCACGCAGCAATCTTAACCACTTCTCTCTTTAAAAGCCCACAATCCAAGCCAAGCATCAATCTCAATGGTTTCGACTTCCAGCATTTCCAGCTGCTATTAAAAGGGCTCTGTGAGAAACCTCTTATTGGGGAGCAGGGGCACTGTGGGAGGCACTCAGCAGCCAGAATGGAAACACATCTCCCTGCTGCCTTTGTTCATCACGTTGGCCTTTTGGAAGAAGCTGCTGGAAAGCAGGGAATGGTGTCAGGGTGAGGGTTACGGGACACGGGATCTTCCTGATCCACACAGGTGGAATATTATAACCCCTCCTCAGACTCACAACAGAAGGTCCTGTATCTGGCCTGCATCAGGAATAGTGTGGCCAGCAGGACCAGAGGAGTTATCATCCCCCTGTCCTCGGCACTGGTCAGGCCTCACCTTGAATCCTGTGTCCAGTTCTGGGCCCCCCAGTTTGGGAAAGATGTCAGGATACTGGAGAGTGTCCAGAGGAGGGCAACGAAGATGGGGAAGGGGCTGGAGCACAAGCCCTACGAGGAGAGACTGAGGGAGCTGGGGCTGTTTAGTCTGGAGAAGAGGAGGCTCAGGGGAGACCTCATTGCTCTCCCTAAAAGGAGGTTGTAGTGGGGCAGGGGTTGGTCTCTTCTCTCAGGTGACCAGGGACAGAACTGGAGGGCAGGGACTCAAGCTTTGTCAGGGAAAGTTTAGACTTGATGTGAGGAAAAAGTTCTTCACTGAAAGGGTGATTGGTCATTGGAATGGGCTGCCCAGGGAGGGGGTGGAGTCACCAACCCTGGAGGGGTTTAAGGGGAGACTGGATGAGGCACTGAGTGCCATGGGTTAGATGATGGGTTGGTGTTGGTATTGGGTTATAGGTTGGACTTGGTGATCTCAGAGGTCCTTTCCAACCTTATGATACTGTGATTCTGGGATTTACACTCACTTTCTCTAACTAACAGGACATCAATATTTTATACTGGTTTCTCTTTCCTCTTCTCAGCAGGAAATATTCCTGCAGTAATTAATCCACTGGGACAACCCTCCACCTTGAGATAGAAAGGAAAAAAGACAAGCAGAGTGACCAGCATTAATGAACAGCCCTGCTCCACTGATGGGGCCAGAAAAAAAGGACAGGATGGGGGAGAACTGAAAACCTGCCCAAAGAAATGCGGAATTCTCTTCCTCCATGAGGCAAAACAACAGCTCCAGTATCTGGAAACCTCCCGAGGCAAAGATCCACTTCCTGCCCAGCCCACAGGTGGTGGGGTCAGCGATGGAATGTCATTCCATCCTTTTGTCCCTTCTGTCCCCCCACAGCACTTGTGGTGCAACATCACCAGCTCCTTCCCCGCAGCAGAGCGCAGCCTGGATGCCACAGCGAGTCCAAAGCCCAAGCTCATTGCTAATTATAAGCCTGAACCCAAAAATAAATCAGCTCAGTGACACCACAACCCTTCCCCTCTCCTGCCTGGAGATCCTGACAGCTTGCAAGGTCACTTGTACATTAAGCATCCATTTCCACACTGCTTTTGTTTCCTCCACGCTCAGCTGTGGAAACCCCCAGCACGCACGGGGCTGCTACGAGAGCTTTACAGTTCCCAGCACAGCTCTCCTAAGAACCAATATTTTTGTGAACCACTAAATTATGAAGCTTTAAGGAAAAAATACTGGGCTTGCACGTGAACCTGGCTCATCCTCTTCTCTTCCCACAGCCCCCTCGGTGTCTTTTCCATGCCTGAAAACAGGCCCCTGGATGCCTGCAAAGGGAAAGGGTTGGATTACACCCACAGTGGCCCTGCAGATGCCTCACAGGCACCATCCCCCCTGCCCCACACACATCCCCCTTCCTGAAACCCAACAGGCTTTTTGTGGACAGCCAGCTGTATCTTGAAACAAAAGAAGGCATCACAGCTATTTAAGATACCCAGTCCTGACCCATTTCACACCACTGGAAGTTACTGAGAGGACACACAACACCTCTGGGTCCCACAAGAACATCTTTAGATCCAACTTTCTGGTAAGCACAGACTGGTTTGCACAAAGCTCAAATAAAACTCTTCTTTGTTTCAAGAAAAGCTTGAAAAAGACATTTATTAATGGTCTTAACTGGGCTTCACATCACTTCTGACTGGGACATACAATATATCAACCACTTTACTGTATTTTGGGGCTAAATAGCAACAAACTATTCTTACAGAAAGGAATGGTATCTTTTAAGCTTTTATATATGTATATATATTCATAAATATAAAAATAGGCATAGATGCAGCTGTTTATATTCATAGGAATTACACAAATCTGGAGAGTAAATTGTAAGGAATTTCACGTGTGAGGGCAAAAACATGCTGGAACCACTGCAGGATGTTTCAGGAAGCTGATAAACAGCACCAGGGACCCCATTCAGTGAGCCAGAACCTTCTGCTCCACTTCAGGTATCACAAAACATCCAGGCAAATCTCTGTTGTGAACAGCAGATCTTTCAACACCTCTTCTTTTCCAACACACAACATCCCACCTGCACAAACAGTTTCATTTTTTTCTACCCTCAGAGCCTTTTTCTCACCTGATTGAATACAGAAGTAAAAATCAATTTACTATTTCATCACAAGAAGTTGAATCCTTGGTACCCTGGGCTAAGTGACTGAAGGCATAAAGAGACTGCAATCTAAAACATTTCCTTTGTCACAAGTCTGGCAGGAATTAAGAGAGCAATAAGTATCAAGCCCCTATTTTAATGGGGTCACTTTACTATCCCTTTTTCAGATTTCCAATTTTGAAGTCCAGAGGTTTCCTCCTCCACGTGCACAAAGTCACCGTGCACCACCGAGCCCTTCCCAGGACACACAAATGTCTCCCCACAACAATCAGACAACGCTTGGAGAGAAAACAAAAGTTAATTAGCTCTGGTTTTAGGGTTGTGCTCTGGGGAAGGACCTCATGACACGTTCCTGCTGCAGGGAGCAACACAGCAAATGAATTTTAGCAGCAGGGTTGTGCCTGAATGCCACGTGTGCACCTCTAGACACATCTCCTGCCACAAAATGAGAGAGCAGCCACGTGTTTTATCACACCCAACAGCAGGCAATGAAGCAAACGCCACCTCTTACACTCAAAGAGTGAGGATCACAAGCCCAGAGGATTTAAGACTCACCCTTCAAGGACAGCCAGCCAAAACCATCCCTCAGCCCTGCAGGGTTGAGCTGAGACACACCCCAGTGCCCTTCTTACCTGTGGAGGAACTTCTCGTACGTCTGGCGGAAGGCGAAGCCTGCTCGGCGCACCCTCACGTTCTCCAAAAGGCCAAGGTATTCCACCTGATGCCTGCAACGCTCCTCATCAAAAAGCTGGGGGGACTTCTTGTCGTTGGGCTTAATGCAACGAACATAGTAAGGCTCCTGAGGGGACAAATCAAACCAGGAGACACTCAGAAAGAAAAGAAGTTGATGCAGACGGAGCTGTTTCCTTATGAAAACGCCGAGATGTCAGCACATCCCAGGCACCTGGGTGAGGTTTGGTTGCTCAGGCTGAATGTGAGGCAGGGGGCCAAGAGGGCCAATGGCATCTTGGGCTGGGTCAGACCCAGCGTGGGCAGCAGGAGCAGGGCAGGGATTGTGCCCCTGCACTGGGCACTGGGGAGGCCACCCCTCGAGTGCTGGGGTCAGTTCTGGGCCCCTCACTCCAAGAAGGACATTGAGGGGCTGGAGAGTGTCCAGAGAAGGGAACGAGGCTGGGGAAGGGGCTGGAGAACAAGTGCTGAGAGGAGAGACTGAGGGAGCTGGGGGTGTTTATCCTGGAGAAGAGGAGGCTGAGGGGAGACCTCATCCCTGTCTCCAACTGCCTGAAAGGAGGCTGTGGCAGAGCCAGTGTTGATCTCTTCTCTCCAGTGACAGGGGATGGGACAAGGGGAAATGGCCATGAGTTGTGCCAGGGGAGAGTCTGATGGATATTGGGGAGAATTTCTTCACCAAAAGGGTTCTCAGGCCCTGGTACAGCTGCCCAGGGAGGGGGTGGAGTCACCATCCCTGGAGGGGTTTAAAAAACAGGGAGATGAGTTTTTGAGGGACAGGGTTTATTGGATGACGAGTGCAGTTGGACTCGGTGATCTCCAAGGTCTTTTCCAACTGGAAGATTCTATGATGCTGTGATTCAACAGGAATCACAAGGTTGGAGCAGAAATGACAGAGTGGAACATAACACGTTCCTCCCATAGCACAACATCATCTGCTACAGGAGCAGCGTGGTGCTCTGGAGTTCCACTGTCCTTTGTTGCACACCAGAACCAGTCCCACAGCCTGGATTTGCCCTGCACAGGGAAGTGTGCAGTGATTTCCCTCCTTCAGGTGTATTGCTACAGGCTTATATCAGGAGAAATGTTTTCCTGTGAGGGTGGGGAGGCCCTGGCCCAGGTTGCCCAGAGCAGTGGTGGCTGCCCCATCCCTGGAGGTGTTCAAGGCCAGGTTGGATGGGGCTTGGAGCCCCCTGATCCAGTGGGAGGTGTCCCTGCCCATGGCAGGGGGTTGGAATTGGATGGGTTTTGTGGTCTCTTCCAACCCAAACCATTCTGTGAAATTGTGATTCTATGAAGAAAAGTAAAAAATCAGGTTTAGGACAAAGCAGCACTGGCTTTGACTAAAGTGTAAAAATTCCAACTAAGCATCAGGAGAAAAAGCAGTGGGAGCAGAATGCCTGTGGAAAGCAGGAGAACCTCTATCCCTGAAGAGGAACAGCCTGAACAAGCACCTGCATAGAAAAGGCAGAGGTGTCCTCAAACAGGAGGTGAATTCCCAAGGTCTCTTTAAGTCGTAGAAAATAGGGCTGATCTGTGATTTAGCCCTATTTCTATGATTTGAGGTCACTTACCCAATCCCACGATAATATGAAAGGCCCCAAACTGCTCTTTTCCCTTCAGTAACATTGAAGAAACAGGATCATCCTGGGCTCCACCACCCTCTGGGGGAAGAACCTCTTCCCAATATCCAACCCAACCCTCCCCTGGCACATCTTCCTGCCCTTCCCTCCAGTCCTGTCCCAGGACACCAGAGAGCAGAGCTCAGCCCCTGTTTCCCCTCCCTCCCTTGGCAGAAGGCAGCAAACACCTCTGAGATCCCCTCTCAGCCTCCTCCTCTCCAGGTTGAACAGGGCCTTCAGCCTCTCCTCATGTTGTTGTGTTACATCTATGTCAAGATGAATATAAACCCTTTGATGAGACTGATATTACAGTTGGATTTGATGATCTCCAATGTCTCTTCCAACCTAAATGATCCTATGTCACACATATTCTACGTTTGATCCACAGAACTGCAACATCCTCAGGACAAAGGGACCACATCAGAGAAGTCATCAGGAGTCAAGAGAGTGCCTTTGCCACAAGGCTCGTGGTGGCACTGACACCAGTGTCCAGTCCACAGCTTTTCATCACTGCTTCACCTCCCCTCCCCACACTAAACTGGCTGCTTGGGTCATCATTTGTGTCTTTGCCATTGAAGAGCACAACAAAGCTCAGTGCAAACAGCCCAGGACTCCCCTCCAGCACACAGAGGAGCGACTCCATCTGCACTGCATCCGAAAGGCAGAAGGCAAGGTGCTGCTTTCCTCTCAGAAAACAGACATAGGAAGCTCCTGCACAGACAGGAGATCATCTATCAGTGCAATTACAGTGTAATTAAAGCCTCTCAGCAACGACAGCCACGAAGGGAAATGCTAAAGCAGATTATTCCATGCTTACAATCCCACCAGCCTCAGCTCTTCAAGGGGATAATTACACAGCTCCCATTATTGCACCGTGAGGCTGTCAAGCCTGGGAGCTGCATTTTATAAATGGGAGAACTGAAATACAGAGAGACAAAAGCCCTGCTTCTGACAGCTCTTTAGATGCCTCACTACCACTGAGTTGTTTTTTTTTTTTTTAAATCAAGCTGAGTGACTTTTAGATTTTTAAGCGTTAAAAAGAAAATAAAACAGATTAAAGTCACTGCACCCTGAGCAAACTCCTCCTTGAGAGATTTCTTCTCCTTAGTTTGAAGCTCATCAGATGAGAGAAGGGAAAGGACACAGGATTGACAGATTTGTGCTGGATATGTCCAATCAGTCACACTGATAAAGTGAGATCTTGCTAGAGATGAAGCCTGTCAACTCAAAGAGGAGAGGCAGGGAAGAAAGAAGAGTCAGACAAAAGGACTCATGGAAAAGGTGGAAGGGGAATGGAAAGAGAAAAAGAGAGATGTCTGTCCAGAGAGATTTCCTGGAGAAGCTCATCAGTTACAGCCCAGTCAGCCAAAGGACTCCCAGGATCAGTATTTAAAAGGCAAAGCACCCAAAGTGAGCCATCGGGGAAAGACCAAATCCTCAGGAGAAGAGAACCACCTTATAGAACCACAGAATGGGTTGGGTTGGAAGGGACCTCAAAACCCATCCAGTTCCAGCCCCCTGCCATGGGCAGGGACACCTCCCACTGGATCAGGGGGCTCCAAGCCCCATCCAACCTGGCCTTGAACACCTCCAGGGATGGGGCAGCCACCACTGCTCTGGGCAACCTGGGCCAGGGCCTCCCCACCCTCACAGCAAAACATTTCTTCCTAAGATCTCACCTCAGTCTCCCCTTTTTCAGCTTCAAACTGTTCCCCCTCATCCTATCCCTGCACTCCCTGATCCAGAGCCTCTCCCCAGCTTTCCTGGAGCCCCTTTCAGTCCTGGGAGGCTGCTCTAAGGTCCCCTGGAGTTTCTCTTCTCCAGGCTGATCAATCCCAACTCTCCCAGCCCGTCCTCATAGCAGAGGTGCTCCTGTCCTCAGATCATCTCCGTGGCCTCCTCTCCTTTATTCACACAGAGTTCTGCTTGCCAAATCAACACCTTCTGCTAGAAAACTTGACTATTTCCTAAAACAAAAGGTTTTATTTCTCACCCTCTGACACGGCAAAGAGGAGGAAAGGAGGAAGTGGCACCATTCTGCCTGTATTTTCATAGAATCATGGAATGGTTTGGGTTGGAAGGGACCTCAAAGCCCATCCAGTCCCACCCCCTGCCACGGGCAGGGACACCTCCCACTGGATCAGGGGGCTCAGAGCACCATCCTTGAACACCTCCAGGGAAGTCCCTCGGCAGCAAAAGCCAGAGAGACTCTCTCCACTGTGAAACTGCATCCTCAGGGCCCTCTGCCAAAGGAGCTCTGTTAAAAGACTATTTATCTATTTTTTCTAATACTCATCACTTAAGACATTGCCTTTCCTACAAGGGAAAGACACTCTGGTTGACAGAGGCAACAAACCCCACACCCTTTCTGCAGAGGTGGTGGTGAACTCTCCTAGGAGACCTTCCCATCTGCTCTCTGCCACGACCAAGGCCCATCAGCCACTGCTCAGCTCTGGCCGCAGCGACACGAGGGTGACATCCCCTCCCCAGAGCAGCTGCACCCCCTGATCTGAAGGTGGATTTGGAACCAGGACCACTTACCTTCGATGCCAGGTTGTCCACCAGTGCAATCATGGAGTTCTTAAAGAGCGTAGCAGCTGTCAGAGGCCTCTTGGTTACCTCTGTGATGCTCAGTTTACCTTCAGGCCACATCATCTTCAACACAGGGTTGGAGCTAAAAGAGAGTCTCTTTAATTCCACAGCCTAAGAGCACTTCCACCACGTTCAGACTCCACCAGCTTGCTGCTGTGCACATCTGCTGGTGTTTTCAGCTCAAAAATGCAGCAGCCAAACCAATATGACATCCCTGGGCAATAATCTCTTGCTCTCGAGCTGGTTTGAACTTACAGTGGAACATTCTGGAAATGTGACAAGTGCATTCTCTCTGCAGGAATGGGACAGCACAGATCCTGCAGAAGTGATCTATCAAAAGCAGAGCATGCCTTGCTGACACCAACATAAAGGATTTCATGGGAAGTGGAAAGAGCAAGGCCACAGCCCACGGCAGCCTCCCTGAAACTCTCTGTCTGCTCTCAACCTCTACCACTGCACCATAAAATAAGCCTATATTTCAGCCTATGTTTTTCTGAGGGGTGGAAGGTGAGGTAAAACAGCCACGATGGATTGCAAGAGCTCTGGAACAGACAAAAGTTGAGAGCAGCTACAGCAATCCAAGAGCCCATCCATCAGGTGCTTTAATACACCCTAAACAGCCTCTGTGAACAATCTGCCCCAGAGATGGAACAGAAAACAGGGGCTCAGTGTAATAAAACCTCTGTCCAGCAAATATTTTGCAGGTTTTTGGTTAATGTGACACCTTGAGAGCACTGTTCAAGGGTGTTCACTGAGTAAACAGGACTGTAAATAAGGTTAATGGTTGTACCAGCTTTCAAACCCAGCAACAGAGCTGCTCGTGAGGCTGTTCCACGCTGCCCTCCACCTCTGAGCAGCCTCTGAAAGGTGGAGCTGGGCCAGAAGAATCAGAACATGTTTAGTGCCAGCCATGAAGGAACCCAGCTCTCTGGGCACTTCTACACACACTCACTTTGACAGGATTTCAAATTTGCTCCTCAAAGGTGATTTTTACCTCCCTAATTAATATTTATAACACATGGTTTAATTTTTCACATCGCCGCGTGGATGAAAAGGACTTCAACTGATTGGTCTGTTTTCCCCCACACCACTAAACTTTGAGGATAGGGACCTCCAGCTGGGGCCAGGGATGGCTGGTGGTCACCAAACACCACCCAATACCATCAAACTTTGAGAATAGGGACTTCCAGCTGGGGCCAGGGATGGCTGGTGGTCACCAAACACCACCCAATACCATCAAACTTTGAGAATAGGGATCTTCAGCTGGGGGCAGGGATGGTTGGTTGTCACCAAACACCACCCAATACCATCAAACTTTGAGAATAGGGATCTTCAGCTGGGGCCAGGGATGGTTGGTGGTCACCAAACACCACCCAATACCATCAAACTTTGAGAATAGGGACCTCCAGCTGGGGCCAGGGATGGTTGGTGGTCACCAAACACCACCCAATACCATCAAACTTTGAGAATAGGGACCTCCAGCTGGGGGCAGGGATGGTTGGTGGTCACCAAACACCACCCAATGCCATCAAACTTTGAGAATAGGGACCTCCAGCTGGGGCCAGGGATGGTTGGTGGTCACCAAACACCACCCAATACCATCAAACTTTGAGAATAGGGACCTCCAGCTGGGGCCAGGGATGGTTGGTGGTCACCAAACACCACCCAATACCATCAAACTTTGAGAATAGGGACCTCCAGCTGGGGGCAGGGATGGTTGGTGGTCACCAAACACCACCCAATGCCATCAAACTTTGAGAATAGGGACCTCCAGCTGGGGCCAGGGATGGTTGGTGGTCACCAAACACCACTCCATACCTTCAGCACTTGTTGAAAGGCCATCAGCAATGGGATATCCAAAATCCTGGTTGATGACCAACCAAGCAGCACAGGCAATCTCTGCCCAGCTCTCTTGATTCCACAATGAGTTGGGGGGTCAAACAAACACTTTAAACTTAGTTAAACTAAAGGTTACAGCAGAGCAGACCCAACATATACAGAGTAAGGACCTGATCCTAAAAAATCAAAGTAAAGACCTTTGGGTCACAGTTGGTACTTGAATCCCCAAGCAAAGGGTTTATCCACTGCACACACAGCAGGCACAGCATCAGGGAAAACACTGGATTCCTCCAGCACCCACTCTCTAAAAAAGGACTCATTAATACTTTTGTTCCCACCTGTTGTACAGGAGGCGCTTGAAGTCTTGAAATAAAGTGTCCTTGTTTTTATCAATGAATCCTGTGACTGAGTAACTGAAAAAAAACATGGAAAACAGTCAGTTACAAAGAGGCCAAGTCCTTCTTGGAGCTGCTGGGACCAGCGTGGGACCTTGCACTCCTACAACCACAGCAGATGCCAACCAGGAACCCAGCTCTCCTTCCCAGCCTATCCCTAATTTGCTGCACGAGCGCTGTCTGAGGCCCAGATCCCCCTGCCCAGCTTTCCACCTCCAGCTCAGGAACATCCCGTGTTGGACAGCCATGGGCACCGTGCAGGTGAAGAGCACGATGGCCAAGACACCCAGCAGGACCTCAGCAAGCTACAGATGGCCCAGATCCCAGAGCTACACTTGTGACTTCTGCCTCCAAACTCAGAGCACTCCTTTGTACTAAATCACAGTCTCACAGTATCATAAGGCTGGAAAGGACCTCTGAGATCATTGAGTCCAACCTATAACCCAACACCAACACCAACACCAACCCATCATCTAAACCATGGCACTCAGTGCCTCATCCAGTCTCCCCTTAAACCCCTCCAGGGTTGGTGACTCCACCCCCTCCCTGGGCAGCCCATTCCAGTGACCAATCACCCTTTCAGTGAAGAACTTTTTCCTCACATCAAGTCTAACCTTTCCCTGCCCAAGCTTGAGTCCCTGCCCTCCAGTTCTGTCCCTGGGCACCTGAGAGAAGAGACCAACCCCTGCCCCACTACAACCTCCTTTTAGGGAGTTGTAGAGAGCAATGAGGTCTCCCCTGAGCCTCCTCTTCTCCAGACTAAACAGCCCCAGCTCCCTCAGTCTCTCCTCGTAGGGCTTGTGCTCCAGCCCCTTCCCCATCTTCGTTGCCCTCCTCTGGACACTCTCCAGCATCCTGACATCTTTCCCAAACTGGGGGGCCCAGAACTGGACACAATATTCAAGGTGAGGCCTGACCAGTGCCGAGTACAGGGGGACGATAACTCCTCTGGTCCTGCTGGCCACACTATTCCTGACGCAGGCCAGGATGCCATTGGCCTTCTTGGCCACCTGGGCACACTGCTGGCTCATGTTGAGCTTCCTGTCCACCAGCACTCCCAGGTCCTTTTCTACCTGACTCCTCTCCAGCCACTCTGTCCCCAGTCTGTAGCTCTGCATGGGGTTGTTGTGTCCAAAATGAAGTACCCAACGTTTGGACTCATTAAACATCATCCCATTGGAATCAGCCCAGCTCTCCAGTCTGTCCAGGTCCCTCTGTAGGGCCATCCCACCCTCTAACAGATCAACCCTTCCTCCCAGCTCATTTCAACAGCTTTCCTTCTACTCCCCTCACAACCCCCACACCCTGCACTCATTTCTGGAGGCTTCACATAAAGAAAACTCCTCCACCCGAGCAGGGAAGGCTCCTTGCCCTGATGCTCATTTCACTTCCACACTATAAGGAGTCCACTCAAACCAATTTGAGAATTTCAAGCCAGGAGTTACACAATCACACAAACCAGATGCTGAAATCAGATTTTGTCAGCTCACTGTGGCTTTTCTGCATAAACAGGGTGGGCTTTTCTCTTTCCTCTCCTTTTTTTTTCCCTCAAAGCACTTCTCTCCCCTCCTCCCCTAATCCTTTTGTTCCAGTTCCAAGTAGAAAATCATATTCCGTCCAGCGAGTCACCAGCAGAAGGTTTAATTGATAGGCAATTGCTGCACTCTGTAATTCTGTGTGACAGCTACTCTGGCACGTGGCAGGAGCAGCATTAAAGCAAATATTGTCCTGCTTCAAACTGGGTAAAAGCCAGAAATAGAAGGTGCAACTTCAGTTCTGAAAGGAACTCACATCACATCGCCGGCGTAGTGCTTGATTCGAAAGTCTCTGTCGAACTCCAGCGTTTTGTCAGTGGCACAAAGCTAAAACAAAGCAAATTCACCCACGTTAAAACATCACCCAGGGGCTTTCAGGTTTCATGGAAGAGAAACAAGCATCGGAAATAGAAATGGAAACTAGAGTTATTCCACTTCTTCTACCCATGCGAGGAGGTGAAATGCAGTGAAAACTCTTCTTGAGGGTATTTTTTCCATTATAAGAACATAAATTTGTACAAAATCAAGGTGCAAGAGCCCATAGTTTTCTTAAAAAAAAATGATGCTATCTCAAAACACTAAGAAGAAGACTTATGTATGTAGAGAAATGTTGCACCTAAGGGTTAATTTATGATCGTCCCCCTGCACTGGGCACTGGTGAGGCCACACCTCCAATCCTGGGTCAGTTCTGGGCCCCTCACTCCAAGAAGGACATTGAGGGGCTGGAGAGTGTCCAGAGAAGGGAACGAGGCTGGGGAAGGGGCTGGAGAACAAGTGCTGAGAGGAGAGACTGAGGGACCTGGGGGTGTTTATCCTGGAGAAGAGGAGGCTGAGGGGAGACCTCGTCCCTGTCTCCAACTGCCTGAGAGGAGGCTGTGGTGAGGTGGGGGTTGGGTTCTTCTCCCGAGTGACAGGAGATGGAAATGGCCTCAAGTTGCACCAGGACAGGTTTAGACTGGATATGAGGGAAAATGTCTTTACTGAGAGAGTGGTGAAGCCCTGGCAGAGGCTGCCCAGGGCAGTGCTGGAGTCACCATCCCTGGAGGGGTTAAAAAATATGTGGCCCTTGAGGACAGGGTTTAGTTGACACAGTGGGGTTGGGCTGATGGTTGGACTGGATGAGTTGAGAGGGCTTTTCCAACCTTAATGATTCTATTACTTTTATTAATTCTCCCTCTATTTATCCCTCCTTAGCAAAGAATGAAGCAACCACAATGTGACAGTGACAAGGGCAGTGCCTGCTCTGCTCCAGATTGCTCAGGGTCACCCAACACCCCTCAACAGCACCCACTCTGCAGACACAGCTCCAGCCTCTGCTCTCACTGCCCCTTCCATGCCCTCACCACAATGAAGATGTCAAGTGCCCACCTGGCAGCCAGTCAGGAGCACTGGCCACGATACACCCAGTCCCTTCAGGAATAACAGAAGCCAAAAAATCCATCAGGTTCAGCTTAATTAAAAAAAAAGAGAAGATAAAAAGGAGGATTTTTTGTCCAAGACAAAAGGGACAGGCAGAGGAATAAAGTATTTGCATGGGCATCAATTTAAAAACACCAAGGGCACAAATATCTGGTACCCACTAAAAGCCTTGGGAAAATAAAAGAGGAAATTAGCACAGTTAAACTATGGGGCAGGAGAGAACATCAGAAGCAGGGAAACTTCACTCAAAAAAACTTCACCTGTGTCCAAAGTTGAAGATAAATTGGCTCAAATGGGCAGAATGGATGTAAAGCAATAAAATAAAACATATTAATAGAAAATCACAAGGAGGGAAGTAAAAAGTGACAGTAACAAGGTAGATAGAAGGTTATAAAGGACTAAGAAGTCCAACACAGCAGGAGCAGGAAGCGTGCCAGGGTCTGCAGAGCTGAGAGATGGCCATGGAGTAGAAGGAACACAGAAAATGAAGAAATGAGGCCACACTAGGAAAACAAAGTCATTTTTATTATTGCAGCTGTGTTCACCAGCAAGGGGTGATGGAGGATGTAATGTGCCTCAAAACTTCCATCTCAACCCAACACGTCAACAGGAGAGCCTTTGGAAGTAGAAGATCAGCTGAAAAAAATCAGAGCTTAAAGAGGCTGAGGGGGTGAACCTGTGATGCTGAGAAGCACTGCAGGATGGGCAGCACGTCTGCAGCTCTAGATCCCCATTGGACAACTCAGAGGAGGACAACCCATGGTCCAGGAAGATAAAAAATTGCCACAAATCCTCACAGTGGAAGCGTTTCCCAGTGTTTTCCCTGGTTTGTTTGGCTTTCACCAGGCCAACCAAGCCAACAGCAGATCAGACATGACTCCACAAAGTAGAACACTTCTATTTAGGGCACAGCAGCCCCTCAGAGCTCATCCTCATGGAGCCAGGGTGGAAGCAGCTCTACTGGGGGGCAGTGAAACATTAACCCAGGAGCTGTTCCCATAACACATGGGCACGAGCAGTTCAACTCCTTGGGAACAGCCTCGACCTCCGCTGAACTTGGGGTATTTGGACAAAACTACTGCAGTTTGCAGAAGCAAATTGTGGAATGAAATCATGTCCTTTGTTAAAACAAGCCAGAAGAGGTTGGTTCAGAGAGCAGAGGTTTCCAGCACCTCCAGATGGGAGTGAGGAAGCCACCTTAGATACTGGTGAAGGACACCTGCGAAGACGCGACGGGAGGAAAACAATAATTACGCTGCTGAGAGTTTTCTGGGTGATTATTTTCAAGGCTGTATTGATTTAAACTAGAAATCAGCAAGCTGGGAAGATACATCACCCCCTCCATAAACATTATTTACAGCAGAATTGCTGGTTTCCCTCCCAGCCTGTGCAAACAGCTGTCTGACAATGCCACCCCCTACTGAGGAGTGCTGCACTGGCAATATTTTCTGTTAAGATTTCCTGTGCTGTCTGGGGACTCCTGAAGGTGAGGACTCAAATAGATTTTTGGTTTATAATTTTCTTTTTACAGCCTTTATGAAATCCAGTCCTCTTTCCCCTGTAGCAGAGTCCTACCTGCCTTCCCTGGGAAGGCCACCTGAGCACACCTGGGACCAAGGACAGGCCAGAACTGAACTCTTTTCTCTGCCAGCTTACATCCCCTGCCTAGACAGCTCCAAGAGGCTGGATCACTTCCACACTCCCCCACTGCAGAGGATTTAAACCTCCATAGCCCCAGGCTTCACTATTCCCAATCATTAGCACTACTAAAGGAAGCAATTTGCATTAACATCTTCACACCCAAATGAGGCTTCACAAAACCCCTTGTTCCCTGGCTTTCTCAAGACATCCTCTGCCTAAAAGATCTGCTGGTAAAATCCTGGTTGTTGTGAGAAGCACCATTCCCTCAGCCCAGGACAGTGCTTGGAAGAGAAGAAAGCAGGTGGCCCAGCCAAAGGGCACTTAGGGAACGTCACATCTGGGAGGAACAAGTGGTTATTGTATTTTTGTCCCAGCCTCTACCCAAAACAAGCCACGTGGAGAGCCTTTGTTTATATCCAGCCTCCCTGGAGGCAGCGTTTAGCACATATCTTACACAACCCTGCTAATTCTGGATTTCTGACCTAGATAAAACACTGTGCTGGGCAGGAGGGGGGAGGAGGAGGAGGGGCAACCAGCATCCTGGATGATGTATTTCCAACAGTGTGGAGAGATATCAATAAATTAAAAGCCCTGATTTGATTACTGAGGGTGAAAGATTCTGAAATTAATCAGCCTGGTGACCACGTTTTCAATTGGCTGCCGAGTGAGAAATGAATAAAGCCTTTTAATTCTTGCATTGCACCCAAAGCAAAGCAAGCAGAGGGGCCTGGATGGGCAGAGATGAACACGTTTTGTAGCCAGTGATGATGAAAAAGCCCACAGTGCTGTAATAAAGCAGAAGTGTGAATAATTTCACTGTCACTGTGCATTAGAGCAGCCTGGCAAGAACGCCACGTGGGCTGAAAGCGCCCATCGATTGGTTGCCAATGACATCATGAGCCATCAAGGCAGGAGCTCCCAGCTTCTTTTATGCTTGGAATTAAAGCTGATCTCACGTTGGACACAACTTCAGCTCCCTCTGCTGGAGGTGCCACCCAAACCCAGCCCAGATGCCTGTGCAGGGCTGAGGAGCAGCTGCTGCTCCCTGGTGTTTGTCGCACGCTTGATTCTAAGAGTCCAACCCCAGCTATTTTTCTTTATTCTTTTACCCCTAAAAAGAAAAAAGCCATCACAGAGAAAAGGAAGAGAGGTTTGAGGAGCCAAAGGGGTGCATTACCTTTCTGCTGGAGAAATGCACGTGCTTCCCCAGCTTGTTATTGAGAGCCTCCAGGAACATCTCGTCGGTCACCTTGCCAACGTTCATGCAGGCATCGTCCAGAATGGCAATGATCCCTTTGTGCTGCTGCTCCACCAGGTCGACAATGACCTGATTGTTGAAGTAATCAATCTGGAAAACACGAAGAGCAGGAGTATTTGTGACTCAGGCTGGCAAAAGGGAGGAGTTGGCCACTGAGGAACACGTGTCCATTCTCTAACGGGGCCCAGCACCCACAGGAGAAGCAATCAGCTCTCAATATGGTGCTTGTGAACTCAAAAGTCAGCAGGCAGCTCCTTTACCACTAAAGAGAAGAGGAGGTGATCTTTAACACCCCTCTCGTGGATCCTGAGAGCTCTGAAAAGACTCAGCTGCTACACAAGCACCTCAAAATGTCTTTTCCAATTCAAGCGTGTGGAAACTGAGCACCTTGTTCCAGGAATTTGAACAGGAGAAATCAAGATTTTTACATTTGAATAGCTCCAACTACACAAAATACATAAGCACAGGGAACAGAAACACACAGGGATGTGTGTGGTGTTGCAGAGATCACAGATTGGCTGGAAGATCTTTGAGATCATTGAGTCCAACCATGCCTGTCCACTGCTGCTCCTCCAGGGATGGGGACAGCCCTGGAATCACTTATTTTCCCAAACCATGGCAAAATATAGAAATGTTGTGAGAGAAATGGTTGGCTTTTCCCACAGTCTGACTCCCAGACAGCGAGCCTGGCACAGCTGGTGTGGACACAGATGTCCCATCAACTCTGAGAGGAGCACACGTGTGGACAGCTTTAGATCTGGGACTTCTGCTGGTTCACTGACCTCAAACCGACCTCTCCCTCCACTGCCAAATCACTCACGTGCTTCCAGGGAATTCCCTCTCGCTGGTACTCCTCCTGCTCCTGCTTTAGAACCAGCTGAATAAAGAGCTGCTGGAGCTTCTCGTTGCAGTAATTAATGCAAAATTGCTCAAAACTGCCAAAACATCAGAAGAAAAGGAGATGAGTCTTCTGGGAAAGGCAAAGGCCCCGCTCTGTGCTTTAATAACGTGGTTCACCTGTTATTGTCAAAGATTTCAAAGCCATAGATATCCAGGACGCCAATGACTGTGTTTTTCCCATGTATTGTGGTGTCGTAGTTCTTCACCTCGATCACATCATTGATGTGTGTCACGATCCAACAGAAGAGCCGCTCGTAAATCGCCTGCCAGGACACAGACACGGAGGAGTTTTGCCTGCACCTGCCTTGGTTCTGCCTGGTCAAGGCACCACGTGGTGCCACAAAGCTTAATTCAAGATGCTGCCCTAACAAAAGCTACAGGGACAGAACTAGAGGGACTCAAGCTTGGTCAGGGAAAGGTTAGGCTTGATGGGAGGAAAAAGTTCTTCCCTGAAAGGGTGATTGGTCACTGGAATGGGCTGCCCAGGGAGGGGGTGGAGTCACCAACCCTGGAGGGGTTTAAGGGGAGACTGGATGAGGCACTGAGTGCCATGGTTTAGATGATGGGTTGGTGTTGGTATTGGGTTCTAGGTTGGACTTGATGATCTCAGAGGTCCTTTCCAACCTTGTGATACTGTGATACAGACAATGTTCTGCCAACAGTGAAAAGCTACTCACAAGAAGAAAACAGAAGCACAGGATGGTTTGGGTTGGAAGGGACCTCAAAGCCCATCCAGTTCCACCCCCCTGCCATGGGCAGGGACACCTCCCACTGGATCAGGGGACTCCAAGCCCCATCCAACCTGGCCTTGAACACCTCCAGGGATGGGGCAGCCACCACTGCTCTGGGCAATCTGGCCCAGGGCCTCCCCACCCTCACAGGAAAACATTTCCTCCTAAGATCTCATCTCAGTCTCCCCTCTTTCAGCTAAATACATTTTTTTCTTTCTTCCAAACCTCATTTACACAAAATCTAAACCCTAGGGAAGTCCCTAGGTACCGTGATCTCCCAGTATGATTCCAGTCTGCTTTTCAGCTGCCTGATAACTTCTCTACCAGAGAATAACTTAACAATATCAAAGAGCAATTAGAGAAATCCACCAACCAAACGCAGTGGCAGTGGAATATTCCTGTTCACCTTTGAAAAAAGAACATGTTCTGTAGGTACAGTTTATCTTCACAGCCCATGTGTTCCAAACACACTGCAAAGCTGTGCAAATGTATAATCTTAGGGAAAAAAAGTCAAGTTAGCAATCAGGAATCTTTGTAACTTCATCTGTTCTTCCCTTGCCACTTGATTTCTGTGCAAAGGAAGGACAACTCCCATTCCTTCGGTCATCAGTATCCACCTCTCCAAAAAAGAGGCAGCACTTGGGTTTCCAACCTGAATTGTAGGCACTACAGTTCCACTCTCTCTGCATTTAGCTGCTAAATAAAGTCAAGAATCAAATTTCACAAAATACTCAGCCCTGTACAATTTATCCCTTTTGCAGACACCAGGAAGGCCGGGTCACAGCTCCCTCCCCTCTTCCGTGCCGCAGCGGGTTGTGGTCCACGCTGTGTCCTGGCCACGAGGGGAGGAATGGGGCTGCTCTGCAATCCCCCAACTGAACAGAGCAGCCCATACATTCAGAAATAGATCTGCATGAAATACAGCCTTCTTGTGCCTCAGCAAGCCCTGTACTTATCGACCCACCCAGGAATCCTACGGGGACGTGAGCCCTGAGAAATGGGCAATTACAGAGGCAATTCAACACTGGCTGCATCCCCTGGGCATCATCACTCTTTGTTGCACTGAGTACAACTCAACCAAAAGGCAAAAGTGAAAGAACTGTGCCTGAGTCACTGTCACATCCAGAAAAAGGGAATTTAAAAACTCACTTTTGCAAAAGCATCTCTGCCATAGGTGGCTTCTTGCTCCGTGTGTTGTTTGTCAATGACGTCCCGACCCGTAGCTACAGTTCGAAACAGGAGAGCCTTCTCCACCAGCTCAGCCTTTGTTGACAGCAGGTCAGCAATGATGGACACAACCTTGCTGTTTTCTATTACAGGGGTATCCCCATCCACAGAAAACTTCAAGTTCCCCTGCAATAAACAGCAAAAAAATTAGATTGCTCCATTTGGTTTTTATCAATCAGCACGGCCCAAGTTCCACCCATATTCCACCTGCACATCCACACACACACAAAGCTCCAACACCAGTGGAAGCAGCAAAGCCTGACTCAAAGAAAAGCAGCCCTGGTCAGAGTCCAGCTGAGCTTTTGGAAAGAAACTACATCAAACCCATCCAGAGGTTTAAGCAAACACTGTGTCAAGGCTCAGTCTAGTGGTGGAAAACAACATTAACTGCACAAACACTGGATGGAGCATTTCATAGAATTATAGAATCCTGGAATGGGTTGGGTTGGAAGGGACCTCAAAGCCCACCCAGTTCCAATTCCCCTGCCATGGGCAGGGACACCTCCCACTGGATCAGGGGGCTCCAAGCCCCATCCAGCCTGGCCTTAAACACCTCCAGGGATGGGGCAGCCACCACTGCTCTGGGCAACCTGGGCCAGGGCCTCCCCACCCTCATCCTGGAGAATTTAATGCTAATGTCTAATCTAAATCTCCTCCCTTCCAATTTAAAGCTGTTCCCCCTCATCCTGACACTCCAGGCCCTTGGAAAAAGCCCCTCCCCAGCTTTCCTGGAGCCCCTTTCAGTCCTGGGAGGCTGCTCTAAGGTTTCCCCAGAGCCTTCTCTTCTCCAGGCTGAACAACCTCAACTCTCTCAGCCTCTCCTCCTTTGGGAGGTGCTCCAGCCCTTGGATCACTTCCATGGCCTCCTCTGCACTCACTCCAACAGTTCCATCTCCTTCCTGTGCTGAGCATCCAGAACTGAGCACAAGGTTCTGGGTGGGGTCTCCCCAGAGCAGAGGGGCAGAACCCCCTCCCCTCACCCTGCTGGTGACATTTCTGATACAGCTCACCCCAGAAACACCAGGTTGCAGCTCCCATTGTAAGGCTGTTGCCCACAAAGATAACGTGGAGATTCCAGGGAAACGTGGCCAATGGGACTGGACTGAAGTGTGGTGCCACAACAGCTTTGTCACTGAACACCTGCATTATCTCCAGGAGCAGTGTCACACCCTGCCTGCACGGTCTGGCTCTGCTCTGCCTCTGCTCCCTTCCCCAGCACCAAGGCACAGCTGCTCCAAGGAGAAAGAGAAAGTAGAAAAAGCTTCTCTTTCCTTTGGCACCTTCCTCCTGCTGCCCTGTGGTGCCTCTGTCCTCAGGGAAATGCAAGCTCTGAGTACAAGGATGTTGCACAGGGGAAGAGACTGGTGGTCCCAGGAGAACATGGGTGAAGGAGGGATTTCCTCAGTGTCAGAATAGAGGGAATTAGGAATTCTCCTGTACCTGGCTGTGCTCAAGCCTCCACCATGAGCTGAAACCCCTCCCTCCAGCAAAGCCACGGCAGGGATGGCAAGTGTGAGCACCAAAGGGGACAGGACAGTGAGATGAGAGCTCCCTAACCCCTCACTGCCAAACTCAAACCATCCCTTCAAGTCATTTTCAGACCATCTAACAGCTCCCAGGACTCTCTGATATCTCTTTTGGGATCTGGAATACACAGGAATAAACGTGACCTTCCATCATTACTGCAGTGTCCTATTTCATGGAAGAATCTCACTCACCACTGGAAGCTGTAAACACTTTTTCCAGCCAAGAAGTCTTCCAGCTGCTCCTGCAGCAAGGAAATGGGAGCTGGTGGAGGTGTGATCATCCTGCCTGACCCCCCCTGGAAGAACAGCCCACTGGTACCTGCAGCAGGGAGCTCACCAGGTGAAGGATGGCTGCCACAATCCTGTAGACAGTCTGAATCTCCTCTTGCTTGAAGCCTATCACCTTCATGGCATCTGCTACCGCTTTGAACTCCGCCCCATCGTTGATTGAGCACTGAAAGAGATGTTTGGAACACCAGGGGCTTAACAGAAAGCAGCTGCTGGAAACCAAAGACTTCAACAGAAAGACTTCACTGCTCTCCAGCACGAGACTTTTTCAGCTGCTCCTAATGCCATCCTGTGCATTGCAGGCTGAACCCTGCACCAGACACACGTGGATACGAGCAGCAAGGAGACACAAATCTGTCCCAGCGTGGTGAGCCCAGTTCAGCCCTTTCCCAGTTTAATCCATCCTGAAAGAGCAGAAGCAATTCACGAAGAAACGAGAAGAACAACTACAAGCAGTGCAGCCACAGCCCCTCAGAAGAAGCTGCACAGCACCAGCAGCACGATTCTGGGACCCCTCTTTCTCAAGACAAGCCTCTGCCCCCCCCTCCCAAGGATTGGGGTCTGTTTTCTAGAAAACCTGATAAAGGCATCTGAGAAGGTCTGTGGGTTTGTTTGCCAGAGAACATCTCCAGGAAGCAATCTGGACCCTGCTTCAGAGGGACAACACTAAGGACAACTCTAGATGTATTTAAAGTGTTCAGGAACTTGTTGTCCTAAAAACTTCATGGGTTTGTTCTCTTCTTTCCTGCTCAGAGCCCCCTCTGAGGGTCAGATATGGAGAATAAACACTTCAGTAATTTAAACAGTCCTACTGTAAAAAAATGAGTCCCTCTGGCTTTTTAGGCCAGAGAAAGGCTTCAGTGACCCATTCCAAAGCACAACAACTGTGTCACTGGTAACAGGTCAAATATCTGTGCCTGCAGTGATGCCTCTCCTCCTACATCTGATTGGCCCTTATAAGCAGACACCAGCACACATCTGCTTCTCTTCAAGGGCCAGAAACTCCACTTGAAACAGCACAGTGGTGTCACCTTTCTGCATTCATCCCATAAACACTGCTCTCAGCCTCTGCCAGTCCAGCAGCACTCACAATTTTGAGAGAAGTTGCCTCTGTCTCACTACCACCACCCTCACCTTCAGCTGAGCCCCAGGACTGACGTAGGTGTACGCAGACGCATCCTTCTGCAGATGTAGGGAGCGTAACATCTGGTCAGAACCCCCCTGAAGGAGCTGGAAAAAGAGCAGGTTTAAGAAACAGCGAGTGAAAACAAATAAAATCCTTCCTTTTTCTATTTATTAATCATAAAACCATTAAATTACTGCTACAGAAGAATCAGGGGCAGTGACTGGAGTCCCAAGCACAACATGTGTGAAATACGCAGTCTGGCTCTGCCCACCAGACAGAAGTTGCTGAAATACTGCAAGGAACAGGAGAGTCCTTGCAGTCAACAAATGGCTTAAGGGCTGGTGCTGACAGAGAAAATTTGGTTTCTATGATCATGGGGAAACTTTTACTGCACCTTGCCTGCCAGACCCAGATGGGTCCCATCTAAGCAAAAGGGCCCTGTCCTATTCAATGTTGATGATCTGGATGAGGGGATTGAGTCCATCACCAGCAAGTTTGCAGATGATACCAAGCTGGGAGGAAGGGTTGATCTGTTAGAGGGTAGGATGGCCCTACAGAGGGACCTGGACAGACTGGAGAGCTGGGCTGATTCCAATGGGATGATGTTTAATGAGTCCAAACGTTGGGTACTTCATTTTGGACACAACAACCCCATGCAGAGCTACAGACTGGGGACAGAGTGGCTGGAGAGGAGTCAGGCAGAAAGGGACCTGGGAGTGCTGGTGGCCAGGAAGCTCCCCATGAGCCAGCAGTGTGCCCAGGGGGCCAAGAAGGCCAATGGCATCCTGGCCTGCATCAGGAATAGTGTGGGGAGCAGGACCAGAGGAGTTATCGTCCCCCTGTCCTCAGCACTGGTCAGGCCTCACCTTGAATACTGTGTCCAGTTCTGGGCCCCCCAGTTTGGGAAAGATGTCAGGATGCTGGAGAGTGTCCAGAGGAGGGCAACGAAGATGGGGAAGGGGCTGGAGCACAAGCCCTACGAGGAGAGACTGAGGGAGCTGGGGCTGTTTAGTCTGGAGAAGAGGAGGCTCAGGGGAGACCTCATTGCTCTCTACAACTCCCTAAAAGGAGGTTGTAGTGGGGCAGGGGTTGGTCTCTTCTCTCAGGTGACCAGGGACAGAACTGGAGGGCAGGGACTCAAGCTTGGTCAGGGAAAGGTTAGACTGGATGTGAGGAAAAAGTTCTTCCCTGAAAGGGTGATTGGTCACTGGAATGGGCTGCCCAGGGAGGGGGTGGAGTCACCGACCCTGGAGGGGTTTAAGGGGAGACTGGATGAGGCACTGAGTGCCATGGTTTAGATGATGGGTTGGTGTTGGTGTTGGTGTTGGGTCATAGGTTGCACTCAATGATCTCAGAGGTCTTTTCCAACCTTGTGATACTATGATACTGTGACTGTCCCACTGAGTGACACAACTGCTTCACAACCAAGCCCACACCTCTTCAGGCATGTCCACACCTGTGCCACACCACAGATGTGTCTGGGACAGCACATTTCCCTTCTCTGCTATACAAAGACTCCTGGAGATCGAATCCACACATTGATGAGAAAGGTGCAAACAAGACATCACCAAAGTGGGACAAACCAAAGAGCACTGTGCTTCCCTCAGAGGGAATCAAGGTTACACTAACAGGCCGACCACTTCCCCCAGAGGACACACAAGGGAACCACCACATAATATGGAAAACATTAAAAAGAACCCAAAGGAAAGAAGAAAGCCGGCTTGATGTCATAAAATTACTTCCATATGGACTAAAGGCCTCAAGAGAAAATAAAGGGATTAGACTCATTATAAATAAATCAGTGAGTCAAAGTCCCATGTCCTCCTGTATTGGCTTATTTAGCCTGCTTGTAGATTTACAGATGTGTTAATATGGGACTGGAGGACAGAAATAAATAAATCTTCCCATGCTCCTTCTCCAAACCAGGCCTCCCCACAGCACTGGAGAACCTGCAATCCCCCAGCAACAAGGGAACCCTTTGCAAAACTCCCAAGAGGACGAAAGCCTTAAATATTTTGCTTTTGATGTCTGGGAAACTCGAGAGAAGTCATTTGTTTCAGCAAACGAACACAAACCTGGTAAAATGAATGAAAGCTTCGCTCTCCCGGCTGTTGGACGATCACACGAGACTGAGGGGAAACAAGACACGAGATGAGCGATTGTGGATGTGGACAACCCGCTTCCCCCAGCACCTCCCTGGGACATGGACACATCCATGGACACGTCACACTGCTGGGACAGCTCCAAAGGGACCTTGGCTGACAGGGAGGCTGTTGTGAACACGATTAGCTAGGGCTGAGCAGGGACTTTGAAGTCTATGATCAAAAAGACCAGGCTTGAGCTGTAAAGTCCTGTTTCCAACCTGGAATCCCACACAGCAACTGCCTGTACTTGGTGTTGGTGAGGCCACACCTTGAGTCTTGTGTCCAGTTCTGGGCCCCTCAGTTCAAGAGAGGTATTGAGGGGCTGGAGAGGGTCCAGAGAAGAGCAACAAAACTGGTGAAGGGACTGGAGCACCAGTCCTATGAAGAGAGGCTGAGGGAGCTGGGGTTGTTTAGCCTGGAGAAGAGGAGGCTCAGAGGTGACCTCATCACTCTCTACAACCATCTGAAAGGAGGTTGTAGTCAGGTGGGGGTTGGACTCTTCTCCCAGGCAACCAGCAACAGAACAAGAGGGCACGAGCTCAGACTCTGCCAGGGAAGGTTTAGGCTGGATATCAGGAAAAAGCTCTTCCCAGAACGAGTGATCAGGCCTTGGAATGGCCTGTCCAGAGAGGGGGTGGAGTCACCATCCCTGGAGGGTTTGAAAATAAGACTGGCTGTGGCACTTAGTGCCATGATCTAGTAATGATGAGAGTGTTGGATTAAGGGTTGGACTTGATGATCTTGGAGGTCTCTTCCAACCCAGATAATTCTATGATTTTATGATTCTACAGAATTGCTCTCATGGAAGAGTCAAATGAAATATCATTTTACTTTTAAGAGTCATTTAATCACTGGAAATGAAACCCAGGACTCTCTGACTACAAATCAACACTCCACAGGCCACAGCAGCCACAGCTGGCTAAACATGAGCAAGCAGTGGCCCAGGTGGCCAAGAAGGCCACCAGTATCTTGGCTTGGATCAGCCATGGGGTGGCAGCAGGAGCAGGGAAGGAATTGTCCTCCTGGACTCAGCACTGGTGAAGCCACACTTCAAATCCTGGGGTCGTTTTTGGGCCCCTCACTCCAAGAAGGACATTGAGGGGCTGGAGAGTGTCCAGAGAAGGGAACAGAGCTGGGGAAGGGGCTGGAGAACAGGGGTTATGAGGGACCTGGGGCTGTTTATCTTGGAGAAGAGTAGGCTCAGAGGAGACCTCATCAGTGTCTCCAACTGCCTGAAAGGAGGGTGTGGTGAGGTGGGGGTTGGTCTCTTCTCCCAAGTGACAGGACAAGAGGAAACTGCCTCAAGCTGCACCATGGGGGGTTCAGAATGGACATCAGGAAAAATTCCTTCCCTGAAAGAGTTCTCAGGCCCTGGCAGAGACTGCCCAAGGTGGTGGAGTCCCCATCCCTGGAGGGGTTTAAAAGATGAGTTGATAGGTTGCCTAGGGCCAGGGTTTAGTAGTGGACAGGTATGGCTGGACTCAAAGATCTCAAAGGTCTTTTCCAATGAGATGACTCTATGATTCTATGGACAGGACCTTTCTGTAACCACTTTTTCAGCCACAGGAGGGGAGCAGTAACAGCACCCAGCACTGCACAGGTCACCGTGGTGGTGCTTTGGGGAGCGAGCGACAGCTCCACCTTCAGAGCACCCATTCCAAACCAGTGTAGAGCAGCTCAAAAGCACCCTGCCCACCACAGCAGAAACTCAGTCAACAAGAAGAACATCCTCATTTTATGGAATTCTAGAAGCCTTTGGCCAAGGCCCTCAGTCACACGAGGTGAATGTTGGGGGTGGCCTGTGTAGGGACAGGAGTTGGGCTTAATGGTCCTTTTGGGTCCCTTCCAACTCAGGTGATTCTATGATTCTATGACACACACAGAGTTTGAACTGTGTAGAGTGATGAGATGTGTCCCTTCTGCAGTGCAAGGTCACTGTCAACCACCTGGGTTTGGATTGGAACCTCAACTGCTACCAAAATGGAAACAAATGGAATGGTATTTCATTAATACCAAGAATATTAACCAAATGCTCAGGGTTTGGGTCACTGCAGCTGCAGCCTCAGCCCTTTTCTGCAGGAAAGTATCAGATGATAAACATCCTGGTTTGTTGTTGTTGGGGTTTTTTAATAAAATAAAGGTTTTTCTTCTGAAAATAGACTTCAGGGAAATAATGGGGGAAGTACAAAACACAAACAAACAAAGTTAGCAGATGTGGGCAAACACAAATTAAAGCCAGACACAGAATGGGAACTGTTAATACACCGAGCCCCGTGTCTCTTTTATATATTCCAATGTTTTTGGCCACCACTTAATGACACACAAGGATCAGTTGGAATATATAAAAACAAAGCTACCAGGTCACACAGGGCTGTGGCATTACTCCAGGACAACACTTCCGAAGCGTATCGTTGCTACTCACACACCTAGAGATCTTCTCCTTTTATCCACCAGTGAAATCTCAACGTGGGAACTTATAAAGAAGGAGTTTTGCAGATGTTAAATCAATCTCTGCTTTTATTCAGGATACAAAGTACACACAGGTAGAGGCACAGAAGCTTTGGGCAGCTCTAGACCCTCATGCAACGAGCTCTGAAAGCAGTGCTGTTACTGCAACAGGGCAGTGCCAGGGCTTCAGCACTGTTCCAGTTATTTAAACCAACTCTTGAAGAAAAATTAAGCCCTGGATTTAAGGATTTAAGGATTCTGTGCTCTCATACATCACCTATCGACATACCACGTTCAAAAGGAAAGCTTCCTAATGGCAAAGCACACATTACAAAAGGAACTGCCCCAAATTCACCTCTAACTCTCAAAGCAAGCATGACCTACCTTTTCTAGCAAGTAATTATTGATATGCCCTCCGATCGGGTCTCCCTTAAAATCAAAGTTGATATCCATGTATTTTCCAAACCTGCTGGAGTTGTCGTTGCGGTTTGTTTTGGCATTGCCAAAGGCCTCCAGCACACAGTTGGATTTCAGCAGTATGTTCTTCACCCTGTAGCACAGATAAATGGAGAAGAGAACTGATTAAGCCCAGACTTAGGACACTCAAACCAAGGGAATCTTTTTTCACAGGCATTTCTAGAGAACTCGGTAACAGCAGAGATGTTCTTTGAGCAGATATTTGGGCAGATGTGTACATTCACAATCCCATGGGGAATAGCTGGGAGCTCTCAGGAATGTTCCTCAGAGCCAAGCAAATGGGAACCAAAGACCAGATCACCCCCTGAAAGCAGCCTCCAACATCCAGTTCCTTTACACAGCATCACCTTGTTGGAAAAGACCTTTGAGATCATCGAGTTCAACCAATACCTAAGATTTGAAATGAGTTCCTAGGACTCTTCTGCAAGTAATATCAAAAAGCTCTGCTGGGGTAGGAATAGTCTGTTCCAGCAGGAAGTCACATTCTTTGCTCAAAAACTTCCACTTGAAGGCTGATGGGCACATTTTGCAATTCAGGAGTGCCCAGGCCTGAGAGGTGAAGGAACATGCTCCTTGCACCCCATATGCTGTTCTAACACACCCATATTTCAGGCAATGTGCCACAGGAAACATGATTTCTAGATACTGTCATATTCTACATGATTTTAGCCATTGAAATTGCAACATTTCCAGAGTAAAAGTAGTATCTGAAGAAGATGAGGTTGTTCAGCCTGGAGAAGAGAAGGCTCTGGGGAGACCTTAGAGCAGCCTCCCAGTACTGAAAGGGGCTCCAGGAAAGCTGGGGAGGGGCTCTGGATCAGGGAGTGCAGGGATAGGACGAGGGAAAAGGGTCTTCAGCTGCAAGAGGGGAGATTGAAATTAATTTTAGGAAGAAATGTTTTCCTGTGAGGGTGGGGAGGCCCTGGCCCACGTTTCCCAGAGACTGTGGACTCCCCATCCCTGGAGGTGTTCAAGGCCAGGTTGGGTGGGGCTTTGATCCCCCTGATCCAGTGGGAGGTGTCCCTGCCCATGGCAGGGGGGTGGAACTGGATGGGTTTTCAGGCCTCTTCCAACCCAAACCATTCCATGATTCTATAAGCTAAGTAAATGCTGTAAAATCAGTGTGCAATTGGTACAAGAGACCACCTAAGAACACAGTTCTGCCCAGTGCACAGGGAGAGATAAATAAACAAAGCAGTTCCACTTGTTTTCCTGCAAATCCCTTACCTCTCCACCTCTGCTCGCTGCCCGGGGTTGGTGATGGCTGCTATGTACTGCATTATGTATTTACTGGCCTCTGTCTTTCCAGCCCCACTCTCACCTGAGGGCATAAACACAGGGGGGGGGACAACAGATCAAAAAGGCAAAGCAAACCACTGAGCAGTGCTTGGGATTCTTGTCTTTTTAAAGCACTCTTTGTGTGCCCTTTGAACGTTCTCTGAAGACAGCGACAACCCTGGCGCGGCGTCGCTGCTCCGCTGGCTCAGAAGCAGTTGTGATGTGAGGTCTCACCGGTCGGTGAAAGGCCTGGCACATGGGATCAAGAGGAATATTGTTAGAGGAGACAGGCTGGCATGCAGAGGCTGGGCGAGGGGCAGTGCCCGGAGCTGCTGTACAAGAGGCTTCTGTTCAGCACATCATCGCGGGGCTCGCGCCTCTCAGAGCTCCCGAGGCACGGCAACGCCAAGGAAACAAGGTGCCAGGATCCAGAGAGCGACCACTCACGGCCCAAGCACTGCTCCCACTGGAAAAGCCATGAGAAGTCAACAGTCTGGGCATAAAAAGAGGGAATAGAAAGGGCCTGGGCATAACCAGCAGCTCTGAAGAGCGACAGGAGCCTTCTTCCCTGATCTCTGTTCACACAGGCGGAGGACTTGGGCTCCCGTTATGACCCCGCGTGCTCACGTTAAGGTGATGACTGACAGCAGCTCTTGAATCAGTGAGAAAGTCACAGTCTTTGCTCAAAAGCTTCCACTCGAAGGCTGATGGGCACATTTTGCAATTCACAGTATCATAAGGTTGGAAAGGACCTACAGAGGGACCTGGACAGACTGGAGAGCTGGGCTGATTCCAATGGGATGATGTTTAATGAGTCCAAACGTTGGGTACTTCATTTTGGACACAACAACCCCATGCAGAGCTACAGACTGGGGACAGAGTGGCTGGAGAGGAGTCAGGCAGAAAGGGACCTGGGAGTGCTGGTTACAGGAAGCTCCCCATGAGCCAGCAGTGTGCCCAGGTGGCCAAGAAGGCCAATGGCATCCTGGCCTGCATCAGGAATAGTGTGGCCAGCAGGACCAGAGGAGTTATCGTCCCCCTGTCCTCGGCACTGGTCAGGCCTCACCTTGAATATTGTGTCCAGTTCTGGGCCCCCCAGTTTGGGAAAGATGTCAGGATGCTGGAGAGTGTCCAGAGGAGGGCAACGAAGATGGGGAAGGGGCTGGAGCACAAGCCCTACGAGGAGAGACTGAGGGAGCTGGGGCTGTTTAGTCAGGAGAAGAGGAGGCTCAGGGGAGACCTCATTGCTCTCTACAACTCCCTAAAAGGAGGTTGTAGTGGGGCAGGGGTTGGTCTCTTCTCTCAGGTGACCAGGGACAGAACTGGAGGGCAGGGACTCAAGCTTGGTCAGGGAAAGTTTAGACTTGATGTGAGGAAAAAGTTCTTCCCTGAAAGGGTGATTGGTCACTGGAATGGGCTGCCCAGGGAGGGGGTGGAGTCACCAACCCTGGAGGGGTTTAAGGGGAGACTGGATGAGGCACTGAGTGCCATGGTTTAGATGATGGGTTGGTGTTGGTGTTGGTGTTGGGTTATAGGTTGGACTTGGTGATCTCAGAGGTCCTTTCCAACCTTGTGATACTGTGATACTGCGACCTCTGAGATCATCGTGTCCCACCTATAACCCAACACTAACACCAACACTAAGACCAACCCATCATTCAGGAGTGCCCAGGCCTGAGAGGTGATGGAACATGCTCCTTGCACCCCATATGCTGCTCTAATACACCCATATTTTAGGGAATGTGCCACAGGAAACATGGTTTCTAGATACTGTCATATTCTACATGATTTTAGCCATTGAAATTGCAACATTCCCAGAGTAGAAGTAGCATCTGAAGAAGATGAGGTTGTTCAGCCTGGAGAAGAGAAGGCTCTGGGGAGACCTTAGAGCAGCCTCCCAGTGCTGAAAGGGGCTCCAGGAAAGCTGGGGAGGGGCTCTTGGTCAGGGAGTGCAGGGATAGGATGAGGGGGAAGGGTTTTGAGCTGCAAGAGGGGAGATTGAGATGAGTTCTAAGAAGAAATGTTTTGCTGTGAGGGTGGTGGGAGAGCAGCAGTGCCAGGAGCTGCTGTATAAGACTGACACCAGCTCTTGAATCAGTAAGAAATAACTGGTAAGGTCTCCACACACCGATTGAAACGCAAATAAGCAGTTTTAAGATTAATGAAGTTTATAATTTTTTTATAAAATGCTGCCACAGCCTTTTCCTTCTGCCTGGAATTTCCCAAAGATCAAGTGCTGATCAGAAGGTGAAGCTCCTTCAGCTTACCTGATATGACAATGCAGGTGTCCTTCGATCGCCTCTTCATCGCTTTGTAGGCGGCGTCGGCAATGGCGAAGAGGTGCGGAGGCCTCTCGTAGAGTTCCCTTCCCTTGTACTGCTCAATCGTGTCCCTCCCGTAGATGTTCAGGTTTTTGTAGGGATTCATGGAAACGACCACCTCGCCGATAAATGTATAAATCCGTCCTTTTTCAAACCTACCCAGGATGGGACGAGAGGAGAGAGGGAATTAATCAGAGTGTGTTTTCCAAGTGAGGTGCTCATCTCATCCGGTGCATTCTTCAATCCATCCTCAACACTGAAATTGTACAATAAGACATTAGTTTAAAAGACAGGTGGATGAGTTTCTGTGGGACGTGGTTTAGTAAAGGGACAGGTATGGTCGGACTCAATGGTCTCAGAGGTCTTCTCCACCCAGATGATTCTACAATTCTATGGACATTACTTGCCCAGAGTGGCCCAGAAGGCAGATCAGAAGGTCACGTCGTAACAGGGACTGGGGTTGGCTTCAAATCTTACAGCCCACAAAGGAAATGTCTACTGCTGTTTCACTTTGAGATGCTCCACTGCTCGTACACCGACCGTGTTGGTGAGCACAGCCACCTCTCGCTTTGCCAACCCAACCAGGTATTTGTGTTGCCATGACCAAAGGTTTCTACAAAATTCTTCAGCAAGGTTTAAGTTAACATAATCTACTTCTACAACTGACAGTGAGCTGTGCTAAGTCCACACAATCTGCTTTGTAAAGGGGATTTAAAGGCAAACTCTTTTTTCACGTTCTGCAGTCGTCCACAGCCCAGCTCAGGCCAGAGAGGCAGAAGTTTTGAAGCCACTCACTTAGAGGTCTAAAAGTTGGAAGATACAAGCCAAGAAGCAAATCACAGCCCCTCCACTCTAGCAATTAGTTTCCACTCATAGAATCACAGAATGGTTTGGGTTGGAAAGGATCTTAAAGATCATCCAGTTCCGTCCCCCTGCCGTGGGAAAGGACACCTCCCACCAGACCAGGCTGCTCAAGACTCCATCCTTGAACACCTCCAGTGAGGGGGAAACTCCAGCCTTTTTGCTGGAAGGTGCTTTGCTGCCATCACTGCTGTTATATCAAAAGTGAAAGCTGTTTAGGAACAGGTGAAAACAGCCCTGAACAACACCTTTCCTAAACCCAGCCTGGTCCTTATTATTCCTCCTGCAAACAAGAGAGGAAATAACGTGAAGTTGGTTTTAAAAAGCATTTAAGTTAAAAGATGTTTCCAAGAAAAGCCATATGTTATGGAAGTCACCAGGCAGCAGAGCACAGGATGCATTTCACATCAACACCTGGAGGCTTCAGACAGTGTTTGCCTTTTGGGATGAGAAAGGACAACAGCAGATTTAGGGACGGTGTACAAACTGTGGCGTTCCTACCACTAACCACCTGGCTGCACCCTGTATTTAAATCTCACAACATTAGATGGCACCACAACACCTCTACAGACTGAAGGGCCCTCCCAATCCTTGATGGACTCCAGCCCGAGTTCCAGCAGTGCTTTACAGAATCCATTACCACCCCCATGTGGTGACAGCCTTGACACTTTCTATTGTTCATTTGAGGATTTTCTCCAGCATCTTGGCAGTGTTGGTTTTTAGCAGGTGGAAGAAAACTCAGGGAACACAATCTAGCAACCAGCACTCCCAAAAAAACAGTTTTGCCTCTTATTCCAGCTTCCTCCAGGAAAGATTTCACTGGAACAACACAAGAACTGCAAAAGGTCTTTTTGAGAGTCCTGATCTGCACCTCCCAATGCATCCCTGAGCTTAAAACACACAGATATTTTATCTTTTGGAGATAGATGCTGTTTGAAACTACCAGAAATGTTTTAGACAAGAGAAGTCTGTAGGAGTTGGCCAATATCAGCTGCAACATTGCAACAAGAGGGATGGATAAGCACAGGTAACTTCCCTGGGGAGCTGTTCCAGGGCTCCACCACCCCCTGGGGGAAGAACCTCTTCCCAATATCCAACCCAACCCTCCCCTGGCACATCTTCCTGCCCTTCCCTCCAGTCCCATCACAGGTCACCAGAGAGCAGAGCTCAGCCCCTGTTTCCCCTCCCTCCCTTGGCAGAAGGCAGCAAACACCTCTGAGATCCCCTCTCAGCCTCCTCCTCTCCAGGCTGAACACACCAAGGGCCTTCAGCCTCTCCTCACACCACTTCCCCTCCAGACCCTTCACCTTCTGCTGCTTTAAGAGGGTTGAAATGTAGCTGTTGGTTTTATGGATCATTTTCCCCTGAGAGAAAACCCTCTCTCATCTGGAACTACTCCTTCCCCTCAATGATCACAGCAGACATCACATTCTGTGTCACCTACACACAGCCACCAAAAGCTCAGCAGGTGCTCAGTGAAGCTCCCTGGTCTCACCCCTTCCTGCTCCCTGGTGCTACATGGGTGCTCCAGAACCAGCACATCTTCATGACAAGAGCTCACAACCCAGCCAGCAGCTGAAGGCAGAGCTGCAGTTTAACCCACAGGAGTGGCTTAAAGTAAAGGACATGCTAACAAATAAAGCAAAAGCAAACAATCCAGGGTGGATACAGCAGTGCCTGAAATGCAGCAACCTGCACAGGCAATGACACGAGGGAAGCAGCACACAAGGAAATACAGAACCACAGCCCAATTCCAAAAAAAAACCAGTTTATTCTCTGGGAAACAAGAAGATCACAGTATCACAAGGTTGGAAAGGACCTCCGAGATCATCGAGTCCAACCTAGAACTCGGGAGGTTTCCAGATACTGGAGCTGTTGTTTTGCCTCATGGAGGAAGAGAATTCCACATTTCTTTGGGCAGGTTTTCAGTTCTCCCCCATCCTGTCCCTTTTTTTCTGGCCCCATCAGTGGAGCAGGGCTGTTCATTAATGCTGGTCATTCTGCTTGTCTTTTTTCCTTCCTATCTCAAGGTGGAGGGTTGTCCCAGTGGATTAATTACTGCAGGAATATTTCCTGCTGAGAAGAGGAAAGAGAAACCAGTATAAAATATTGATGTCCTGTTAGTTAGAGAAAGTGAGTGTAAATCCCAGAATCACAGTATCATAAGGTTGGAAAGGACCTCTGAGATCATTGAGTGCAACCTATAACCCAATACCAACACCAACCCATCATCTAAACCATGGCACTCAGTGCCTCATCCAGTCTCCCCTTAAACCCCTCCAGGGTCGGTGACTCCACCCCCTCCCTGGGCAGCCCATTCCAATGACCAATCACCCTTTCAGGGAAGAACTTTTTCCTCACATCCAGTCTAAACTTTCCCTGACCAAGCTTGAGTCCCTGCCCTCCAGTTCTGTCCCTGGTCACCTGAGAGAAGAGACCAACCCCTGCCCCACTACAACCTCCTTTGAGGGAGTTGTAGAGAGCAATGAGGTCTCCCCTGAGCCTCCTCTTCTCCAGACTAAACAGCCCCAACTCCCTCAGTCGCTCCTCGTAGGGCTTGTGCTCCAGCCCCTTCCCCATCTTCGTTGCCCTCCTCTGGACACTCTCCAGCATCCTGACATCTTTCCCAAAGATGGATTGAGCACCTAAGAAGCTCCACATGCTCCATCCTTGCTATTTGCCACCCCTAACTGGAAGATGCTAACCACACGAGGCCCTCGTGGGTGCACAGAGATCGTTTACCACCAGGCTGCTCGTCTTGCACCTTCCCGGGATCACGTGGGGGACTCTACGGACACCCATGAGAGCCTAAGACAAACCAAAGAGCCAGAGTGCTGCCTCAGTTCAGGAGATCAGATCACACAGGGACATCCATATGTAATGGAAACCACCACAGGGACATCCAATCAGCAGATCCTTCCCATTGCATTGGGGCTGGGCCATCCAAAAACCAGGAGTTGCCTAACGGAGAACGGAGGGACCGCTCTCCAAAATCACTGCCCAGCAGGCACATAACTGCTGCTGAAGGCACTATTAGTGACAAAAAGAAAGACCCAGCAGGTTCTGGAGGGGGGTTTAAGCCCCACTGTACTGCCAGGTGAACGGGTGGAGGGTTCGTGGTCAGCAGAGAGAAGTTAAAGGGGTTTCTTTTAGGTGCCAAGAAAGACAAACGGACATCCCTACCAAAGTGCAGTGCCAAGTCACTGTGAGAGTGCCCAGCACTGACCTCTCCCTTAGGCAATGAATTATGCACACTGGCAGGAGTGGAGCACAGTTTCAGTTTCCCCTCCCTTGACAGCTCAGTGTCCCCAACTGCCTCTTGAGCAGGACTTAGAGATTTGCCCACCGGCGGCCGTTCGGAGCCCACTGCTTGGAGCAGCCCCTCAACCAGGGCCCAGCGTGGCTCTGGGGGGGGGTTACAGCTCTGACCCTGACCCCCAGAGCAGCCCAAACCCCACCTGCTCGCTCCCCACCAGCACTGGCTCAGACAACAGCTCTGACTTTGGCCTCCAAGCCAAGCTGTAAAAGGTGTTACTGGACTCAGACGAGTTGTGTCTTCACAAGAGGGAACAGAGCTGGGGAAGGGGCTGGAGAACAACTCTTAAAAGGAGTGGCTGAAGGACCTGGGGTTGTTCAGCCTGGAGAAGAGGCTGAGGAGAGACCTCATCACTGTCTACAACTGCCTGAAAGAGCTGGTGGTGAGGTGGGTGTTGGGCTCTTCTCCCAAGTGACAGCACAAGAGGAAATGGCCTCAAGTTGCACCAGGGGAGGTTCAGAATGGACATCAGGAAAAATTTCTTCACTGGAAGGGTTCCCAGGACCTGGCAGAGGCTGCCCAGGGAGGTGGTGGAGTCTCCATCCCTGGAGGGGTTTAAAACATGGGCAGATGAATTTCTCAGGCACGTGGTTTAGTAAGAGGACAGGTATGGTTGGACTCGATGATCTCAGAGGTCTTTTCCAACCAGATGATTCCATGATTCTATGATTCAGTCTCCATATCAACAGGCAGACAGAGAGCAGGGAGGAGGATCCATCTCCAGGCTTGACAAATGGACATCTCTCAAGCTTGGCTTTAAGTACACGGAGTTCATGAACAACTGACATCCCTGCTTACCTCTGTTCATTTTTTTCCCCCACTTCTTAGCACAGCAGTTAAAATTCCAGAGCTGTGTTTAGATGTTCCTAAAAGGAGCTGTCTCTCCTCACCCCTCCTCGCTGATAAAGCCTCTTTTCATCCAGCAGCACAGCAGCAGGCCAAGAACAGCAGTGCCTGTTTTCCGAGCTGCATTGCTTTGGTGTGAGAGCCACGGTTTTCCCTGCCCAAGAACTCATGAAAACTTAAGAAAACAACCAGCTACAGCAGCCCAAAGAGGGAGCACAGGCTGTGCTAAATCCACTGCTCTGCTGCAAAGCTAGGGCCAAAACCAGACGAGTGGGTTTTTGTTATGAAAAGGCATCAGCACCACAGTTGATAAAAGGAGCTCCTGTACCTGGTCCTGGGGTCAACACCCCATGGGGGAACCTCGGTTCCTGTGTAAGTCAATGCCTGGAGGTTGGAGGAGAAAACATTCCCCATATTGAGTGCTTTCACACAGCACATGCAGGATAGCTGGGTGATCAGACCCAGTCAACAAGGGTTTATGAAGGGCAGGTCCAGTCAGACCAATCTGATCTTCTATGACAAGGTTATCCCGTTAATGGATGAGGGGAAGGCTCTGGATGTGCTGTACCTGGACTTTTGTAAAGCCTTGGGCACCCTTTCTCACAGCATTCTGCTTGAGAAACCAGTGCCCTTGGCCTGGACAGGCACAGCCTCTGCTGGGTCAAAAACCAGCTGGATTGAGGGCCCAGAGGGTGGTGGGGAATGGAGTTCAATCCAGTTGGAAACCAGTCACGAGTGGTGTCCCCAGGGCTCAGTGCTGGGTCCAGTCCTGACCAATATCTTCATCAATGATCTGGATGAAGGGATCGAGTGCACCCTGAGCAAGTTTGCAGGTGACACCAAGCTGGGTTGCAGTGTTGATCTGCTTGAAGGAAGGGAGGCTCTGCAGAGGGATCTGGCCAGGCTGGATCCATGGGCTGAGACCAACGGGAAGAGGGGCAACAAGGCCAAGGGCTGAGTCCTGCACCTGGGACACAACAACCCCAGGCAGCTCCAGGCTTGGGGCAGAGTGGCTGGAGAGCTGCCTGGAGGAGAAGGCCCTGGGGGTGTTGGTTGGCAGGGGCTGAACATGAGGCAGCAGTGGCCCAGGGGGCCAAGAGGGCCAATGGCATCTGGGGCTGTGTCAGACACAGCGTGGGCAGCAGGAGCAGGGCAGGGATTGTGCCCCTGCCCTGGGCACTGGGGAGGCCACCCCTCGAGTGCTGGGGTCAGCTCTGGGCCCCTCACTCCAAGAAGGACATTGAGGGGCTGGAGAGTGTCCAGAGAAGGGAACGAGGCTGGGGAAGGGGCTGGAGACCAAGTGCTGAGAGGAGAGACTGAGGGACCTGGGGGTGTTTATCCTGGAGAAGAGGAGGCTGAGGGGAGACCTCATCCCTGTCTCCAACTGCCTGAAAGGAGGCTGTGGCAGAGCCAGTGTTGATCTCTTCTCTCCAGAGACAGGGGATGGGACAAGGGGAAATGGCCATGAGTTGTGCCAGGGGAGGGTCTGATGGATATTGGGGAGAATTTCTTCACCAAAAGGGTTCTCAGGCCCTGGCACAGCTGCCCAGGGAGGGGGTGGAGTCACCATCCCTGGAGGGGTTTAAAAAAAAGGATAGATGAGTTTTTGAGGGACAGGGTTTAGCAGATAAGGGGGGTGGTTGGACTTGATGATCTTAGAGGTCTCTTCCAACCAGAAGATTCTGTGATTCTGTGATAATGATGCCATTTGACTAATTTCTGTATTGTTTTCTGCATTCTCCACTTCACACTCTGGCACCTGGAATTGAGCTCAGGAGCCAAAAGGAAGGTCACAATATTTAATCCTTGTGTGTTAGTTTGATGAAGAACACCAGCTCTTCCATGAGAAGTTTCTACACCTGTTTTAAATACCTTCTTAAAATATGGACTGATAGTGAGAAAACAAAGTCATAGAATAGAAATCACTGAAGGGGATAGAAAGGATTGTCGAGAAGAGACGATTGTTAAGACTTTATTTGCAGTTTTTATTTTTAGAGAGTTGAAAACAAAATCCTGAAGTCCTGACACCCCAGGTTCACATCCAACTGTCACTGACAAACAGACTGCAGAAAGCAAAGCTGAAGCAGAACTCCTGGCCACCAGAGAGCACTCACATTTAGGATTTCTCCCACCTGACAAACACGCCACTCAAAAATAAAACTGTTCTTACCGAGGAAATGATGCAACTTCAAATGCACTCAGTACAAATAAAGAAAAGAGTGAGCTGGCAAGACTTGGAACCCAGACTCCAAAACAACATCTGCACAACGCAGACCGTTAAACAAAGGCACCCGACCGCTCAATCGCCACCCCAAACGCTGCAATTCCAATTCTAAAGGGGATTTCTAATTAATCATTTACACAGTAACTCCTCTGTGCCAAAAAGATAAACAGAAGCTGGCTGGGATCAGGCTGCAGGCTCACTGCTATTTCCAGAAGCCAGGAAAGCAGCCGAGACACCGGCCCAGCTCCGACTGCAGCCACATCACAGGCTGGGCCTCGCTGGGTGAGAAACAGCTCCACAGAAACACTCCGTGCTGGTCTTCCTCTCCATCTGAGCAATATCTGAGGAGCAGAGCAACTGCTGGAAACACCATGGCAAGTCACCAGTTGTGTCATTTCATACAATTGTAGAATCATAGAATGACCTGAGTTGGAAGGGCCCCACAAGGATCAAGTCCAACTCCTGTCCCTGCACAGGACACCCCAACACTCACCCCGTGGGACTGAGGGCATTGGCCAAAGGCTTCTGGAATGCTGCAGACTGGGTGCTGGGACTGCTGCCCTGGGGAGCTGTTCCAGGGCTCCACCACCCCCTGGGGGAAGAACTTCTTCCCAATATCCAACCCAACCCTCCCCTGGCACATCTTCCTGCCCTTCCCTCCAGTCCCATCACAGGTCACCAGAGAGCAGAGCTCAGCCCCTGTTTCCCCTCCCTCCCTTGGCAGAAGGCAGCAAACACCTCTGAGATCCCCTCTCAGCCTCCTCCTCTCCAGGCTGAACACACCAAGGGCCTTCAGCCTCTCCTCACACCACTTCCCCTCCAGACCCTTCACCTTCTGCTGCTTTAAGAGGGTTGAAATGTAGCTGTTGGTTTTATGGATCATTTTCCCCTGAGAGAAAACCCTCTCTCATCTGGAACTACTCCTTCCCCTCAATGATCACAGCAGACATCACATTCTGTGTCACCTACACACAGCCACCAAAAGCTCAGCAGGTGCTCAGTGAAGCTCCCTGGTGCTACACGGGTGCTCCAGAACCAGCACATCTTCATGACAAGAGCTCACAACCCAGCCAGCAGCTGAAGGCAGAGCTGCAGTTTAACCCACAGGAGTGGCTTAAAGTAAAGGACATGCTAACAAATAAAGCAAAAGCAAACAATCCAGGGTGGATACAGGAACTCTTGAAACACATCAACCTGCATTAGACAGTCAGCAGCTCACCTAGAGCCACGGAGGGCTGAAAGGATGGTGGTTTCAAACCATGATCTATTTCCAGCTTACCCATTAACTCCAAAGCACAAATCAACCTGGAATATGCATGAGCACACTGCTTCTCCTTCCTTCCTTCTTCACTCATGGGAAGGAGGATGATCCAGCAGCCACACACTCCCTCAGCATGCAGGAGAGGGACAATTCCTTTCCCTGTTGCAAACATCCCATGTGATTTGGATTATTCTCCCAAGGGGAGGTCCCAGTTCTTCGTTATTTCTTCTCTCTGTATTTCTATACAGAGGCTTTAACTCCATTCTCTTTGCAGACAAACATGAAAACATTAATTAAAACTGGTGCTGGTGAAGAGATGTATGGGGAGAGCCAAGGATGGGCCTTTAGGATGTGTTCACTAAGGAATTTAAGGAGGTTCCTGGCAGTGAAATGGTGTTTAACTGCTTTAAATGCAGTATAGGCAGCTGGACTGACAAAGGAAGAACTCTTCTTCTCCTGCTTTGGGATGTAAGAGGACTTTGCTCATGCACACTTCACCCTCAGTCAGACAGTTGTGCCTTTTCTATGTGACACTGAGCATTCAGTGCTACTTGAAGACCTTATTTTAGGTAAATCTTGAGATAAACTCAGAAGTCAAGAAGGAATGAGCGACATTCAATTATTTCAGAGACTCGCTCACGAACTGTATTACAGCAAATGATCCTCCTCACAAGAGAACTCGGATAAACAGGATTTGTGTTGGCAGAACTGCAGCTAAAATATTCTTGCTGCACTTGGAAAAACAGACCAAAAAAAAAGTGTCCAGTCAGGACTCCCTCCCTGCGCTAGGAAAACAATCTGCGTCTGTCACGACTCGGAACAGCCCTGTCTGCAACGGTTTGATCCATCCTGAGGGCCAGAAAAAATTGAATTTAAGCTCTTTTAACATGCAGGTGAAATTTTCACTCGCAGTTGTCCTGCCTGGATGGGGTTTTCAGATGCTGCCAGCTTAATAGAATAGGAAATGCCATTCGGCGTGCGCTCTGCACCACTCCTTTCCTGTAAGGAGGGAGCAGAGAGGGCAGGGTGAGGAACACTTCTTTCATCTCCAGTTTTCACAGTCAGCTTTGGAAACGAGGTTAAAGGAGTCCTTTGTCATGAGGTAAGTTTTTTTTTTTCAAAAGGAAACAGCAACTGAGGAGTCTCCCTCAGCAAACCATCTCTTAGCAAAGGGACTGGAATTCAACAAGGCTGGTTCAGCTCCTACACAGCCGACCCTTGAGCCACCCCTGCAGTTTGGAAACCCACTGGGTGAGGGAAGGGAAAGTGAACCATAGGCACCAATCTAGCTCTAATGAAGAAAGGCTAAAACTGTGAAATGCAGCTGGCTAGAAATTAGAATAACATTGAAATCCCTCTCCTTAAACATGAAGCTGAAGTATGAACCTCGTGCTGAAATAACACCAAACCACCAAACCCAGGAGTCACTGACCTCTCTCTGCTATTTGCGTCAGACCGAGCTCTCTCCAACAGCAGGGAAGCTCTGCACACTCCTTTTACATGTCTGGAAGTGTGGCAGAAGGCACAAGCAGACTTGAAATGGATAACAGGACAAAAGGAGGTTCTTTGAGAAGCTCCCAGCGCCAACACAATGCACTGGGTTTATTCTAGACCACATGTGAGGAAGCTGCTATGAGCACAGGTAGAGGAAAAACTTGCTCCTGATAGCTCTTACAGGGCAGCAAAACACTCCAGCCCTTCCCATGTGAAAAGCCTGGCTGGAACACTGCAAAATCCTAAGGCAACAACACTGCTCTGCTCCAAGCAGGGAGCTGCCCTGCATGACATCCTGAGGCTGAATTACCCTATGATCTTATATCTGCTCAGGAAAGAGAACAGGTTTGGGACAGCAACAGCCAAGAGACTGCCATCTACCCACAGTCTCTATTTAGTCTGTCAAACAAAAGCACATTAATATAAAAGGACAGTAGAAAGAAAAAGAAAGAACTACCAACCCAACTTTGGAGCTCTGTGCTCCCATCACACATGAAGTCAACGTGACATGTGTAGAAGAACACAGAGCTGGTCGTGTAAGAGAACTAATTTCATGGCAGAACCATTTGGAAGGGACCTTAAAGCCCACCCAGTTCCACCCCCCTGCCATGGGCAGGGACAATTCCCACTGGATCAGGAGGGCTCAAAGCCCCATCCAACCTGGCCTTGAACACCTCCAGGGATGGGGCAGCCACCACTGCTCTGGGAAACCTGGGTCAGGGCCTCCCCACCCTCACAGCAAAACATTTCTTACCAAGATCTCATCTCAATCTCCCCTCTTTCAGCTGAAAACCCTTCCCCCTCATCCTATCCCTGCACTCCCTGATCAAGAGCTCTTCCCCAGCTTTCCTGGAGCCCCTTTCAGTCCTGGGAGGCTGCTCTAAGGTCTCCCCAGAGCCTCCTCTTCTCCAGGCTAAACAACTTCAACTCTTGCAGCCTGTCCTTGTACAGGAGGTGCTCCAGCCCTCTGTGGCCTCCTCTGCACTCACTCCCACAGCTCCATGTCCTTCCCATGCTGAGGATTCCAGATGTGAATGCAGGACTCCAGGTGAGGTCTCCCCAGAGCAGAGCAGAGGGGGCAGAATCCCCTCTCTGGCCCTGCTGTTCCCACTGCTTTGGGTGCAGCCCAGGACACCGCTGGTTTCTGGACTGTAAGCACACATTGCTGGCTCACGCTGAGCTTCTCATCCATCAGCACCCCAAGTCCTTCTTCTCAGGGCTGCTCTCAATCCATTCTCTACCCAGCCTGTATTTGTGCTTGGGACTGCCCTGACCCAGGTGCAGGACCTTGCCCTTGGCCTTGTTAAACTCCCCAATGTTTGCACAACTGAAATGCGTAAGACCGATAAAAACTACTGAGGAGAAGGAAAAGGTGGAAGTAATCACTCTGTAAATCCATGGGTAAATGACCACTACCTTGCCAGGTAGCCAGAAGAACTAATTAAACAAAAAACCTCTTACAAAAGAAAAATGGAAGTGACTTGCTGTGGCCAAAGCAGGCTTGAAACCAAAGGAGAGCAGTACTGGAAGAGCACTTCAATGGAGTCTGCAAGTGAGCCCTGCCAGATACTGCTGAATTTATTTTATGGGTGTGTTTAGAAGATTTAGTTGCCAGTCAGTGCAGGAACCCAACTTCATAGTCCATTATGTTCCTTCCACTCTGATGTTACAGCTTTCAGGTATTTAAAAAAAGACCTCCCCTTTCCAACCTCCATGTCCATATCAGCTGTAACCCACCCTGCTTATCTCAGCCTTCAGGGCTGGGTGTTCAGCTTTGTTCATCAGATGCAAATGTATTGGTGGACAAAATTGCAGCATGAAAGGCAAAAAACCAGACCAGTGGCTGTTGGCTGGATGGGTCTGCACTGTGCAGAAGATGCTGTCTGATTCCATCGCACTGGTTCAGTGGTGCATGAATTGTGCATGGTCAGTGTGTCTGAACAGTGTCCAAAGAAGGACAAGCTCATATTGCTGTGGAAGAACCTTTCTTTCAAGGGATGCTGAAGAACTATAAAACCCTGCAACCCAACAGAAAGACCAAAAACCAGCAAAGTAACGACCTGTGAATTCCTCCTCTCCAGTAACCTCAGGAAACAAAACCCATTCACCTGGCACAACAGTGTCCTTGCAACAACAAACAAACCCCAGAGCCACATCAGCAACTGTACTGATGATGATGACTTTCAGCCTTATTTTCTAAGCCATATTTTTTGCACTATAACACCTTCCCCATTTCCTGCACACGCTGCACAACAGAAACTGCTGTCTACCTGCACCTCTATTTATCCCACAAGCCTGGCCACCAAGGAACAATCACAGCAGTTCACGGGTTTGCTTTGTAGATGCTTCCAGAGTCCCTTTGCAGTCAGCTGGCCCTGAGATGCTGATGCTCAGATGCTTCATTGTTCAGCTGTAAAGGAATATTCTGCATTTGTTAAGCTCGTGCCCAGTGCTGATCTGTGAATGCTGCCCCAGCCTCCTGAATACAGCATTGTTCTGATACAGGGCTCAAAGACCCAAGATCATCTGTGCCCCAAGGCAGAGCACACCATCCACAAGCAGCCCAGAAGGCCTGCTCAGCCCCTTGGTAAGGTTAGATCTAAAATAAAATGAGATGCTTCATTTATACTTACACAGGCCATGCAAAACCAATGCAAAATATGCAAGCAATGCACAAATGTGACTTAGGTTTCTGCATGATTAGGGTTTCTTTTAGAGCTACTGCACTGACTCCACCACCCCACCTACACACAAACACTGAGCACACAGCCCTTAAACAGGACTGGGTGTTTTCTGGCCAGGCAACAGGACTCCTTTAGGCATTTATGTGTTTTACAGTGCTGTGACCTAACACAGTTCCTGTGGTTTTGGCTCACAAACTGTCCTCACAGCTTCGATTACCGACGCCGGGCTTCGGCACACAAACTGCTGAGTAGCCAAGCAGCAGATGAAGATGTTCCACCTCCAGCTGCCCATCCAGCACCTCTGGCAAAGGCTCCCTCTGCCACGTCTGCTGGAGGGACACTGAGGGACAGCCCATTCCAATTGCCACCACCAACATTCCCTGCAGGATGGACACCAATTGCTTCAGTCAGCTACTGTACAGAGCCATAAGCAACAGAGGGAAGAACTAAGTCTGCAAATCAGAAAGCCAATATATTTCCCCACAAATAGGCCCATTAACTATTCAGGTGGAAAAAAAAAGGACTTTTCTTCATGCTCCCTTGAAAGCAAGTCCAGCCAGGAAAAGCTTCCCACTTCGTGGTCTTTTTTTACGTATTTCCTGTTTTGTGTTGGAAAAGCTTGATCTCTCCTAAAAGCAACCTGACCAAAAAGTGCAGTGAAATCCCCTCCTCACCTTCCAGTCCCTCCCTGTCAGCAGGAGCCGAGCAGTGGGTGCCCTGAGATGAGATTTGGTATGTGGATCCTTGCTGAAAGGCTTAGGAAATATACAAAGTTGTTCTTCCAACTAAAGAGCAGCCAATGTTTTATAGAAAGCTTTCTTTAGAAATAAAGGAGGTTTTTACTACAACCAAGCACAGCACTTTCAGCTGAAGCCATGACCTACAGCTTCAACATCAGGATCTTCCTTACTCTCACTGAAAGGACAACTTCCAAAAAGGATAAAGAGAATCCTAGAATCATGGAATGGGTTGGGTTGGGAGAGACCTCAAAGCCCATCCAGTTCCACCCCCCTGCCATGGGCAGGGACACCTCCCACCAGGCTGCTCAAAGCCCCATCCAACCTGGCCTTGAACACCTCCAGGGATGGGGCAGCCACCACTGCTCTGGGCAACCTGGGCCAGGGCCTCCCCGCCCTCAAAGTGAAGAATTTCTTCCTAATGTCTAATCTGAATCTCCCCTCTTCCAGTTTAGGAAGGAACCACACAGAGAGTTCTTCAAACACCCTCATGGAAGCGCAGGGTAGGACAGGCCAGATAAGCAAATGAATTTGCACACAGTCCTAAGTATTTCATTTTCTGTTCTTCGAATGGAAAAACCTCAGAGTGGTTCAAGTGCTGTTATTTATGCATTTATCATTCATGGTAAAAGGAGTGAATTTGTAAATGCCAACTGTACTGCGTTGTTAAACAACGATAATGCAAGGGGAGCATTAGCAACATGGAAAAGGGATTATTCAGACAGATTACTTGATTTACACACTGCTTGTTTTATCATTTGAAATTATCACCGGAAGGACTGTGTCCATTTACTTCCTTCAGATCCCACATATTTTTCTTCCACCCAGATAGCTCTGCCAGAAGCTGGAAGACTGTTCAAACACCACTGTGAGACAGCACAAACACCACTCAGAATTCATACCCAGGTGACCTCTAAAAATACCTATGACTCCTTCCTCCAGAAGCCACAACAGCTTTGGCCACGCTGTTGCATCTTTAACTCCAGGCCAGGTGAATTCAGAGCCAGTGAAATGATTTAAAATCTGATCTTTTTGGGGCACATCAGCCCAAGCATTCAGGCAGGCTCCCACTTCTGTGAAGTGTTGTATGTTGGGTAACACACATTAGTGACACTTGCCAAAAGCTGGAGCCGTGCAGAGCTTATCCAAAAGTTTAACAGCACGGTTTTCAGCCACTAATTGTTTACTGAAAGCCCAATTTCAGCCCAGAGTGGGGTCAAGTGCACGCTCTCAGCTCTGGTAGATCTGATTGCACTCTCAAAAGTGGCAGCACAGAGTGAAGCTGCATGGCTGCTCGTTTCCAGGATGACCACACTGATGTTCAACACGTGCTGAAGCTGGGTGTTGGAGGACACAACCTCTGCAGGTCCCTTCCAAACACATTGCAGCTTCAAATAATGGCTGAAATGAACTGTCCTTTCCAATAACAGCAGCACAAGTTTTCCAGTTGATTTAAATAAGACTGATAGCAAAATTAATCTCTTTTTTAAGCCATCAGTTTAATTAACAGTTCAGAGCTAAGGCCACTCCTCCTCCAAAGGCAGCTATGGTCTCCCTTCTCCTGAGAGCAACCAAGCCCTTGCAGAACAACAAAACAAAGAAATGCACTCTGAATCAAGTCTGGCACTCACAGACTGGCAATCTCTTTATGCTTTTTACAAATATACATGAAGTCATCTGTTAGATGGGTTGAATTATCCTCCCCACATGCATCCGATCACCTCTTCTGCAGCAGGGGCATCTCACAAACCCTTCTACAGTTGGAATAATACAACAGCACTAAATTAAGAGTAATTAGAAACTTAGAAATATCCACCTATCAGGTCCTCGACACGCTTAGTGATCACTTTCCAGCAGGTAACAACAAATGAGGGACATGGATCCATTGCCAGTTTTCCAAGGACTTCTGAAAATAACGGAGTGCTTCGAGTTTCTCAAGATATTTTGCTTTCTTATTTGGAAAGCATCAGTGATCCATGCATTTATGTTGCCTGTGACCAATCCATAGTGGAATACAACTGCCAACCATTATATATTGGTTCACACCATGACTCCAGTTCTGTAAAACCCACACACTCCTCTGACAGAAGCATCCTCACCCTGACGTGGCCTTTTGTCAGCTAACGTGACTCAAGCACAAGGCTCTTCCCCACACCTGTTGGTAACAGAATTCAAACCCTCAACACACACAACCCTTATTATTTGCATTTTAAATATTTAATGTATTGTGATGCAACAGCCACCACTACATCACTGTGTGTACACACAGCATACACACCAAGTGTAGTATTTTCATGGTCTTTTACATATGTATATATATAAATAAATAAAAGGAACCATTCAGGTTTATATTTACACAAAGCTCCTCCTAGCAAATACTGCACACACTATTCTGTTGTGCTTCTAACTCAATCTGATTAATGAAATAATCACTTCTACAGTCCAGTAAGGAACCACATCTACAGCTTTGGGACACAAGGAAATGGACTGAGGGACTCATAGGTAAGCATGGGGTTCAAGTGTTTCATTCACAGCACTTTCATGCAGTGCAACAAAGCTACTATAATCCAGGTTTTATCAAAAGGAGAGAGGCAACCCCAGTATTAATACAGGATGGGTGACAATGTGATTGGGAGCAGCCCTGAGGAGAGGGTCTTGGGGTGCTGGGGGAGGAGAAGCTCCACAGGAGCCGACAGCGAGCGCTGCCAGCCCAGAAACCAAGGGTGTCCTGGGCTGCACCCAAAGAGTGGGAGCAGAGGGGAGGGAGGGGATTCTGCCCCTCTGCTCTGCTCTGGGGAGACCCCACCTGGAGCCCTGTGACCAGATCTGGAATCCCCAACATAAGGAGATGGGACTCTTGGAACAGGTCCAGAGGAGGTCACAAAGATGATCTGAGGTTTGGTGCCCCTCTGCTATGAGGACAGGTTGAGAGTTGGGGTTGTTCAGCCTGGAGAAGAGAAGGCTCTGGGGAGATCTTAGAGCAGCCTCCCAGGACTGAAAGGGGCTCCAGGAAAGCTGGGGAGGGGCTTTTTCCAGGACCTGGAGTGATTGGACAAGTGGAAACGGCTTTAAATTGGAAGGGGGGAGATTTAGATCAGACATTAGGAAGAAATTCCTCCCAGTGAGGGTGGGGAGGCCCTGGCCCAGGTTGCCCAGAGCAGTGGTGGCTGCCCCATCCCTGGAGGTGTTCAAGGCCAGGTTGGATGGGGCTTTGAACCCCCAATCAGTGGGAGGTGTCCCTGCCCATGGCAGGGGGGTGGAACTGGATGATCTTTCAGGTCCCTTCCAACTCAACCCATTCTGTGATTTTATGAATGTAGTTATGAAATGACTCTTTTCCTCCTAAATATATTCATGAGAGACTTACAGGAAAAGAAATAAAGCTGAGTTATTTCCTGTTCGCATCTTTGTCCTTTGAGGAGGAGAACAAAGGAATCTGACACTTCATATCCCCACTCATCTCAAGCTCCCATTACTTGGGCTTTTAACCATAGCAAAGCCTGGCATCAACTGCTCTGGAAATAGCCCTACACTCAGGAAAATCACAGGCCCTGAGAAGTGGCTGCTACGGTGCACAGGGAGCAAAGGGCAGGAAATAAGGGCAGGCATTAACACCGTATCTTCAGTTCTCAAAGTACCAGGTCAGAGTAGATAAAAGCCAACTAATTATTTTTGCTATTTCTCTCATGCAAGCAAGCTCTGTCTTTTGAAGCTCTTTGCTTGTGTAGTGAAATTCTGTTTCAGTCTTAAAAGAGCAACAACTCAGCAGTGAAAACACCAACATCTCCAGGAACTGGGTCACAAAAAAACCCTTCTGAAGTGTCCATTAACCTGAGACAAGAAAAATCCTTTCCTTAGTCCAAATCTGTTGATATCACCTCAAGGAAAACAGTCCAGGGCCCCAAAATGGTTTAGCACCACTTGGAGTATTGGTTCATCCTGAAAATCTCTCACGTGGGCTGCGGCTCATCCGACTCCAAAGAAGACAACAATAGGTACCCGCTAGCCAAAGCGGTGTGCCAGGACAGAGGATTCCTGCTCTGCAAACCCCAAGTGGAAGCCCTAAAACACAGGATTGATGTGTTAAACCAAACCAGCCTGTGCAATCAGCCAGCACCAATAACTCATGATTTCCCCTCTACCACCTTAAACTCAATTTCCCCCTTCCTCCATGCTGGGAGCAAGGAGAAGCGAGGAGGAGGAGGGCTGGAGGGAGAGGAGAGAACAGGAGAAGAGTAATTCCCTCAGCTCAGCTTTGAGGTCGGTTTCTACTTCAGTCAGACTTCACTTACTGCCCTTCCCCAAACTTCTGGCAACTCTTCATCCCCACAACCATCTCGATTGCTTCGAGTTTTTCCTATTTTAAATACAGGGAAATAAAACTGTTTATAGTTATTAATCCAAAAGCCTGCTAATATTTTATGAAGTTATACAACTTTCCCTTGTCTTCACTGACCACATCTCCTGCTGCTGCATCCTTGAGCCTCATGGATGTTTTCTAGGAGCACACAGAACTGGTGGCTGGTATCACACAGCCCATGCAGTGTCCTCCAATCCTCCTCTGCCACCAATTCATGACCTTGCAATTCACAGCACATTACTCATAAGTACCTGAATGGCTCATTGGATTTCATCCACGAGGTGATCCAGGCATCTCCAGGAGGAGCACCACCTCCCCCAGCCATGCTGTCACCAACAGTACAAGCTTTGACACTAAGGCTACCTCAGCACCATCTCTCTGATCTGCTGCAGGGACATTCTTGTTCCAAATGATGCAAAGCAGCTCACAAGCACAGTATCCCTGCCTGCTCCTTCCCAAGCAGACCTTCCACCAGCCACACTGGTGGAATCTTGGGAGAGGGCTTGTCCTCAAGAGGTCTTTGGGCACATGCACTCTCCAGCAGCCCTCAGTCTGCACCACGCACCAAGGGTGCTCCCACAGGGCACCTTAACGTAGGCCAGGCTATGTTTATGTAATTTCAGTGGCCCTGCAGGACAAAGCCAACTTGCCAAAGCCCTCTGGAGAGCAGTCTCCAGCCAGCTGGCCCTGCAGATGGGTTAACGGACACGCTGCTGTGAGAATCCCACTTGGTGCTGACATTCAGGCAGTTTTGGGGTTGATTCCTGACCTGCATTGATCAGGTTTCTCCTGACTACATAAAGAGATCTTAACATCACTAACTCCTGTGTGGTGTCCACGCTGCAGAAGTGGCTTCACCTTCTGCCAGGAGATCTCCACAGCTTCTTCCCTGTGCTCCCTGCTCCGAGAATATCACAGAATCATAGAATTACCCAAAGGGACCCAAAAGGATCATCAAGTCCAACTCCTACCCCAAACACAGGACGCTCCAAACATTCACGCCGTGGCGTGAATATGGTGGCAAAAGGCAAGCACAGTCTTATGTGGAGCCACCTCAGCTCTGCAGCAGTGTCACCTGGAGCTCCACAGGGTCAGAAAACAGTGACACAGCTCCCCAGGGTGAAAGCAATCCAGCTGTGTTCTCCCAGCACCACCCCCAGGCTGCTCTGCTCCACCAGGATGGAGCCACTCCTGAACGGGGCTCGCACACACCTTTATCAATGCTGTGGTTAACCTGCAACCAGATGGTTCCAGGGTAACTGAGGATTAAACATACAGGAAATAAAACAGATACTACTAAAACTAAACATTAACCTGCTGCTGCTCGACTCTCCTTGAGCCTCCCACCCTCTCACTAAGTAGGGAAAGTGCACCAGGGGTTAAAATCGTGGAATCACTGAGGTTGGAAAAGCTCTCTCAGCTCATCCAGTCCAACCATCAGCCCAACCCCATCCTGTTGACTGAACCACGTCCTGAATTGCCACATCTACATTGTTTTTTAACCCCTTCAGGGCTGGAGACTCCATCATTGCCCTGGGCAGCCTCTTCCAATGCTTCACCACTCTCTCAGTAAGGAAATTTTTCCCATTATCCAATCTAAACCTCCCTTGGCACAACTTGAGGCCATTTCCTCTCATCCCATCACTTGTTACTTGGGAGAAGAGCCCAGCACCCACCTCATCACAACCTTCTTTCTGGGAGCTGCAGAGAGCAGTGTGGTCTCCCCTCAGCCTCCTCTTCTCCAGTCTAAACAACCCCAGGTCCCTCAGCCGCTCCTCATCACCCTCGTTCTCCAGACCTTTCCTCAGATGTGCTCCAGCCCCTCAAGGTTTTTCTGGCCCAAAACTGAACCCAGGATTCGAGGTGCGGTTACTGACAACGTGAAGCACCATTTCCATTGCAAACAGCACCCACACAGCGTGGAACAGCACCTCCACAAACCCAGGAGGCTTTCAGAAATCTTTTTCATCCTTTATTGCTGACCTCCCTCCTGATCCCCCTTCCAAACAAGGTCAGCATTTATATTCCTGCTCTAACCAGGTTGGTTCAGGTTGCATTGTTCCCTCAGCCCCTCCCTCATCATCTGCCTTAACTCTGTTCCCAAACTGATCTCGGAGGAGAGCACAAGGCTAAGTTCCACTGGCATGAGCAGCAAGGTGGAACTGTATGGATTGCATCACACACCTCTTTCTTCAACAGCTGGCAAACAGAGGGGCCTTTCTTCTCACCAACCACAGCCTCTGTGACACAACCAGGTGACACCACGGGCTTTGTGACGCCCTGACAACGGTTAATTCACAAAGCAACACACATCATGTTCAAAACCTGCAACTGGTTATTTAAGCACAGGCTCTTGCTGCACTTCTTAGTTTCTCCACAGCACTAATTGCTTTGTAAACATGTTAATTACGATGCAAAGATTAAGAAGAGGGGCACAGGTGACGTTTTCACCACATGCTAATGAGATATAAGCAGCCTATAACAAAACAGAGGTACCAAGGCAGTATTTTAAAAGCTTCTGAACTGAACCTCCACACTGGCCAGGCAGTAGCACCCATTTTCAAACTACAGCTTGTTGGATGATGATTACTTCTACCCCACTTCAATTATTGAGGCTGTTTATCCTCACAGTTAGATCAGAAACAGCACCGTGCCGTGCAGCTCAGCGGCACTCGACTGGTTTGCGACTGCTCAAATGGCCCAGAGAAATGATCAAAACCTCACAAGGGACCAATTCCTCATATCCCAACTGACAGGGCTGTCAAAATAACTGAACAGATTTAAGAACCGTTAGCGAATCAACGGTATCAACCCAGTAACCTACATTAGCAGATTGCAACCCTTTACAAGCCATTGCTCGCTTAGAATAGCGCTTTTATTGCTGCTTGGTGAACCCTGGAATCGGCTCATGGCCCCTGATGGTCCTCTCCCTCCTTCATATTGTACACAGCCTTAATTTAAAAAAACAAAACACAAAAAGAGGGGAAACTGTTATACACAACTGTCTTCACAACTGCAAGCAATGGAAGAGATGCCCAGCTAGGCCGTGGTTTTTAGCCATGGTCAGTCCAAAGTGGGGCATTTGGCCTGTGCTGGCGTTCCCACCGTTAAATTATAGAATTACAGAATGGGTTGGGTTGGAAGGGACCTCAAAGCCCATCCAGTTCCAACCCCTTGCCATGGGCAGGGACACCTCCCACTGGATCAAGGGGCTCAAAGCCCCATTCAACCTGGCCTTGAACACCTCCAGGGATGGGGCAGCCACCACTGCTCTGGGCAACCTGGGCCAGGGCCTCCCCACCCTCAGTGTGAAGAATTTCCTCCTAATGTCCAATCTCAATCTCCCTCCTTCCAATTTAAAGCCATTTCCCCTCATCCTGTCACTCCAGGACCTTGGAAAAAGTCCCCCCCCCAGCTTTCCTGGAGCCCCTTTCAGTCCTGGGAGGCTGCTCTAAGGTCTCCCCAGAGCCCTCTATTCTCCAGCCTGAACAACCCCAACTCCCTCAGCCTGTCCTTGTAGAGGTGCTCCAGTCCAAATCCCACCCTGGAAGGTCACAGGAGGAATGAGATAACCCCAAGCTTTGACAGACCTGGGTGCAGAACAGCAGATCAAGCACTTGGTTGTGTACATTGCATTAGTGGTAACCAACCCAACCCACCAGCACGTGCAGATCTACCGTGAACGGGCAATTTAGGAACAGAACAAGCTGTGGCGTGAGCAGAGATGGGTTGTTAGTGGTGACCACAGAACCATCCAGACAAGCAAGGGGGATTTCTGGCAGCTCTGCTTACTCTGGGATCAAGGTATTATTTCAGCTCTTGACAGATTATTCTGTGAGGCACCCGAACAAAAGCCTGTTTCAAATAAAAACGTCTGACAGGAGGGGAGGCCACAGGCTGCCAGGCACTCCCAGGAGGACTGCAATTACAGGCATTGCCTCCTTCACAGCTGGCACTCACAGCCTATAATCATCATAAAAAGCAGGACATTAAAAGATAAGCATCCTGTATAGATCTGAAGGAAACGAATACAATAAAATAGTTGTAAACGAGTTCCAGTGACCTGGGGACCCCAAACTCCTCCAGCAGAAAGACCTGCACCTTCCTCCATCGCAAAATAACTCTGTGCCAGGCTGGTATCTTCAGTAAAAGAGGCAGAACTTTGAAAATGAGCCCCTCAGCCTGTTTGTCCAAGGCTTGAGCAGCTGCTCTGATTAGATTCACCCTTTTTAGTGCCTGGAGCACATCCAGAGAGGGACAACGAGGCTGGGGAAGGGGCTGGAGAACAAGTCCTATGAGGAGCAGCTGAGAGAACTGGGGCTGTTTAGCCTAGAGAAGAGGAGGCTGAGGGGAAACCTCATCCCTGTCTACAACTGCCTGAAAGGAGGGTGTGGTGAGGTGGGTGTTTGTCTCTTCTCCCAAGTGACAGGACAAGAGGAAATGGCCTCAAGTTGCACCAGGGCAGGTTCAGATTCAATATGAGGAAAAAAATCTTCACTGAAAGGGTTCTCAGGCACTGGCAGAGGCTGCCCAGGGGGGTAGTGGAGTCGCCATCCCTGGAGGGGTTCCAAGGTAGATGAGTTTCTGAGGGATGTGGTTTAGTAAGTGGACAGGTATGGACTCGATGATCTCAAGAGGTGTTTTCCAAGCAGATGATTCTATGATAAACCCGTGCTAAATACATGGCAAGTGCTTTGACCATATAACACTAACTTGAGCTTCCCAAGATCCCAGGACGACCGTTGATGCCAGAGAACCATAACAGCTTTAGACAGGAAAACCACTTTCAGCAAGTTAATTCCTCCATGGATGATAACATTCCCCACTTTCTTAGGGCTGAGAGGCTCAGTGACACGTGCAGTTATCAGACTACACTGCAGGATTGCTCTTACTTTGGTAGGGCAGAGAGATCCTTGTGCCAGAGCCTTCTCCAGGCTGCTCCTGCCATGGGCCAGGGAGGGAAGGGGCACAGACAGAGCTGGAGGAGTGGAGGAGATGAGCTGCCTCCTGAGCAGATGCTCACAGCTGCAAAGAGAGCAGCAATGAGCCCCGGGAGCTCCTTCAGTTCACGTTTACCAACACCAACCAAATTTTATGCACAATGCAGCAGTTAAACATTGCCTGAACAGGTCATATAAACCATAAAATGGCCCAAGAGGAGGAAAATGTTTCTAATACAGGATTAGACAGTAATGTGAAACTCCAAGATGCACTGATGAGCACAGGGAAAAGCCTTCATTGCTCCTGATCCAATCTAGTTCTTATCAGGCTTTGTTCTCCCAGGACTTGAATGTGTGAGGAAGGGGTCAAGAATGACCCAATGGCTCTCTGAAACCTTCCCTCGTGCTGCCCTAAGGCACAGTTTCTCCAAAACTTAAAATGTGCCCAGGATCTTGAGAAATCCCACGTCTCCAGCGTAATTCAGGGAACACAGAACATTTTCAGTGCCAGGCCTTTTCTCCTCTCTCCTGCTGAGCACTAGGCCAGGCATTCCCTGCCACGGTGCTCCCCCCATGGACTTTCTCACCCCAAGGGCTGCTCCTGCTGCCATCTCTGCAAACACCTCCCTGAGAGCAGCCCCGTTCACAGCAGTGTCTGTGCCAGGTTCTGGAGGACACACAAAAAGGCAACTTACTATCAGTAAACAAACATTCAGAATTCTGATTCCATCTAAGCCTCCCCCCTCCAGTAATACCAAATAGTTTAAGGATTCCCTAAATGGAAAAGCAACTAAGACAAGGCTTAAAGGTCATCTCAAAAGGAAAACTGTGCAGTTCCACACACGTTATTCCAGGCTGCCTTGGTTCCATTTAGGGGGAAGAAAAAAAACAAACATGGAAAATGAAGTAGCTGGATAAAGGGAATTTAAGGCTGCCCAGGGAGGTGGTTTGAGTCACCATCCCTGGAGGTGTTTAAAAAACGAGATGAGTTTTTGAGGGACAGGCTTTAGTGGAGGATGGGGGCGGTTGGACCCTGGGTGATCTCAAAGGTCTTTTCCAACCGGAAGACTCTACGATTCTAAGGAAGTTCTTAATTCTTTTCAATACCAGGAAAAAGGATTTTAAAACACCTTGGGTGTGGCTACCAGACAGCAGTAGGAGACCTCTTGACCCTCTGAACACCTCTCTGATGGCAGATTGGACCCTGTCTTGCCCTGGATAAAGCCACACCAGAAAGCTCCTCCCGGGCTCCGCAGAGCCCACGCTGAGTGGCACCTCTTGGAGGTCTTCCAAAAGAACAAGTGGGAGCTGTGAGCTGCAGCCTCAAAGCACTCTGGAGAAGAGGAAACCAGAAGGTTTTTCTGACTGTTGTCTCATTTGCCTGGCTGCTGGTGCTCAGGAGAGTCAGTGACCCAAGGGACCGAGGCGAATGAGAGGCCGTTGCGATACAGCAAATAGGGAACCTGGGCCTTTATAAACACCTCTCACTGATGCTGTTCCTGTATGCACAGACACTGACACTGCCCCAACAGAGCCCAGGCCAAGCTTTAATCTGCTTCCTTGTTAGAATCTCTACTCCAATGCCCAACCACCACACCTCAAAAAACGAGGCCTCTACCCAAAGTGACAAAGCTTCTGAAGGAATGCGTGTGCCCCTCATCGGAGCTGCCTTGGGATTTTAAGTGAATGAATAAACTCTTTAAGCTGTACCAATCTCTCTGCTATTTCAAATGTGCCTCCACATCTTGTTAAAATACCCAAAGTGTCTGCCAGTTCGTTCTTTGCACCAGGAACCACAGTGATCACACGCAGCCACAAAAATGTGACTTTGAAAACGATGCACAGATCATAGAATCATGGAGTGGTTTGGAGTGGAAAGGACCTTAAAGTCCATGCAGTTCCAACCCCCTGCCATGGGCAAGGACACCTCCCACTGGATCAGGGGGTTCAAAGCCCCATCCAACCTGGCCTTGAACACCTCCAGGGATGGGGCAGCCACCACTGCTCTGGGCAACCTGGGCCAGGGCCTCCCCACCCTCATTTTGAAGAATTTCTTCCTCATGTCTGATCTAAATCTTCCCCCTTCCAGTTTAAATCCGTTCCCCCTCACCCTGTCACTCCAGGACCTTGGAAAAAGCCCCTCCCCAGCTTTCCTGGAGCCCCTTTCAGTCCTGGGAGGCTGCTCTAAGGTCTCCCCAGAGCCTTCTCTTCTCCAGGCTGAACAACCCCAACTCTCTCAGCCTGTCCTCACAGTAGAGGTGCTCCAGCCCTTGGATCATCTCTGTGGATTCCTATGGACCCATTCCAACAGTTCCATCTCTTTCTTATGTTGGGGATTCCAGAAGTGGCCACAGGATTCTAGGTGGGGTCTCACCAGAGTGGAATAGAAGGGAAGAATCACCTCCCTTGACCTGCTGGCAACGCTTCTTTTGATGCAGCCCAGGACACGGTTGGCTCTGGCCCATACTTTTAGTATTTTAAAGTTCTCTAGATGCATTTACTCTAGATAAAAGCAAACTGCAATCTTTTCACAAATATTCTTCCCTTGAATTACTCAAAAAAACCCTTAGTGTCGATCCAGCACAAGATCAGTGAGAAGCTTCAGCACACACTGAAGCCAAGAGGAAACCATACTACTAAGGAAAATGGAATTGCATCCTGCCGGACTGACCACTCCTCTGCTTGCAGAAGGACTGACTGTAGGAAATAAATACTGTTAATTTTTTTTTAAAGAAAAACTCTCTAACACACGGTCTTTCTGCTGACTTTCAGTACAGCATTGTTAAAAAACAGCTTATGGGTCACTGTTTTGCAGTTAAAGAAAGGATTAAGAACATGGGACAAAGCCACAACCACAATCAGTGCTGTCACTGGGACTGCCACCTGCACACAGTGCACATCCCAGGCAAAACCAGTGTCATATAAACATCCAACAAGCAATTTCAGCACAGCTATCTGAGAGAGAGAGGTTGAAAGTTTCCCAGAGCATTTAAAATCTGGGTTCAGGTGACACCTTCAGCCTGAATTAAACAATATTCCATGCAATTTATGGATGCACCAACAATAACTCTTGTTGGTCACAGAGTAACAAAGAGAAATGCCAGCAATCAGCTCTTGAAGACAAAATTAAATTCCCATTCAACATAAAACACAACAGTAGAGCTGCTGAGAATCCAGAGCTTTTCCATCAAAAATAGTTCCTGTCTCCAATGCTCCTCAAATTATCACAGTAATTGGCTCTCTCCTATTCCTCACTTCAAGATCCATTTAAACCTGTTACTGTCTCACTAAACCTAAACAACTCAAATCTTAATCCAGAACACTATTAAAGAAATCTCTGATAAATCCAGTTACTTTTTCACTTTCAAGAAAGATTATCACAGGAATATTCAAAGAATTCAGTCTGGCAGCTGATGCATCACTTAATCCCACAGCCTCACAGATATCCAGTGTTATTTGCAACACCAGTTTGCATGCCTTGGAAAGACAAACTTTAGAATAAAGCTGTAGCTGTCACCCCATCCATTCAGATGGGTATTTTGTTCCTTATATCTGTGTGTGCATCGCATTCTCTGAAGGGAGAAGCAATGATACTTCTGATGTTCAGTAAGAGTCTGAAAAACAGCATTCCCCATTCTGACATGGATGGCAAATGCGTAAGGAAGTGGTGTGTAGAAAGGAGATTCCTGTACTGAAGCTCTTGCTCCAGGAAGAATTGGAGACAGGAGACAGCAGGAGAAAGTGTCACAGCAGGAGAAAGTGTCACAGCAGGAGAAAGTGTCACAGCAGGAGAAAGTGTCACAGCAGATAAACTCTGACTCCAACTCTTCCTAGCGCATTCCGCTCCATGGCAGCAGTGCTTTCTCAGCCTCCACCTGCCAAAACAAATTTGCTGCCATTTAAGGTTGTTAAAATTTTTCCCTGATTAATCACCTCTTGACTGCCACATCTGTCCAAGGCGGGTGTTTTGCCAGAGCTGCTGAGCCCGTCGCAGCGCGTTGTGCAATCGCAGGCCATGCCGACGCGCTGGCGTCACGCTCACCCCTGCCAGCTGTGAGGGGAAGGGCAGCAGGAGGAGCAGGAGCTTCTGAGGGGCAGTGAACCCACTGCTCACAGGGCTTTAAGCACCTTCCCTCCCCATGGCACAGCCAGCCCGGATCAAGCAAAGCCAGATCTTTGCTGAGCAGAGAGGATCCTGCTAAAAACACTTCCCTATCCGAAGAGTTATTGCTGTTAGCAGAAGGAATTTAAATTGAGGAACGAGCCCGTTGAGTTTTCCTGCAGGTCACCCTGTTCTTGAAGCCCCAATGAAGCATTGACAACAATCTCCTTTTGGGAAGTAATATCTGACTATCAGGAAATAATTTGATAAATTATGGAGCCCTGAAACAGTACTTTAAGAAGGCTGGTTTCATCCTGGAAACACATGGCTCAAACCTTATTTAGACCCTCCTGTTCAGCTTCACTCACTGAATCCCTAAGTGAGACAACTGCTTCCAACTGAGCCTTTTCATTAATTTGGAAAGCAACTCTCCTTCAGACACCTCTGATACACACCCAGCAGAGAGGGCTGCTCCTGGCTCCAAACAAGCTGTTCTTATAGGACAGGACAGGAAATGTTAGCCACAAAATGCCAAGGAAGGGAAAAGAACATCTTGAGCAGACAAAAAAACTGCAATTACACCACCTTTCAACTTCTACTCCAGCTGTGTGTTCTAGCTCATCACAGCAGTGTCTGAGAGCTGCCACACCAGACCCTGCTACAGGTGATGAACCTTGTGGCAGGAAGATCTTGCTTTGGATGAGGAACTTCCACCTCCCCTCTGGATGCTTCCTAAGTGATGTGCTCAGAAGAGACCACAATGCTGGTAGCTGGGTATTATTTTCTGAACCTGACCAGACCAGTTCTTGCTCCCTGGGGAATCCACACAGTCCAGCTTCCAGATTAAAAATGCTTTCCTCTCAGCTGATGCTCCATCCCATCAGCTTGGAGATCTCCACAGCCTCCCGAGAAAGGCAACTACACAGCAGTTCACCAGTACAAAACCACGTCCCTGCTGCAGCTGTAGTGTTGCAACAGCAAAACTATAATTGAAATGGAGATTACCCAGGGACTATCTAGGAAATTAAAAACAGGGAGCAGTGTGGCTCACACTAATTAACCACCCGAGCTCCCAGGGGCTGCTGCAAGCCAAGTCTGAGGTCTGCAGAAACCAGCCGGGAGGTAGGGTCAGTGGCAATATTGCTTTCCAAAAGATGACCTTGGGCAATTCCCACTCCCAGTTATAAAGCCAAGGTAGATGGGAAGACAGGGTGGCAGCAAAACCATGAATGGAGATGCCTTCCAACTGCACCTGGGGTTTCTGTTTGTTGTTAGGTGGACAAATAGGGGAAGAGAAAGCCAGCTCCTGGATAAAGGCTACCAGTTAAAATCCAATGACTATTGGATAAAATATCAAGTAGCCTAAATAACACACATTCTAACAGCATGGCCTTTTGTTGCCATAGGTGGATCTGGAAAATATGAGTAATCCTTGGAAGGAATCTCAAACTGCTCAGCTAGCACAGTCATATCTGAACATAGAAAAGAAGGAATCAAGTGTGTAAGGTTAACACTAGTGCTGGCCAAAACTGTCAGGGAGTTGCCACTTGGGCAGATGTTAAAGCAAGTGCTCATGAAGATCACAAAATAGTTCTATGTAGAATATGAGGAACAATCCCAAACGCCATCTTCACAAGTATGATCCAATAAATAAGTTTTCATGAGATCCCAAAATACACTTCATAAGAAAGCAAGACAAACTGAAACCAGTAGATGTGATTACTTAGTAGGAAGGTGATTTATTATTACTATTTCAGCTTCTTTGGGATTTATTTCAAGGCAAATCTAACAAGAAAATCCAAGCTACACAAAGAATGGCTACTTACACCCTGCAAACATGAAACCCAAAAGCCAAAGTGACAAATGGTGCAGTGGGATGTAGAAGCACCAGAAAATGATTAATAGTGTGCTTAATTACAGAACCTATCAGCAAAGCAAAGACTTGCACCGGGGTAACACCCGCAACGCTTCAGTGGCTTCCAGAGGATCAAGTGCTGGCTTAAGCAGCAAGGTCCTGAGGAACATTCCTGAAGGCTGACCTGGAACATAACTGCTAGAAAGAAAAAAAATAACACAAATATGCTCAGAGAAGAGGGTTTCCATTGACACCTTCCATGAGCTCCCTGACTGGGCAGGCAGGAGCAGGGGTCAGTGAGCAGACATCGAATTGAACATTGAGGAAGGGGTAAGGGAAGAATGGGGGGGCCGTGACACCAATGGAGCAGGAGTCCCAGGACCCCCAGCATCACCTTCTGCCACCACTCCCCATCCTGGAAGGCTCCTGGGGATCCTGAGCAAGGAAGCAATAGATCATTTTTCCAGTTAAATCAGTTCTTAGGCATTCCCACCAGCACCTGAAAGCGCCTAAGAGCGGAGACATCCCCCTGAAAGCCCTCGGTTCCTGCATCAGTTTAAAGTTCCTGTGAAAGTGAATTCTGCCATGACCTGCTCCACAAAATCCTTCTGCTGCCAACGCCTTCTCTGTGTTCCTGTGAGACATAAAACTACTCCACTCTGGATTCAGTTCCAAAGGCAAAATCCTCAGTGTGAAAACTCAACAGCAAGATGAGTTAATAAGTTAAGAGCAGACAACCCAAGGGGCTGATGGCCACAGCAGCTGCACTGAGCAGGGAGGCAAACACAGGGCAAGATTACAGACTGAGAGGTGATATTCACCACTGGGTCTTTTTATTTATTCCCAAGTCTCAGCATAACTATTGTTCTTCTTAAAATACATCCTGCTAGAGTGAAATGAATACAGCCGTCTTCACCCTTATTAAGAGAGGTTTTTCAGCTTTCATCGCTGCGAAGAAAAGTTTGGAAGCAACCACAGCGTATCCCAAAGGCTTCAATGTCAGAGAACAGAATCCCAAAGCAGGGAATGGTTGAATTTCTCAGCACTGCTCACTCCCCACTCACACACAGTGTCCTCACTGATGTGCAGACAGTTCATACGGGACACGGAATAGGATGTTTTTTCACGTTATTTCCTCCCCACATTATAAAAAAGGGGGAGTGTTTGGCACTGATAGCACTGAGGGACACAGAGTACCAAAACTGAGGTCAGAACTACAAAGAAATTGCTGTCTTCAGGGACAGGAATGTTTCCTTTGCAACATATCCATCACACACTGGTTCTCAGAGAATAAAACAAGAGCGTATGGAAGGCTCCCACCACCACCAGGACACCCAGCAATGACCAGATGGGTGGGCACAGTTGTGACATTTTCCTACAGGCTGTTAACACAGCAAATTACTTGGGATTGGGCCATTGTTACTATCTGCTTCCACATCAAATGCCTCATTATGATAAACAGAGTGCTCAGTTATCTTAAACTGTTTGGGGCTGAGAGGAGCCAATAAATCTACATATGAAAGGTTAGGGGGTTGGCTTTTCTTTCCCCCTGAAAACATTCCCAGATGGGCAATAAGGCTCACCATATTCCCCAAGAGAGTTCAGAATCTGGCACTGGAGGTGAAAAACATTTTGTCACTGCACAAAAGAGACGAAAATGATGTGGGAATTACTGATGCCACAAGATTTCTGGCACATAATCCAAGGAGGAGCTTTCAAAAAGCCAGTCTTGATGAAAATAACCTACAAAACCGAACCTGACTGCTGAAATGTTTGAGCTCTCCAGCCTTCCCACATCCTTGTACAACATAAACCAGACCTTCTGACCAATCCAGAACCTGTTAATTTGTTTGGTCCAGCAATTTGTTTGGTTTAATAGGGTATATGAGTAAATATAACCCCTTCCTTTAATTCAGTCAAGGCAGTACAAAATGCCTGCAAAATTCACTAAGTTTACTGCATTTAGCTTATTTTTTATAGCTACAAGGACAATACAGAAAAGGCAGAAGGCTAAAATGTTCAACCAGATAGAGTTTAATATTCTAAAACATTATGACCCAATTCAACTGTTTCCACAATTCAACTACAATGCTTACTACACAACACATTTTTACTGCTCCCAAACCAGTCTGTACAATAAAGCAAGTAAAATTACCCTGATCTGAGGGTCTACTTACTAATTTTAGTAAACAGCCTCTCAGTAAAGCAGCTGAATTACCAGTCACAAACCAATTAGTTACCAGTCCTCCTCCTGGCAGGGGACCAAGATCAACTAGACTTTTCTTCCTAAATTCAGTAGCAACAAACCTGGACTGGGCTCTAAAGTCAGTCATAGCCTGTGTTGTGTTACCAGAACCCCGAAACAACCTCATCACCCCAGAGAAGTCATGGAAGCAGCAGAGATGCCTCTGCTCCAAGCCAGGTGCTTCCATTGTTCCTTTGTACAGCGAGTACCTCGGCCCATCAATGAGAGGATCCAAGATCCAGAAACCCAGAAGAAAAGCAGGAAAAATTTAAACATTCTTTAAGTAAACAAAAACATTTGAGATTGACATTACCACTTGTTTCCTGCATGATAGGGGATGATCTCAAAGGTCTTTTTCAGCCAGGTGATTCTATGATTCTATGACACACACAGCATCTTTCAAAGGACGAGCGTCCCTCCATAGAATCACCTGAGTTGGAAGGGACCCAAAAGCATCATTGAGTCCAACTCCTGTCCCTACACAGGACGCCCCAACACTCACCCCGTGGGACTGAGGGCATTGGCCAAAGGCTTCTGGAATGCTGCAGACTGGGTGCTGGGACTGCTGCCCTGGGGAGCTGTTCCAGGGCTCCACCACCCCCTGGGGGAAGAACCTCTTCCCAATATCCAACCCAACCCTCCCCTGGCACATCTTCCTGCCCTTCCCTCCAGTCCCATCACAGGTCACCAGAGAGCAGAGCTCAGCCCCTGTTTCCCCTCCCTCCCTTGGCAGAAGGCAGCAAACACCTCTGAGATCCCCTCTCAGCCTCCTCCTCTCCAGGCTGAACACACCAAGGGCCTTCAGCCTCTCCTCACACCACTTCCCCTCCAGACCCTTCCCCAGCCTTGTGCCCTCCTCTGGACACTCTCCAGTGGTTTGATGCCCTTTTTACCCTGTGGCACCCAAACTGCCCCCAGAGCTCGAGGTGGGGCCTCCCCAGTGCAGAGCAGAGGGGACAATCCCCTCCCTCTCCTGGCTGCCCATGCCCTGCTGGATGCCCCCCAGGACACCGTTGCCCTCTTGGCTGCCAGGGCACTGCTGGCTCAGGTCCAACTTGCCCAGAACCCCCAGGTCCCTCTCCCCAGGGCTGCTCTGCAGCCTCTCCCAGCCCAGGCTGTCCCTGTGCCCAGGGTTGCCGAGTCCCAGGGGTAGAACCCTGTACTTGCCCATCCTGCTTTCCTGGCTCCCACCTACCAGCTGGAAGCCGGGCTCTCCTCTGATCCCAAGGAGCACTCAGCATCCAAACCCCTCAATGCCCATTGCTCCACGTACTCGGACACTTGGCCAGCACCCACCACCCCTCACTGCCTGCAGGAACTGAGTGCCAGGACCTAAAGAGACAGAGGGCAGCCAAAAGGTTTTATTAAAGACAAGACTCAATTGGACAATAAGCAGCCCTCCCTATAAATCTCCAAAGCTGTAAGGTCTTAGTGGAAAATGAATTTTCTCTCAATTGGTTGTAAAAATTAAGCAAAATAATCCCAATTATTTCAAAATTGTTCAATTTGCCTTCAGGTTGCTATCAAGTCTGGCTTGAATAGTTTCATACCAGGCTTAAAAAGGTTTACACGTATCTGCTTTTTCTTGGCTTCTCCTCAAAGGGTTTCAGTTCAACACAATTAATAAAGATCCAGAGAATGGCCTGCCAGAGGCTGGGGATGTCTAACTGAGGAATGTCTGCATCCTTCAACGCCAGGATGCAGCACGGCCCAAAAAACAAGTGGAGAGCAAACAAAGACAAGATTTCTATTGTTTGTTTTTTTTTTCGAGACACAAATGCTACATTTAATAGGGAAAAGAGAAAGATATTCCATTTTTATACACCACTGCAAACCTCGTTAGTGTTCTCTTCACCTACACGAGGTCAGCACATAAACCACATAAAGCAAAGTTACTTTTTTACTGCGACACAGCTGAAACTCAAAAAAGGAAACACTTTATTATCACGAAGCATCGTCCACAAAGTTATAGATCTAACCCCGGGTCTTATTTTAGAAAGTCTCCCTGGTAATTTGCCTGTGCTTTTGAAAAGCAAGTAATATGTTTTGAATTATAAGAGGTTACAGGGACATTTTTGTGGTAAATTTGGACTTGCATTTGCAATAAAAAAAAAAAAACCAACCAAAACCAAAAAAAAACCCTCAGTGCTACAGAAATCCTTTCGGAAATAACATTTTTTTGTCATTGCTAAGCACTTTTCAACATAGTTTAATAGCTACTGTTCCAAGGAGATGTTTACATCCAGCTTTAAAAGAAACCTGGGGGACCGGTGTCCCCCCTCAAGGAGAAGGAAAAGCAGCACAGTGTCTTCCTGATATTCTGAGAAGCAAAATAAGGAGAGAATTATTCTCTGCCGTGTGCAGGGGCAACAGTTTCTCTACTTAAATTCACTTAAAGGCTCCCAGTGCTGGGCTTCTGGGATTGTTCTGGGATTGTTCTGGAGGCCTATATTGTACTTACAGCTCCTTGAGCCTTCTTTGATCCGTTCCCCTGGTTTTATACTCAGGATCCAGAAGGAAAAAAAACACCCAATAAGCCAATATTAAGAAGTGCAAGTCACTATTCCCAGCCTCGGAAGTTTATAACCTTGATATCCAGTTGCTTTATAAACAGTGCATGGGAAGAGAGGCCTCCAAACAATGGGAGCTGGATTTTTCCTTTGAAGGTGAAACTTACAGTAGGATTCATTCTCTTAATGAAAAAATAACCTATTTAGTTAAGTTTAGCAATAGGAATAAAAGCAAAAGTCTCACTGTAAACATCTAGGAGATGCCTAGCCACAGGAAAGCCTCACTGAGAGCTGTGATGTGATGTTTTTTACAGCCACAGGGGTTTTTACAGGCCAGATTTTACCACCTCAATGTATCCCAGAAGAGTTCCCCTGAGAGAAAACCATGCTGTTCATGCAGTGGGAGAGGGGATTTTTTTGGTTTAGTTTGTTTTCCTTCACCATTCATCATGAGACAGCCTTTGGTGGCATCCAGAAAGCTGTGAACACAAGGGTCCTCGTCACTCCTTGGCTGTTGTGCTCCTTGCACAGGGTGATGTGGTGAATTGTTCAAGTCCCTTTAGTTTCCCTACTCCAAGTTTGTCCATAAATAAAGCCCAGGACTATGATGAAGGCCTTGACCAGTCTGGTGCTCATAACTGGAGCCAGATATTAAAAGGGAACCTTTTTCAGAAAGCATCAGCTGATGCCCCAAAGCATAATTATTATAGAATCACTGAATCATTAAGGTTGAAAGAGACCTCTCAGCTCATCCAGTCCAACCATCAACTCAACCCCACCGTGCCTGCTAAACCATGTCCCCAAGTGCCACAGCCACATGGTTTTTGAACCCCTCCAGGGATGGAGACTCCTCCACTGCCCTGGGCAGCCTCTGTTAGTAAAGAAATTTTCCCTGATATCCAATCTAAACCTCCACTGCTACGAGCTAAAAATTAATCTGTGGGGCAGCAGCACACACCTGCCCTGCACCAGAACACAGCTGAAAACCTTTCCCTCAGGAGCCCCATGTGAAGAAGACTTACTCAAAGGCCATCATGAAGTTCAACGAACATTACTTAAGCTGGCTGGATCCAAATAAAGGAGGCAAGATTGCACAAAAAACACAAACTCAAGAGGTTACATTTGGAGATGGAGTTAGAGGCACTACCCTAAACTCAACACCCACCTCTTGCAGCACATCACACACCACATATTGCAGAGTCCTGCCACAAATCTGCTCCAGTTTTTATTTCCCAGGAAGATGTAACAAGCCTTCAGGCTTCCCAAATTAAGTTACATCAACCTCAAACAGGAACAGATCATGATACTATGAGGAAGTTATTCTCTATCTGAACAATCTCTGCCCAGACCCAAGAGAACATGAACTCCAATGGGCAGGGATCCAGTGTGGAACCAGGAAACTACTTGAACAGATCAACACGATAACCAGTTGGGGACAGCATACCAAACCTCCTACCATGACAAAGTTTGTGCAGGCTTCATAAATGAGATGTTTAAGGAGGAGGCAGTGTCTCTGTTGAAATTTATATGGCGTTTCTTCCATGCCAAAAGGAGCAACAGAGGGAAAAGTACACGAATGCTGGTCAGAAAGGGCTCAGCAGACACGTTAACGCATCAGGGCTGCAGGAGAAGTGGATAAACACTGGAAGGAGATCAGCTGTGTTTCTGAGGTTGAACAGGAAAGAGGCAAAAAGATAGGTGAAGGAGATAAAACAGAAAGCAAAACCAGTCTTTGTAAATTCAAGCGTGCGTGGGAAAGGAAGGTTCAGCAAGGCATAAGGCAAGAAGTGAGCACAGCAATCAGAGAGAAGGTGGCTCTAGGCAAGAGTTGTAGCTCTGTGTGTAGCTCAGACGTGGGTCTGATGGATTGTGGGGGGAAAGACAAGATTTGGCTGTGAATGCAAAGGCCAAGAAAGGGTCAAATCGGATGGCACAGGCAGAACAAGTGACTTGCTGCCCAGAAGAGCTCACTTGTCAGAGCAAGAGAACTCCAACAGACTCACTGGAGAGGTCCCACCAAGATGGGAGAAGGCATCTCTGCCACTGGGAGAGATGAAGGCATCTGAACAGACACTTCAACAAGGGGGAAGTATAGGCAGAGGCATCCATCTGTTTGAAGGTACTGAAGGCAAAAGGACAGAGAGAAGTCAGCAAGAGGAGAAAGGAAGGGTCAGGTGGGACAATCCTGCCAGAAGGGCCAGTGAGAGCCCACAACCGACAAGCTGGAGCACAGCAAGAAACATCCAAGGATGAGAAATGACATCATGGCAGGTCACCAGCTGGTTTGATGCCATATTTTCACCCCACGGTACATTTTTTTCTGGAAAGAACGCTCTGAACCAGAGCAGCCCAGTAGTCCCACACTAACTGCTGCCTGAGGTTTCCCATATCTCAAGGCTGGAAGGCCAAAGCAGGTGAACAGCAAGAGGATGATGTGAATGGTTTAACCAAGCCCAGGTAGATGACATGATCTGTGTGTATCTAAACCATCACTCACAAACACAACCAGCCCACTGCCCCATGTCAGCCTGCAGCAGCTGGGCCCTGCACTGGCCAGGTGAGACCATCAGAGCTGAAACAGATCCCAGGAACAAGAGAAACCTCATTCCTAGCAAAAGATAAAGGTTATCTGAGGAACAGTTTAACGGGTTAGATTTGAAGGAAAAGCCTTACTTACAGGTTAAATTAATCTTTTTCACTCCCAAAGACAGAACTGCCTCACAGAATCGGAGAGCCACAGAATAAGGTGACTTGGAAGGGACCCAAAAGGACCATGGAGTCCAACTCCTGTCCCTACACAGGACACCCCAACACTCAACCCATGTGACTGAGGGCATTGGCCAAAGGCTTCTGGAATGCTGCAGACTGGGTGCTGGGACTGCTGCCCTGGGGAGCCGTTCCAGGGCTCCACCACCCCCTGGGGGAAGAACCTCTTCCCAATATCCAACCCAACCCTCCCCTGGCACATCTTCCTGCCCTTCCCTCCAGTCCCATCACAGGTCACCAGAGAGCAGAGCTCAGCCCCTGTTTCCCCTCCCTCCCTTGGCAGAAGGCAGCAAACACCTCTGAGATCCCCTCTCAGCCTCCTCCTCTCCAGGCTGAACACACCAAGGGCCTTCAGCCTCTCCTCACACCACTTCCCCTCCAGACCCTTCCCCAGCCTTGTGCCCTCCTCTGGACACTCTCCAGTGGTTTGATGCCCTTTTTACCCTGTGGCACCCAAACTGCCCCCAGTGCTCGAGGTGGGGCCTCCCCAGTGCAGAGCAGAGGGGACAATCCCCTCCCTCTCCCGGCTGCCCATGCCCTGCTGGATGCCCCCCAGGACACGGTTGCCCTCTTGGCTGCCAGGGCACTGCTGGCTCAGGTCCAACTTGCCTTCAACCAAGCTGTCCTCGTAGCATAACAAAAACTTACATCTCCTGCCCTGTTATGTGGTATTGGCAGGGTGAGCCGAGATCTCATCAGACCCTGAAAGGAACAGAAATCCTCTAGAAATGGTCTGAACGCTTCTGAGAACTGGAAATGAGCATTTGCTACAAAGGGGCACCCTTACTGAACACTCACAGGCCTTGGTTTTCTTCTCCCCCCTCTCAGGACTCTGTGCCACGAAAAAGATGCAATCACAGCCCAGAGACTGAGATAGGAGAGCAATGATGGAACAGTCAAGGATCCAGCAAGATCTGCATCTCTGGAAGGAATCTGAGCAGGTATGGCCACAGGGAAAAACATTCCCGTACTCTAAAAACTTGCTCAGCTCAAAAGGAATGCAAGGGGATGGTGGAGCTGTAAAACCATCTAAAGAAGAAGATATTTGAACAGAAGTTGATACAAAAGACTCTTGAGTGAAGGAGACCATGAGACTCATCGGGAATATTAGCTAATATTTACTCTAATAACTTGGCAGATCTTAAAGCAAAGCTTTCACTGGTGAAATTCCACAGGTGATGAGCACTTTCGTTAAGATGATGCAGGCCCTACAAACCATCTCAAACGCATGGCACTCAAAACAAGAACAGGATTCTGCTTTACAGTATCACTGCCCACTCTGAGGATCTGCAGGGCCCATTCTCCTTCATCAGGATCCACAACATCCTACAGAAAAGCTGGGGAAGGGCACTTTATTAGGGAGTTCAGGGATAGGATGAGGGGGAATGGTTTTGAGCTAAAAGAGTGGAGACTGAGGTGAGATCTTAGGAAGAAATGTTTTCCTGTGAGGGTGGGGAGGCCCTGGCCCAGGTTGCCCAGAGCAGTGGTGGCTGCCCCATCCCTGGAGGTGTTCAAGGCCAGGTTGGATGGGGCTTTGAGCCCCCTGATCCAGTGGGAGGTGTCCCTGCCCAGGGCTGGGAGGTGGAACTGGATGGATTTTGATGTCCCTTCCAACCCATCCTGTGATTCCATCATTCTACACAAAATACCTGCAGAGAAGAGGCACGGATGAAAGTAAAAAGGCTGCTGAGCAATCCCTGAATTCACAGCTGACTTTTTGTAGATATCCTCTGCATAAACAGCAGGAAAAATAATTTAATAAAATAAGATTCAACAAGGAATGTCTCCAGTTGAGGGGGTTCAAAATAGTCCTGGTTGCAAAACAGATTCTGGAGGGATTTTTCTTCACACCTGATGCCACGTAACATGGATGTCCCTCCCCAGTTTTCTGCTTGCTCACTACCTACAGTGAAATCTTGTTATCTGTGCTCTGACAAGGACCAGAAACGCAGCTCAGCACCAGCCAGCAAGCCAGGACCAGCAGGTCTGGGACACAGCACTACCAGTGTAAGCATTTATAACACTAAGGTACCCCGAGAGACTGATCTCATTCATAAATCTGACCTCATATATAACTCAACACCCACGTGTTATAATTATTAAACACTACACCTCACCCACACCGTAAAAACACTACTGTAAAGTTTCACTCTGAGAAAAGAAGGTGTTGGCAAGCCAGGATGTGCAAAAGCAGAGTCAGTGAAACCATACAAACTCAGCACAAATTCCACGTGGAACATGATCTCGACGCGCCGCCCACACCAGCGCTGTCGGGAAGCACAGAGCCCACCTGGAGCAGCTCTTGGTTTCCTTAAGTGGAACACTAAGTCCCTGCAGAAACCCAAAAGCTGGCCTTGATCCCTCTTGTTGCTACTTGAATACTTAGGATCTGCTTTTTAAGTGAGATTGATGGCGTTTCCAACTCTGAAGATCAAGCTGGCCCCTGGCCAAGCTCGTAAGTCAAATTTTGATGGACTAAGGGGAATTTTCATTCCATTCATTCCAAATTGTGACACAAGACAGCTCTCTGCAAGCTGAGCAGTTCTGAAGAAGCCAAGAGCAGCTGATGAGCCTTAACTGCTGACCATCCTGCATCACCTGCAGCAGAAGGCACCCGACTCCAAGAAGAAAGCAGACTCTTCCCAGCAGCTTCTGAATTCAAAACCACACGAACAACTCAAATATTCACATCCATTTAAAATGAGGAAATTAAAATGGCTTAAAGGCATGAAAAGCTTGTTTATTAAGCATGAATATTTCATTAGCAAAAGCACGAATGAAACCAAGCATTCACATAATATTTCCTCCATCAGGATTAAAGATACTTTACTACCCAGCATGAAGCCAAGCCTCTCCCACCACAACCACAACCATGAAAGTTTCAGATGGTGCTCGAAAGATAAGTGAACTGGTGTGAAATATCAGAGGAATACAGACAGTGCCCCTTTGCTCCAAGTAAGATTAAGTCAATGCAGAGCAGAAAGGGTGCAATACAGGTGAGGAACCAAATGCTGTCAGCGAGCCCCATCCCTGTGGGACTGTGTTTTCACTGTTTGAGGTCAGAAATCAATGTGTGCAGGGAGATGACAACAAGGACCACTAAACTGTAGCTCTTCACAGCACACCTTGTGCTCAAGGCAGGCTGGAATGACCAGGAACCATTTGAGTACAGCCTTCCACATCACGTTCCATGTTGTAAAGAGTTAAAAAAATCAAAAGGAAAACAACCCCAAATCTATTTTGTGATTATTACACCTCACCAGGTGCTTCCACAACCTTCCCTTCACGCATCCTTGAATTCTTTAATAACTGTGACAAAGATCTGTTATGTTTCCCAGGAAGGGATTTGCACAATGCTCATGAAAAATGAGCAACTCGCTAGAAACCAGGAGGAGATGAGTCAGGTGGCACCTGCTCACCAGTCAGATGTGGGAACAGAAAGATCTGAGCACACAGCACATAAGGGACTACCCTGAATGCCACCCTGGCACTGTGATATCTAATGAAAGGGGTTTGAGTACAGAGCAGGACATCCTCCCTCAGACCAAATGCTTAGAGTACAGCTAAATACTGGCCCGTGAATGTCAGTGAGAGCTGCCTGAGAGTAAAAAGATTCCCTATTTTAAGGAGTCCTTCAATTATTCTTACATCCTGTGATAGGAATTGAAATGCCAGCTGCTACTGGAATGATAAACCTGCACCTAAAGGTCAACAGCTGATTGAAGGAGCACCAGACTCTGGCAAACTGCTCAAATACAGCAGATGACAATCATTCCTGTGCAAGGAACAATCACTTGTTAAAGCTCTGGAGATTTTTCTGTAAAGAAAATCAGGCTACTGAGCCCACCCTGACTTTTTCAGTACTCCTCCCTTTTTCTTATTTTAGCTATTCTGATGATTAAGAACCACAACCAGACGCCGTACGAAGCCCACTCAGAACTAAGGAATTCAAGGACCAGATGACTTTTATTTACAATTCATGTGTAATGTGCAGCAACTGCTTGAGTGTCCACAAGAAATGATCAGTTTGTTAAGCAGCTGTAACACACAGCCATGAGAAAAACACTATTACACCCTCACTGAATCACTCCACAACACCTACAAACACCAGGGCACGGAGGGCAGGGATGGGGCAATGAGGTAGCAAATTGACATTGCACCCTGCCTACCTGGGCAGGTTCTCCTGCCAACAAACAAGGCAGCCACTAATCCAGCTCATGTCAACACCACCAAATTCAAATATTACAGTAAAGAAAAGTGCAACTTCACCATTTCTCTTTTTTTCACTAGACACATTCCTTGGGGAAATATCCTTGCATGCACTGACACTGGAATGATTTCAGTTCCACCCACATCTGGGCTCACTTGGGAACTAAATCCAGCACAACCCGTCTGGGGTCAGTCAGTGACCCCCAACAAAAATAGCTCTGGCAGAAAGTTGGATTGATGGAACAGGGTGGAGCCCATCCAAGTGCAAACCCAACAAACCCAACGCTTGAATTTAACGACGGAGAAGGAACAGTTTCCCCCTACACAACCTGACAAAACAAAACGTGACACAATAAACCCCGGGCAGGTCAGAGTCTCGGGTTCAACACGGCTCTGACACAACTCAAAACACACCAGCAGTTTAATTACCACCTGTACAGCAGCAAAAATAAGAGAAGCAAAGGTTGCTTGAGCTTTGGAAGAGCAGCAAAGCCAAGGCCACAGCGCCAGGCGGGGCTCGGTGGAGTTCAGCCGTTACTGAAATGCCATATTTTGGTAAATTCAGATTGATTTTCCCAAATATCCCAGCACAAACAAGCCTGAAGTCAGGGGATGGCAGCAATTCTTTTAAACAATGATTATTCTGCCCACAGCACAGACCAAAACCAACTCTGATGGGTGGCAAGAGCTCTGCCTGCGAACAGTAGAGCATGGCCAAAGCAACACACGCGTTCCCGTGCAGAAGGGACCAAGTCTGAACTGGTGTCACCACAAAAAAAACCAGTTTTGAGTCACTCAAACACCTTGGTCACTGGTAAGGGGACACCTGATGGTCTATTCACACAGCAGGGATGTCCAGACAACATCTGTACCACAACCAGCATGCAACAGGACAGGGAAAAACCTACACATCAATTCTATGCATCCAGAACTGCCAGCTGCTTCTATTCATCCTCTTGCATAAAGAAAGGCACCTCTGCATTAACCAATTGCTAAATCAATGTGCTACACTGGTTTTTAAGTTATCTAACAATCCAGTTCCAATACTTGATTTAGACTTCCAGCACACATTAGCCAAAGAATAAAACCCCCAGAACAAACTCTTACGTGCAAGTTTCCTGCTAATTGCAATGACTTTGTTTCCAAGCCCTTTGTAATAGAATTAGTGTTGAGGTGTGTGCAAATGAGATGCAAATTTCAGCTTTTTGAAGCACCACAAAATTTCTTTAAATCTGACCTATCCTCACGATCAAAGCTCTCCTGTTCACATTCCGTTTCCCGCAGTATTTAAACACAAATCCCCGCCCACCCAAACAGAAATCCAAAATATAACAGAAAAAAAAAAAATAGTGGTGAGTCAGCTGGTGGTTGCTGCTCTAATTTGCACCACTGGGATCTGATCCTTGACCTTGCAACCCCAAGGAAGAAGGGGGCACCTCCCTACCCAGTTGTGCAGCACAAAGATTCCCCAGCACTCAGTGGCCGGTGCAACCAGACCACAAAACCTCCAGATTCCATCCAGACATCACAATGACCTGAAAAAGCTTAATTTTCTCCTTCCTCAGTAGTTTGAGGACAGCTGAGGAAGTTAAACCTGCCTCTCCTCCCTTGGCTCTCCCTCACCAGAGCCACTCAGGTGCATCCCACAGCTACGGGGACCAACATGTTATTGATTTCCCCACCTCCTCCAGAACTCAAAGGTTAGAGATTCTTTTAAACAATAGTTGTTTTGCCCACAGCACAGGCAGAAGACAGCCTTGATGGGTGGGCAGAGCTCTGCCTGTGAATGGCAGAGCATGGCCAAAGCAACACACAAGTTCTTGGGCAGAAGAGACCAGAGTCTGAATTGGTGTCACCAGGAAAAGCCTGATTTTGAGTCACTCAAACACCTTGGTCACTGGTAAAGTGACACTTGACAGTCTATTACACACAGCAGGGACTTCCAGACATCTGTAGCACGACCAGCATGCAACAGGACAGGGAAAAAAGCCAACCTACACATCAAAACCCACAATTCCAACCAGAGGAGACATGACAATTGCCTGAAAGAGCTTAATTTTCTCCCTCCTCAGGAGTTTCAGGACAGCTGAGGAAGCTGATCCCAGCTCTCCTCCCTTGGCTATCACCAGAGCTCCTCTCGGTGTGTCCCACAACTGCAGGGACCAACAAGTTATTGATTTTACCACCTTCTCCAAAATACAAGTGACAAAAGAGGAACTGGTAGCAAAAGCTGAGCAAACACAGGGTGGAGAGGGCAGCCAATAAGTCACATCTTTATCCCAAAGCCTTCCCTTTGGTAATCACCAAATCCTTGCTCAAGCAGGGGCAGAAGAGTTTATCAGGAGGAGCTCACATGAATCTTTTATAACGGAAAGTGAAAGTCAGCCACAGACTTAGGGTCCCCACGGGCTGTCCTCGCTCTCAGTGCTGCTCAGGATTGAGTTGTGCTTCACAGGGAAAGAGGGATGAAAGCGCAGCCCTTCCCCAAGCCCATCATGTCTAGAAGGGAAATAAAACCATAAAGATCACAAAACGTTAACGCAGTGAGTCCACAGGGGTGAACGGCTGTAACGCTCCTTGGGGACTGCAGCAACCTTGGACTTGGTGACTTTTATTACTGATTGATAGGGGCTAAACATGAGCCAGCAGTGTGCCCAGGGGGCCAAGAAGGCCAATGGCATCCTGGCCTGTATCAAGAATGGTGTGGCCAGCAGGACGAGGGAGGTGATCCTTCCCCTGTCCTCGGCGTTGGTGAGGCCACACCTTGAGTCTTGTGTCCAGTTCTGGGCCCCTCAGTTCAAGAGAGGTATTGAGGGGCTGGAGAGGGTCCAGAGAAGAGCAACAAAACTGGTGAAGGGACTGGAGCACCAGTCCTATGAAGAGAGGCTGAGGGAGCTGGGGTTGTTTAGCCTGGAGAAGAGGAGGCTCAGGGGAGACCTCATCACTCTACAACTATCTGAAAGGAGGTTGTAGTCAGGTGGGGGTTGGACTCTTCTCCCAGGCAACCAGCAACAGAACAAGAGGGCACGAGCTCAGACTCTGCCAGGGAAGGTTTAGGCTGGATATCAGGAAAAAGCTCTTCCCAGAACGAGTAATCAGGCCTTGGAATGGCCTGTCCAGAGAGGGGGTGGAGTCACCATCCCTGGAGGGTTTGAAAATAAGACTGGCTGTGGCACTGAGTGCCATGATCTAGTAATGATGAGAGTGTTGGATTAAGGGTTGGACTTGATGATCTTGGAGGTCTCTTCCAACCCAGATGATTCTCTGATTCTATGATCTTTTCCCTCTCAACTTTGCATGCTGCCAGCGCAGACAGAGGAGAGCAACAGGCTGAGGGAGATTGGGTCTGGGAGCAGTGACTGCCAAAGGGGTGACTGAAAGCCAGGGCTTGGGGCTCCCTGCCTGCACCCCAGGCACCGTCATATTCACTCTGCTCTTCCTAGTGTCCTGATTTTATAGGGAATTCCTCTCTTGGAAGCAGGTTTGCTCCACTGCAGCCAAGCCACTGTAGGCTGAAGGGATCACAGCTCCCTCAGAGCAGGGCCGCTTCAGGTCACCAAACCAACACAGCACACCCCCTCCCCACACCCAAAATGAGGGAAGGGGAGGGGTAAAGTAGGAAAACAAGGCTTCACATCCTCTTAGACCGTCTCAGACTCCCTTCACATCCCCTCACTCCCCGCTCCACATCCCCTCAGAAACCTCCACATCCCCTCAGATCTCTCCAGACCCCCTTAATAGCCCACTCAAGACCCACTCAACCCCTTCCCACCCCCTCAGAACCCTTCACAATCCCCCCTCATGCTTCCTCAGATCCCCTCAAGTGCCTTCAGATCCTCTCAAGAGCCCCTCACTTCACCTCTCAGACCCCTTTACTGCCATTCATCCCACCTTCACCGCCCCTCAGACCATCTCTAAGACCTCTCAGAGCCTCCGAGACCCCCTCACATCCTCTTGCACCCCCTGAGACCCCTTCACATCCCCTGAGACCCCCACAAGACCCTCTCGGACCCCTTCCCATCCCCTCAAACCCCCTCACTCCCCCCTCATTCCCCCCTCAGATCCCCTCACTCCCCTCTCGGACCCCCCTCACACCCCTCTCAGACCCCCCTCAGAACCATCACACCCTTCTCAGACATCCTCACTCCCCCCTCAGACCCCCTCACTCCCCCCTCAGACCCCCTCAGACCCCCCTCAGACCCCCCTCAGAACCATCACACCCCTCTCAGACCCCCTCACACCCTTCTCAGACCCCCTCACACCCTTCTCAGACCCCCCTCAGAACCATCACACCCTTCTCAGACCCCCTCACACCCCTCTCAGACCCCCCTCAGAACCATCACACCCTTCTCAGACCCCCTCACACCCCTCTCAGACCCCCTCAGACCCATCACACCCTTCTCACACCCCCTCAGACCCTTCTCAGACCCCCCTCAGACCCCCTCAGACCCTTCTCAGACCCTGTCACTCCCCCCTCAGACCCCCTCACACCCCCCTCAGACCCCCCTCAGACCCCTCTCAGACCCATCACACGCTTCTCAGATCCCCTCACACCCCCCTCAGACCGCCTCACACCCCCTTCAGACCCCTCTCAGACCCCCTCAGACCCATCACACCCTTCTCACACCCCCTCAGACCCTTCTCAGACCCCCTCACACCTCTCTCAGACCCCCTCACACCCATCACACCCTTCTCACACCCCCTCAGACTCTTCTCAGACCCCCTCACACCTCCCTCAGACCCCCCCACACCTCCCTCAGACCCCCTCACACCCCCCTCAGACCCCCTCACACCCCCCTCAGACCCCCCTCACACCCCCCTCAGACCCCCCTCACACCCCCCTCACACCCTTCTCAGACCCTGTCACTCCCCCCTCAGACCCCCTCACACGCTTCTCAGATCCCCTCACACCCCCCTCAGATCCCCTCACACCCCCCTCAGATCCCCTCACACCCCCCTCAGACCCCCTCACACCCCCCTCAGACCCCCTCACACCCACCTCAGACCCCTCTCAGACCCCCTCAGACCCCTCTCAGACCCCCTCAGACCCCCTCAGACCCTTCTCAGATCCCCTCACACCTCCCTCAGACCCCCTCACTCCCCCCTCAGACCTCTCTCAGACCCCCCTCAGACCCATCACACCCCCCTCAGACCCCCTGACACCCCCCTCACTCCCCCCTCAGACCCCCTCACTCCCCTCTCAGACCCATCACACCCCCCTCACACCCCCTCACACCCCCCTCCCAGCCCCTTAGTCACCCTCAGACCCCTTCACGACCCCCAACACCCCCCTCACATCCCCTCACGGCTCCTCCTCCCCCCTCACTGCCCCCTCGCTCCCCCCTCACCGCAGCCGCAGGTTGCCCATGAACTCGGCCATGCTGACGGTGTCCATCAGCACGAAGTCGGCTTTGCCGAACTCCAGGCTCTCCTGCTCCGCCATGGCCGGGGCTGGCGCCGGGACGAGGTCGAACGCGATCGCGGCGCCCGCTTCGAGCCCTCCGGGCCCCGCCTCACCTGCGGGGAGGGCGGGGCCGGGCAGACCACGCCCACAGGACACGCCCCTTCGGTGACCACGCCCCCTCTCGGACCACATTGGCCACGCCCCCTCACCGACGGCCACGCCCCCGCCCCATGGACGCGCCCGACCCTTATGGTCACGCCCCCTTTTCATTGGCCACGCCCCCTCACCGACGGCCACGCCCCCGCCCCAGGGACGCGCCCGGTCCTTATGGCCACGCCCCCTTTTCATTGGACACGCCCCCTCGCCGACGGCCACGCCCCCGCCCCATGGATGTGCCCTGCCCTTCTGGCCACGCCCCCTTTTCATTGGACACGCCCCCTCGCCGCCCGCACCGCACTGCTGGAGATCCCCCCCGCCCCACTGGCCACGCCCCCCTCACCGATGACCACGCCCCCCCGACTGGCCACGCCTCTTTTTTCATTAGACACGCCCCCTCGCCGCCCGCACCGCACTGCTGGAGACGCCTCCGCTCCGGTGGCCACGCCTCTTCACCGAAGACCACGCCCCTTGATGACCACGCCCCCTTTTCATTGGACACGCCCCTCACCGCCCGCACTGCACTGTGGAGACCCCCCTCACCGATGGACACGCCCCCGCTCCGATGGACACGCCCCCCTCACCGACGGCCACGCCCCCGTCCTTCTGGCCACGCCCACTTTTCATTGGACACGCCCCCTCACCGCCCGCACCGCACTGCTGGGGACCCCCCCCGCTCTGATGGACACGCCCCCATCTCGTTGGACACGCCTCCTCGCAGTCGGTACGCACGCCTGGCCACGCCCCCTTTTCATTGAACACGCCCCCTCACCGCCCGCACTGCACTGCTGGAGACCCCCCCGCCCCTCTAGCCACGCCCCCTCGCCGACGGCCACGCCCCCGCCCCATGGACGCGCCCCGGCCCTGCTGGCCACGCCCCCTTTTGATTAGACACGCCCCCTCACCGCCCGCACCGCACTGCTGGAGACACACCCCCCCCCCGCTCCGCTGGACACGCCCCCATCTCGTTGGACACGCCTCCTCACCGACTGCACGCACGGCTGGCCACGCCCCCCGCTGGCCGCTCTCACCGCGATGCTGGCCACGCCCCCTCGCTCCATTCACCACGCCCCCTCGCCGGCAACACCGCCTCGCTGGCCACACTGCAGCGATAGCCACGCCCCCCCGCCCCGCTGGACACGCCCCCTCGTCCCGCTGGACACGCCCCTCGCCCCGCTGGACACGCCCCCTCGCCCCGCTGGACACGCCCCCTCGCCCCGCTCGGCAGTGAGCAACAGCGCCCCCTGCAGGCGAGAGGCGGGAGCTGCAGGCGCGGGGATGCAGGGCCGCATCCTGCACCCCGTGGAATCTCCATCCTAGGGTGCTTGCAGGAGAAAGCCAGAGAGGAACCCAGAAATCAGGGTGCCTCAAACCCACGTGCTGCACCCAAGGGTGACCCAGTCAAGGGGCTGCAGGGCCACATCCTGCACCCCGTGGAATCTGCATCTCAGGGTGCTGCAGGGGCAATTCAGCACCCAAGGGAGCCCACAGACCTCATCTCTACCCCCATCCCCATTCCTGCCCCCATCTCCATCCTTGGCCCCATCCCTGTTTCCCTCCTTATCCCCACCCTCATCCCTGTCTCCATCCGCATCTCTGTCTCCATCCAGGTCTCCATCCTCATCTCCATCCTCATCCACAGCCGGGTGGGTCCCCACAGGCCACAGCCCCCAGCTGAAAGCAATGAACCCCACCCCACCCCCAGCCCCGGTTATAGGCAGCAGCTTCTGGCTCTCTCTTTGCTTGTTCTTGAGGAGGACCAGGCTGGAGAACTTCCTGAAGGTGGAAAAAAAAAAAAATACCCCCAAATATTCTATTTGTGGTTTGTTTCTGGTGTGGTTCTATGGGGGAAAGTTTTCCCTTGTTTTATGGAGTGTGCCAGATGTTTGTTGTGTTATTGCATGTATGTAATTTGCATTATGTAAATGAATTGCCTGCAGATGCCCTGGGAAGCAAAGGGTGAGGTGGAGGTGTCTGGTGGGAGGCAGTGCCTGCTGCTGGGGCTCATGCTCTGCTCTCCCTTTGCAGAGGAGCTCGGGCTGTAGTGAGCTTGGATGTTCAACCAGTGCTCTGTGCGGGCAGCACCAATGAAGCCTGACCCCACTGTCCTCCCGAGGAAGAAAGCAGTGGCTGGATGTGCCTGGCAGAGCATCCTCTGCCTCCGTACCTGCAGGCAGAAGAAAAAAGTGGCTTATTCCACCTACATCCACAAGCTCCGAAACCAGGTACGTTCCATCAAGGCTTGGGTGCAAACCAAGCTCTCCAAGCTCAGCTTGGTCATTCACATGTCCTGGCCTGAATGCTCATGTTAGCTGAATCTGGAGAGTTTTGACTTAAAATGAAGGTGTGGTGGATGGGGCTTGGGGAGCTCTGCCTGACCTGCACCTCCTTGAGCTGTGCTGCCCTGCAAGGTTCAACCAGGCCAAGTGCTGGGTCCTGCACTTGAGTCACAACAACCCCAGGCTTGGGGAAGAGTGGCTGGAAAGCTGCCTGGTGGAAAAGGACCTGGGGGTGCTGGTTCACGGTGGTTGAGGTGGCCAAGAAGGCCACCAGCATCCTGGCTTGGATCAGCCAGGGGGTGGCAGCAGGAACAGGGAAGAGATCATCCCGCTGGACTTGGCACTGGTGAGGCCATACTGTGAATCCTGGTTCAGTTTTGGGCCTCTCACTCTAAGAGGAACATTGAGGTGTTGGAGAGTGTCCAGAGAAGGGAACAGAGATGAGGAAGGGGCTGGAGAACAGGGGTTGTGAGGAGCAGCTGAGGGACCTGGGGCTGTTCAATCTGGAGAAGAGGAGGCTGAGGGGAGACTTCATCACTGTCTACAACTGCCTGAGAGGAGGCTGTGGGTGTTGGCCTCTTCTCCCAAGTGACAGGAGATGGGATGAGAGGAAATGGCCTCAAGTTGCACCAGGGCAGGTTTAGATTGGGTAGTAGGAAACATTTCTTCCCTGAAAGGGTTCTCAGGCCCTGGCAGAGGCTGCCCAGGGGGGTGGTGAAGTCCCCATCCCTGGAGGGGTTTAAAAGATGGGCAGAGGAGGTGCTCAGCAGTGAGCAGGTAGGGTTGGACTCGATGATTTCAAAGGTCTTTTCCAACCAAATGATTCTGTGGATGGCTGTGCTGATGCTCTGGTGGCTGCTCTCCCTGCAGACATTGTCCACTGGAGGTTCCAGCATGCTGGTTGCTGCCTTTGCCTTGCTGGACAGGCCCCAGCTGCTGGAGGATGTGGCACTGGAGGCCGCCCAGCTCTCCCACTGCAGCAGAAGAAGCCGCCTTGGCCAGTGGGAGGTCCTGCTGGCCATGAAGCTGGTGCTGCTGCGTGAGCTCATCAAGCCTCCTGGGGGATCTGCGAGTTCTGAGCTGCTACTGAAGGAACCCAACAAGATGGGACAGTCTTAGGAGTATTTTAATGTGTTTTTGGTAAATAAAGTATTTATTAACATTATTTAACTGAGCCTCCTACCTGAACCAGCACTGAGAGCAACGGGTGGGCTCAGACCATTGGACCACCATGGGTCTGGTTGCCCGTGTGCCCAGGAAGGGCTGCACGAGGGAGGGTGCTTGCACACACCTTCCTTGATAAATATTTGTGGAACAGCCCTACTGAACAGGGCCTGGAGGTCCAAAGGGCACTGTCTGACTCTTTGCTCTGACACCCCAAGCTCCCCAGCAGCTGGAGGCCTCTTTGCACCAGATTTGGCCAAGAGAAGGGAGAGGTGGCTGATATTCCATGTCCTTGGGGAGCAGCAGCCTCCTCTGGTGAGGCTGTGTTAAGTGGTGGCACTGTGTGAACCGTTCCTTCACGGAGCCCCTTCGTGTGCCTCTTCCCACTTGTGCCCAGGGAAGTCCCCAGGTTCTCCAACCTCCTTCCTGCAGCTTCAAATCCAGCCTTGGGGGGATGGTTGGGCTCTGTGGAAGCCACTTGCTTCCCAAAGAGGGTACTCTCAGTCCTGGCAAAGTGCCACCAGCTCCTGGTGGTGCTGGAACAACCTCTCCTCATCGGCCTCTCTGGCTGTTGAGCTCCTGTTCCCAGGAGCACAAGCAAGACGTTGGAAAAGGGATGGATCCTTCCAGAGGGATCTGGCCCTCGTGGTGCTGGCACGAGCTGAAGGTTATGAAATGCCTCGTTGGTGGGTTTGCAGTGGGAGGTGGTGATGGGTCTGCCTGCCCTGTGGCTGCCTCACTTGGTGGGTCACCATCTGTGCTGGACCATGTGGTGGCAGACACAGCTGCAGGTGTCACTGGTGTAAAGCAGCTCATGGTTATGGATGGTGGTAGATCCAGCTCTGTTCCTAAGCTGCTCCCACTGCTCTCTCTATTCTGTATCTACACCTGGGAGCACGATGGACTGTCACCTACTGATGGCCTTTGGCTGTTTCCATACCTAATATTGAGAGAATGGTTGCCTTCAAGGAGCAGGTCATGCCCAAGGCATGAGGATTCAGGAGAAGGCTGAGTTTTGATGCCCCAGCTGCTGTCTCTGCTGTGTGTCAATCACTGCTTCATCACCATCCCCATGCTGTGAGGGGCTTCAGTTTGTCCCAGCACTTGTTCCTGCAACCTTGACTCTTTTGGTTGAGTAGGGTTGGCTCAAGCTGATGGATCTGGGATCAACTCCTATAGAAGACTCCCAGTTCTTGCAGAGATAAGAGCTGCAGGTGACCTTGAGAAGAGAGCCAAGCCCCCCAGAGATACTGACTTCACCTACAGCACTCCTGGCCAAGGTCTGCTGGACCTGCCCCAAAAGCACCACACAGGAGGAAGAGCAGAATTCCATGTCCTTGTGATGCCATCTGGTTCAGAGCTTCACCATCCCCTGCCAGGGTGTTTCTGTTGGGTTACAGCAAGGAAACACCAAGCTGAATGTTCACTTGCTGCTTCTTGTCCCTGCAGGCTGCCAAAACCTCTTCTCTTCTGCCTTATTTCCATGTCTGCAGCCCTGGCTCCTGATGAGGAGTCTCTGGTGTCTTGCAGACCACGATCAGGGTGATGGTGACACGTGGAGACACCGGTGACTGCATCACTCCTGCCTCAAAGTAAACTTGAGCTGAAACCCACGCTGCCTCTCTGAAGGAAAGCTGCTGGAGATGAGGAGCTGCTCGGGGCAGCCCCAAGGGGGAGGTTCCTGGCCAGGGCAGGTCAGCAGAGAAGATGGTATCAACGTTACCTTTTCCTACCTGAAATCCTATAGCTCACCTGGGCTCCAAAGAGCCAAAACATGACCCAGTGTGATTGCACCTGGGGCCAAAGCAGCTCAGCTGCCCCATCTCTGGGGACTTCACTTGAGAGGTGAAGATCTGCGTGGGCTGGGAGCTACTGCAGTGCTTCTATTGCCCTTGGAGTGTTCCTAATTTTTCAGCTGCGTCGCTGGCCGTTGGATCGAGGTCAGCGCTTGGCACTGCAGTCCTCAAATCCCTGTGCAAATCCCTGCTTGAATGGCTCTGTCCTTGGAGCAAATGTCCTTCCAAATCTCTCCAGCAACGCTCTCCCGGGTGGAGCTGTGCTCCTGGCTGATCTGGGAGCAGAGAGAAGAACATTCCTGGAGCCCAGAGCTCGTTGCTCATCACCTGGATCTCTGGTTTCCATCACCTTTGCTGTTCAGTGCTTGGGTGCCCTCTTGGTCTCCCTTCATTTTGGCCCCAAATCTGTAGAAACTCAGACCAATCTCCAGCAAAGTCGTTCATCCTGACACAGTGGAGTTGTCCCTCTGGTGTGGACACAGCTACGAGATGTTGATATCAAGGCAGCTTCATCCTGGGAAGAGCCAGAGCAGGATGAGGAGCTCAGCACCAGGATGGTGCCTGCAGTGTGTCTCTGCATCTGGTGCTTGACCTCACACAGCCTCAGCACCCAGTGGATCCTCAGCTCTCTACCATCCATGCTTTGGTCTCTTTATTTTGCACAAAACACCTCTTTATTTTATATCACACAGTATCACAAGGTTGGAAAGGACCTCTGAGATCATCGAGTCCAACCTATAACCCAACACCAACACCAACCCATCATCTAAACCATGGCACTCAGTGCCTCATCCAGTCTCCCCTTAAACCCCTCCAGGGTTGGTGACTCCACCCCCTCCCTGGGCAGCCCATTCCAGTGACCAATCACCCTTTCAGTGAAGAACTTTTTCCTCACATCAAGTCTAAACTTTCCCTGACCAAGCTTGAGTCCCTGCCCTTTGGTTCTGTCCCTGGTCACCTGAGAGAAGAGACCAACCCCTGCCCCACTACAACCTCCTTTGAGGGAGTTGTAGAGAGCAATGAGGTCTCCCCTGAGCCTCCTCTTCTCCAGACTAAACAGCCCCAACTCCCTCAGTCTCTCCTCGTAGGGCTTGTGCTCCAGCCCCTTCCCCATCTTCGTTGCCCTCCTCTGGACACTCTCCAGCATCCTGACATCTTTCCCAAACTGGGGGGCCCAGAACTGGACACAGGATTCAAGGTGAGGCCTGACCAGTGCCCAGTACAGGGGGACGATAACTCCTCTGGTCCTGCTGGCCACACTATTCCTGATGCAGCCCAGGATGCCATTGGCCTTCTTGGCCACCTGGGCACACTGCTGGCTCATGGGGAGCTTCCTGGCCACCAGCACTCCCAGGTCCCTTTCTGCCTGACTCCTCTCCAGATTTATGATTACTCTCCAGTCTTTTTTTCCCTTTTATTTTGTCCCTCTGCTCTTGGAATTAAGAGTTCTTGTGTTGGAAACAGGCATGTGAAGCACAGGGTGAATCAAGTGGCTTCACAAAGAGAGTCTGGTTTGAGGGAAGAGGGAGTTGCTCTCCATTGACCCTGTGGCAGCAGCAGTTCCTCAGGCAAGGGCAGCCCCTGGCACACGTTCACCCCAAGCTTGGGCACAGTCCCCGGGTACCAAACCTTGGCAGCTACACATCAAACTCTGTATTTATTGTTCTTTCTGCAATTGCACTCCGTGTTCTCAATTTTAACTTCCTCCTCCAAGCTTTTATCACAGATCACTGAGGTTGGAAAAGCCCTCTCAGCTCATCCAGTCCAACCATCAGCCCAACCCCACTGTGATGACCAAACCCTGTCCCCAAGTGCCACATCTACACACTTTTCGAACCCCTCCAGGGATGGAGTTTCCACCACTGCCCTGGGCAGCCTCTGCCAGGGCTTCAGCACTCTTTTGATAAAGAGATTTTCCACAATATCCAATCTCAACCTCTCTTGGTGCAACTTGAGGCTGTTTCCTCTTGTCCTGTCCCTGTTAACAAGGAAACATCTGGGTGCCAAGCCTGGACTCAAAATCTGAAAGCAAGGAGTTATTCCTAGAGGGGAAGTGCCCTACAGAGGCTCCACACATCACATGGACACTCTTCAAAAATCCTCCCTGTCATCCCCAAAAGCAGCTTTAGTAGAAGCAGGAGGATGGACCCCAAGTAACTGGACCTGAAAGGGCTTTTGAGGATGGGTTTTTTGATAGTTCCTTCTATTTATCTGTGGATTTTAATTATATTGGTGATGGAAAGCTATTCAGGTTGAAGGAATGGAAGGATATTAAACATGAAGAGGTGCTTTTTTTTTGGTCTGTATATCCCAAATTAACAGAGAAAGACACTGACCTTCACGAGCACTGAAGGAGGACCCTGGCTCTCAGAGTGGACTCGTGCCACGTGTGTTGCCTTTGCTCAGGATCACAGTGGCCTTTCCAAAAACAAGATCTGAAACCAACCCAAGTCTCTCATCTGCAAAACACAGCTGTGGAGTTTACATCTCTGGCTGGAGGCACCAAATGGCTTTTGATAAACAAGCAGTGGGGCTGCTTCGTGCTCCAGCACAGCATGGTGTGAAAGATGGGGAGAAGACTTCCCGTGGGCAGGAGGTCAAAGGAGGGGATCCTCCCCCTCTGCTCTGGGAAGACCCCACCTGGAGTGCTGTGACCAGATCTGGAATCCCCAACATGAGAAGGTGATGGAACTGTTGGGATGGGTCCAGAGGAGGCCATGGAGATGATCCAAGGGCTGGAGAACCTCTGCTGTGAGGACAGGCTGAGAGAGTTGGGGTTGTTCAGGCTGAGAGAGTTGGGGTTGTTCAGCCTGGAGAAGAGAAGGCTCTGGGGAGACCTTAGAGCAGCCTCCCAGGACTGAAAGGGGCTCCAGGAAAGCTGGGAGGGGCTTTTTCCAAGGTCCTGGAGAGACAGAATGAGGGGGAATGGCTTTAAACTGGAAGGAGGAAGATTTAGATTGGACATTAGGAGGCAATTCTTCACAATGAGGGTGGGGAGGCCCTGGCCCAGGTTGCCCAGAGCAGTGGTGGCTGCCCCATCCCTGGAGGTGTTCAAGGCCAGGTTGGATGGGGCTTTGAGCCCCCTGATCCAGTGGGAGGTGTCCCTGCCCATGGCAGGGGGTTGGAACTGGGTGGGCTTTGAGGTCCCTTCCAACCCAAACCATTCTGTGATTCCATGATTAACCAGGTCACCTTCCTCCTTTCTGCAGTTTCACTGCTGGTAAAGGGTTCCCGTGGGCCTCCCCAGCTCCACCCCTCTGGGAGCAGCGAATGCCCTTCCCTCTTTATCTTTTCAAAAAGAGAAGTAGAAAAGAAAATTACACATCCCACCAAAATTTCCAGTCTACCACATACCCAGTGTTGTTATGGTCTCCAGCCAACGAGGAGGATGTTAAACTGTAAACAAAGCTAAATATTGAGTTCCCAGACTTTCTGTAATTGCACAAAGTGGATACTGTCCTCTCTTTTATGGAGTTTTCCAGGAAACATTATGAAGGCAGAAATGAGACTTCCCAAGTCTCTGAAGTGACAAAACCACAGTGATTTATAGTGGGACAACTTGATTAGCATCTCTTTTCAGGATAGAATGAGACAGAAAGCAGATGGAGCCAAGTCCCCAGCACCTTCGCTTCTAGGAAGGGGAAATCTTTCCCAAACCTGTTCCTGAGAATCCTCCAGAGGAGGTTTTTCTCTCTGGGAGGAGAAGGTGAAGGAGCCAGAGGAGCCGGAGGCAGCGTGACGTTATGGGACTGCCTTGTCCCTCACCAGCATCCAACAGGTTTGTTGTCTTCTTCCTGGAGAGGAAGGAACTTGCCCTGTGGTAAAATCTTTGCTCTGAGCCACCTCATATCTACATAAATGCCTGTGATTTCCCAAGCTGAAGGGAGGTGGGAATCAAGCCAAAACCACCAGTCTCATCTGAAGAGGGAAACATCTTGAGATGTTCCCGGGTTGCGAATGCAGCTGATCTTGCAGCAACCTGGGTAAGAATGCCACCCCTCCTTGGCTGGAGATGTGCTGCTGAGCCTGACCTGGTCCTCCTGAGCATCAAGTGATGAAACTCCAGGCTGACCATTGGAACCCTGAGCTCCTGGGCTCTGACTCCGCGGCAGCGTTGGGGGTCACTTACCCTGTTACCCCACAAATGACATCCCAAAGGTTTGCATTAAAAACTTTAAAATAAAAGGAAAGGAAGCTTTTTGGAGTCTGGAGTGTTTTGACAAAGCTCAACTGGCACCACGGTCCCTCCATGATGTTCCCAGGGCAGTTCTCCATCCACCACCCACCCCACAATGGCCCTGAGGCAGCTCAGCACGGCACGGCTTCCCCAGCAGCGAGGCAGCTGGATCCTCACGGTGATGGGAGGGATCATGGAATCACAGCCAAACTCAGACCTTCTGAGGGGATGGCACCAGGAGCCAAGCTGCAGAACGTGTCCTTATTGGACCTGGAATCATAGAATCATCAAGGTTGGAAATGACCTCTCAGCTCATCCAGTCCAACTGTCAGCCCAACCCCATCATCCCTGCAAAACCCTGTCCCAAAACACCACATCTACACGTGTTTTGAACCCCTCCAGGGCTGGAGACTCCACCCTTGCCCTGGGCAGCATCTGCCAGGGCTTCACCACTTTCTCAGTGAAGAAAATTTTCCCAATATCCAATCTAAACCTCCCCTGGTGCAACTTGAGGCCATTTCCTCTCATCCTTGGGAGAAGAGCCCAGCACCCACCTCACCACACCCTCCTCTCAGGCAGTTGGAGACAGCGATGAGGTCTCCCCTCAGCCTCCTCTTCTCCAGATCGAACAATTCCCTCCACCGCTCCTCACAAGACTTGTTCTCCAGGTCCTCGGCTTGGCCACCAGCACCGAGCTGTCCCACCAGGCTGAGGACCAGCACTAGATGGAGCCACTCCATCGGGAAAGAGGGCCCAGCTCCTGCCAGCAGCATCCCCCTGCAGCCCCTGCACCCCCCAGCTCGGCCCCCAGCAAGGAGCTGCAGCCTGGGACAGCACCGGGAATGACGATGGCTGGGGTGGGGATGCCAGGGATGGCGTTTGGATCCGTGCTGTGCAGCAGCTGGAGGCTGTAAGTGAGGTCGGTGCCACCTCCATCACCTAAGGAGCTGGAGGTGAACAAAGAGAAGATGGTTGAGCAGGTCATGTGTAGGTCTGTGTAGGTCAGAAGAACAAATGAAGGCCATGCAGGATAGGATAGAGCAGAACAACACAGAATATCTCATTTGAAGGGACCTACAAGGACCAACCTGTCCAACCTCCTGATCACTTCAGAGCTGACCAAAAGCTAAAGCATGGTATCGAGGGCAAAATTGTCCAAATGCCTCTCAGACACTGACAGGTGTGGGGCACCAACCACTCTCCAGGAAGTCTGTTCCAGGGTCTGACCACCTTATTGGTAAGGAAATGCTTCCAAATGTCCAGTCTAAGCAGCTTTGAACCACTCCCAGGTGTTCTGTGACTGGGTACCAGGGAGAAGAGCTCAGCACTCCCTTCTCTACATCCCCTCCTCAGGAAACTGCAGAGAGCAACAAGGTCTCAGCCTCCTTCTCAGCCTCCATCTCTCCCAACCAGGCAAACCCAAAGTCCTCACCTGCTCCTCACAGGATGCACCTTCCAGCTTTGTGCCATCCTCTGGGAGCATTCAAGGACCTTCGTGTCCTTCTTAAACAGGGGGGGCCAGCACTGCACAGAGTTCCTGTGTACAGGATAGGGGGTTGCTGTATGACTGTGAGGTAGGATGGGAAAACTGGGATCTAGAAGGCTGGATGAGGGACCACAGGCTGCCTGGGAGCTCGTGTCAGCAGGCTGGGGAATCCAGAGTGGCACTGGGATCCCACGCTCATGGTGCTACCCTTGACACAGGGAAGACACCACTTCTGGCCATTCCCATGAGGGAACAGAAGTTTGACACTGGAGAGTTCTTCTGCCTGGCAGAGAAAAGCAAATTCCAAGGCAGTGCTGGTGGCTGGATGAGGTGTACTGAGACTGGAAACACAGGGCAGGTTCTTAACAGGGCACCTAATTAATTTTTGGAGCCACTCATGAAGGTATTGGCAAGCTCAGTCACTGCCAGGCTGAAATAGGGTTGCCTACCTTCTCTAGAAAGCATTTGTCTTCAAACATCAGTTATTCAGGGCTGTTCTGCACCACCCAGATGTGTTCTCCAGTCTTTTGGGGTCATAATGCTGGGTTTGAGTGTGGCCCCTGGTGTTCTGGAGCCACAGCTGAAGGTGATGCTCCTGCAGGAGTCATTCCTGGAAGCACGGAGTCCTTTGGTGATGGCATGAGGACAGCTATTGCACAGGTTTTTACTCCAAGTGCAAACCCTCTTGCACTCTCTCTTAGTCCTGGCACACAAGACCCTCATCAAGCAACAGCAGAAGCATCTGCTGTCTCTCGTGGTCCTTTCCTGATGCTACAGAGCGTGAGCTGTTCCCAATACCAAGGCAGAAACTCTTGGCCACATCCACTCAGGCCTGGATTAGATCCTCGATCTATCACTTTCTGCCATGCTCTTTCCTGTTTCTGACTCCTGGCACCACACAGACACTGTCTTTACTCTTGGCCTTCGTGTGGGATTGAGTCCAACAGCCTGGGGCTTCTCAGCTCTGGGAACAGCCAACTCCATTCCCAGTAAATGGACAAGGAAACCCTTCACCCCTCCTTGGTAAGAAAGGTGGGAAAACATAAGAAGGATATGGAACTGTTGGAAGGGGTCCAGAGGAGGCCACGGAGGTGATCTGAGGGCTGGAGAACCTCTGCTGTGAGGACAGGCTGAGAGAGTTGGGGTTGTTCAGCCTGGAGAAGAGAAGGCTCTGGGGAGACCTTAGAGCAGCCTCCCAGGACTGAAAGGGGCTCCAGGAAAGTCAGGGAGGGGCTTTTTCCAAGGGCCTGGAGTGACGGGATGAGGGGGAACAGCTTTAAATTGAAAGGGGGGAGATTTAGATTAGACATTAGGATTAAATTATTCATGATGAAGGTGGGGAGGCCCTGGCCCAGGTTGCCCAGAGCAGTGGTGGCTGCCCCATCCCTGGAGGTGTTCAAGGCCAGGTTGGATGGGGCTTGGAGCCCCCTGATCCAGTGGGAGGTGTCCCTGCCCATGGCAGGGGGGTGGAATTGGATGGGCTTTGAAGGCCCTTCCAACCCAACCCTCTCCATGATTCTATGGTTCTATGAAAACCAAACTATGCCTGCTATTTCAGGGATGCAGGATTTGCTGCATCACCCCTGCCCGGGGTGTTTCCAGTTAAGAGCTTATTGTGAGTGTGAACATCAAACCTGTCACTTGCCCCCCCCCCCCTCCACTGCTGAGTGCTGGAGCCAAGAGGCTGCACCTTGCCAAGTGTTTACAGTAATCCTTGGCAGGTACCCAGGCTTTCAACAAAGACATCTGCTGATCCTCAGAGCTGAGCTTTCAGGAAAGAGAAGCTTCAAGTTTTCAGGGGTCTGCGAGTCTCAAACTCGCCTGTCCCAGCCAGGGAGGCAACACCTGAGTCTCCCGAGACTGGGATTTGTCTCAAAGAGCAGCTCCCAGTGGGTTTCCTCACTTGGATGAGTTCTTTTGCAGCGTTCGTGGCCTCTGTCCTTGCTCCTGCAGCCTCCTCGCTGTGCACAGATCAAAGACAATCCTTGTGCCATGTCCACGTGGGACCTGAGTCAGGCCAAGGCTCAATGTCTGAGCAGAGCTGCTTCCCCCCCGGCGCTTCCCTCCCCTGGATCACGAGGCTGCAGGAAAATGGGACAAGGGATGGAGGTGCTCCAGGAGCCTGGATGCAGAAGAAAGCCTCATCCTCCTGCTGCAGGATTCGTGCCCTGAGCTGGGTGCTGTATCCCATCTGCTATGGGGAATCACAGAGTGACCTGAGATGGAAGGGACCTACAAGGACCACTGAGTCCAACTCCTGGCCCTGCACAGGACACCCCAACACTCACCCCGTGGGGCTGAGGGTGATAGCCAAATGCTTCTGGAATATTGTCAGGCTGTCACTGCTTCTCTGGGGAGATGTTCCAGGGCTCCACCACCCTCTGGGGGAAGAACATCTTCCTGACATCTAACCTAACCCTCCCTGGCACATCTTGCTGCCATTCCCTCAAGCCCTGTGCTCGATGCCCTACGCTACAGCCTCCGTGGGTTGGGCATTATGAGATGTCCTTGCATCCCCTTGCCTTAACACACTAATCCAGGAGGTGCACCCCCTCCATCCCACTTCCAACACCCTCTTTGGAAACCTGCATCAATACTTTCAAGGCTCCAAGAGAAATAAGCCAATTTGCCAGAAAACAGGCTGAAAAAAAAAGCCAGATCAAAAGTTTTAAGTGTTTTCCTTCTCCAAGGGCTGCAGCTTGTCCTCCTGCAGGGTGCTTCACAGGGACAGAGTCCCATCTCCTGTGGCAGGGCTGCTGCTTGGACACGAGAGAGGATCAAGCCTTTCCCCCTGAACCCTGCCTGGGTCTCACACAGCTTCTCTCCCTCTCTTGGAGAGAGGCTCCTTTCGGTTTCAGGGTTGGGAAATCACATGCTTGATGGCTTCGGCATGATGTAATTGTTTTTGGAAGAGACCTGAGCACTGGTTGGATCTGCTTCTTTTCCAGGCACTCACCGACACCGGCAAGGGGGCAGCGGTGTGACCGTGACCAGCCCGGCCACCCCTCCTGGCACTCAGCAGACCCTGCTGCACCTCTGAAATGCAAGTGGCTGCTTTTCAGTGCTCATAATTCCTACAGAGAGGAATTATGGTGCATCTGGAGATGCTGGTGAACACCTCAGCGTGGGTCACAGAGACCTTCCAGTCTTCTCCTGTCCACTCGTCCCCTGACGTGGGAGCTACCAAGGGGCTCATAAGCACCAGTGCAGAGACAACACCCAGTTTAGAAAGTCCCACAGTTGCAGGTTGATGGAAACCAGGTGGGTTTTCTGTGGAAGGACCTGTCCTTGAGCTCCTTCTCATCCACCCCGTTAGATGCTGAGGGTTTCCCCCCCAGCACAGCAGCACCAGAGGTGACACAAAGAGCAGCTGCAGCAATCCCATCCCTCAGCTACAGAAGGCATTGCTGGAGAGTCCTTGCTCTGGCACTGGTTGGTGACAGAGTGCTTTGCCTAATGGATCTTCAGTCTGCCTCATTAATGCAACATTTGATTTTTAATAGCCAAGAACATGAATTGAGAATGGATTTAGAGCAGCCCTGAGGAGAAGGACTTGGGGTGCTGGGGGAGGAGAAGCTTCACAGGAGCCATCAACAAGCGCTCCCAGCCCAGAAACCAAGGGTGTCCTGGGCTGCACCCAAAGAGTGGGAGCAGAGGGGAGGGAGGGGATTCTGCCCCTCTGCTCTGCTCTGGGGAGACCCCACCTGGAGTCCTGTGACCAGCTCTGGAGCCTCAGCACAGGAAGGACATGGAGCTGTTGGAGCAAGTGCAGAGGAGGCTGCGGAGATGATCTGGTGCTTGAGCACCTGGGGTTGTTCAGCCTGGAGAAGAGAAGGTCCAAGGAGACCTCAGAGCAGCCTCTCAGTACTGAAAGGGGCTCCAGGAAAGCTGGGGAGGGGCTCTTGATCAGGGAGTGCAGGGATAGGACGAGAGGGAATGGTTTTCACCTGAAAGAGGGGAGATTGAGATTGGACATTAGGAAGAAATTCTCCAGGATGAGGGTGGGGAGGCCCTGGCCCAGGTTGCCCAGAGCAGTGGTGGCTGCCCCATCCCTGGAGGTGTTCAAGGCCAGGTTGGATGGGGCTTTGAGCCCCCTGATCCAGTGGGAGGTGTCCCTGCCCATGGCAGGGGGGGTGGAACTGGATGGGCTTTGAGGTCCCTTCCAACCCAACCCATTCCAGGATTCAGTGATCCTGTGACCCAGTCCTTTGCAGTGTTGGTTGCGATGGATCTACTGGGTGCCAGATCCTACTGTGCAGCCAACGATGGGAACAGAAACTCCTGCTGGGGTCTGGCTGAGAGAGCTGCTCCTTTCCTGCCAGGCGTGGGCTTCTCTGTTGATCAAATCAGATGGAGATCTTGGAGGAAAAGGAAGTGGAGTCAACAAGGGCTTTCCGGGCAGCAGCGCCCACGTGGCCAGAGCTCCCTCCTCGCTTTGCTGTCCCTACACTGTTTGGATGTGGAAAGGGAGGCTGTTCTTGCAGGTGGAGCCAGGACCAAGAAAGAGGCCAGGGATTGTTCAGTATGGGCTTCTGTGACTGCCAGATGCTTAAACCACCTCAAGCCTAACCCTTAGATATAATCCCACGGGACCTATCCAGGTGTGGTCACAGGGTTATTGGGATAAGGCTGGGGGGCTTGTCCTGCAAAAGACAAATGAGGAAGGATTCAAAAAGACAGGAGACACTGGGGGGAGGGACAAACCCACCCAACAGAGTAAAGCAGAGCTCTGTTTAGTTTGTTTAACTAAGAACACGTTGAGGAGTGATCGATCCCGGTCCCCAGTGACAGTTCAGGAAGAATAACAAGTGCCAAAAGCCAGGAGGAGAAAGGAGGCAGACTCAGGCTGGGATGAAGAGCAGGAATGGCTCGTTGGATCCAGGTTAACAGTTCTCCAGCAGAGAAGTCCTGAAATCAAATCAAGTCGAAGCCGCAGGCTCGTCCACCTCCCACAGAAATTCCCATGTTCAAATAAATGGGCCTTGCCACGACGTGGAATTGTAGCAAAAGCTGAACTCATGGTGTCCTACCCCTGCCTTGTGTCCTGTTACCCTGTAAATGATCTGACTCAGAGGCAAACTCTGTGTTTTGGCTCATGTAGCACCGGATGTGAAAGGAGCCCCATCCATGGGCAGGATCCCAAGATGCTCTTGCAGCAGAGATCACGGGGAAAAGCTGCTGCACTGCCAGACTGGGCTGGGAGCCTGGTTCTCTGCTCCATGTACACAGGCTTCAACGTGTCTTAACTGATCAAAGTGTTACTATAGATAAGAGCAACAACCCTTGTACTCGATAGAAAGCAGCTTCTACCCTCTGAAGATAAGAAATAGGTTTATAACTTATAACTTCTTTTATAACTTAAATGAATGAAGTCATAGAATTACAGAACAGTTTGGGTTGGAAGGAACCTCAAACCCCATCCAGTTCCATGGGCAGGGACACCTCCCACTGGATCAGGGGGCTCAAAGCTCCATCCAACCTGGTCTTGAACACCTTCAGGGATGGGGCAGCCACCACTTCCCTGGGCAACCTGGGCCTCCCCACCCTCACAGCAAAACATTTCTTCCTAAGATCTCCCCTCTTTCAGTGGAAAACTGTTCCCCCTCATCCTATCCCTGCACCCCCTGACCAAGAGCCCCTCCCCAGCTTTTCTGGAGCCCCTTTCAGTCCTGGGAGGCTGCTCTAAGCTATTCTTGGAGCCTTCTCTTCTCCAGGTTGAACAACCCCAACTCTCCCAACCTGTCCACATGCAGGAGGTGTTCCGGTCCTTTGATCATATTGGATGGAAAATCTGAAGTTCTAATGACCTCCAGAGAGGTTCCCTAAACCTCATCTTGAGTCTTCATAATGAATCAAATCCAAAAACTGCTCCCAAACTCTGCCTGGAGAATTGCATGGGTAAATCCCATGTATTTTCACTGAGCTTGAGGGAATTTGATCCAGCAACACCACTTCACTTCTCTACCGACCAGCAATGATTGCTGTGAGGGCTTCACCCTCTTTTCAAATGTTTGTCCTGAAAAAAAGGACTCCCAAAGAAAACTGTGGCAATAACAAATGTCTAGGACTATTCAAAGGCTTCTGATTCCTAACAGTTTGTCCTGACTCATCTTTCATTTTATTAAGTGACTGACAAATTCACACAGGCTCAGGGTGACAAACAGCTCCGTGGGGAATGGTTTCTCTGACAAACAAACCCTCTGGGCAGAAGAGGTCGGTCTAATCAGATGGACACGGGTTTAGGACAACAGAAGCAGTGTGGGTTGAGCCCAAGAGCTACTCCTGTGTCCTCAGCAGAGCGTGAATTTGTTTCTCTGAGATCCAGCAGCCTCACCATGGGGTTCCTTGTTGTGTTTTTCAAGCCCTTTATTATTCTGTTGCTCTTGCTGCTGGATTCCTGGAGTGAACAGTGCTCCCCATGAACACCAGCACCTTGGCTGTGCAAAACCCTCCAGCAGACAATGTGTGACTTCATCCAGCTGTGCACACTGTGGGAAACCAACAACTGCTACTTTGGTTGAAGTCCATAAGCCTGGTGTTTGCTGTGGGCTGGAAAACTGTAGCTTTAACCCTTTGGGTTGTTCTCTGTAGGCAAGGCCAGCCCTGAGCTTCCTCTGGAAAAACCAACAGGTCATGGAGCCCCCTGTCCATGCAAGCTTGCAGCAAGCACGTCCTGATCTCACCATGAACTCAAACCTGCACTGTTAACATCAACAGAACAGTTTGGCATGTGTTGGGCAGTGGAAGAACTGAAAAGGTTTGGCAATGGATGAGACACCACACGCACCTTGCAGGTATTGATTGTGATGAAAGGTGCCTGGGCTGTATCACAGAATGGTTTAGGTTGGAAGAGACCATTAAAGACCATCCAGTCCAGCCCCCTGCAACGAGCAGGAACCTTCTCAACTCCATCAGGTTTCACAGTATCACAAGGACCTCCGAGATCATCGAGTCCAACCTATAACCCAACACCAACACCAACATTGCTCAAGGCTTCGTCCAACCTGATCTGGAATGTCTCCATAGAGGTGTATGGGAGATAGTGAAGGAGAAGCAGATGATACCAAGCTGGGAGGAAGGGTTGATCTGCTAGAGGGTAGGATGGCCCTACAGAGGGACCTGGACAGACTGGAGAGCTGGGCTGATTCCAATGGGATGATGTTTAATGAGTCCAAACGTTGGGTACTTCATTTTGGACACAACAACCCCATGCAGAGCTACAGACTGGGGACAGAGTGGCTGGAGAGGAGTCAGGCAGAAAGGGAGCTGGGAGTGCTGGTGGCCAGGAAGCTCCCCATGAGCCAGCAGTGTGCCCAGGGGGCCAAGAAGGCCAATGGCATCCTGGCCTGCATCAGGAATAGTGTGGGGAGCAGGACCAGAGGAGTTATCGTCCCCCTGTCCTCGGCACTGGTCAGGCCTCACCTTGAATACTGTGTCCAGTTCTGGGCCCCCAGTTTGGGAAAGATGTCAGGATGCTGGAGAGTGTCCAGAGGAGGGCAACGAAGATGGGGAAGGGGCTGGAGCACAAGCCCTACGAGGAGAGACTGAGGGAGCTGGGGCTGTTTAGTCTGGAGAAGAGGAGGCTCAGGGGAGACCTCATTGCTCTCTACAACTCCCTAAAAGGAGGTTGTAGTGGGGCAGGGGTTGGTCTCTTCTCTCAGGTGCCCAGGGACAGAACTGGAGGGCAGGGACTCCAGCTTGGTCAGGGAAAGGTTAGACTGGATGTGAGGAAAAAGTTCTTCCCTGAAAGGGTGATTGGTCATTGGAATGGGCTGCCCAGGGAGGGGGTGGAGTCACCGACCCTGGAGGGGTTTAAGGGGAGACTGGATGAGGCACTGAGTGCCATGGTTTAGATGATGGGTTGGTGTTGGTGTTGGGTTATAGGTTGGACTCAATGATCTCAGAGGTCCTTTCCAACCTTATGATACTGTGATACTGTGTGATACTGTGAACATGGACCTACGCTGACCTCCTCACAGGGCAACGGGGCGGCCGCTCCGCAGAAACGGGGTGGAAGTGCAACACAGCAGGCAGCAGCTGCTGCCTTTTAATTCAGACCATCTGAATGCCTGTAAGAGGAGAGAACTTACTGACTGCTTGGGATTTCTGAAGGTTCAAGTGGAGGACAGGGGCTGGGATGAAAGGGGACATTCCAAAAGGGAGGCTGCGCAACAGCAGCCGCCACCAGCTGAACCTCCTCGAGGGCTGCCTGTCCTGATGCTCCCAGGATTTCCTCCTGCTCTCCCACCACAAATCCCTGGATCCATTCCTGCCCATGTTACCACATTGCTGTTAGTTGGAGAGACATCTCAGACCATTTCAGCCTCACAGGAAGCTGGAGCAGCTCTTCCTGGCTTGGTGAGAGGCTGTGGAGAGGCCGGGGAATCCTGGCTGCCTCAGACACAGACCTCATGCTGTTTCATAACAAGATCCCAAATTATGGCATTCAACAGTGTCTGCAGAGTTGAAATGCCTAAAGCAGAATTTTGAGGCCAGGCCTACCCTTTGTGTCCATTTGAGAGATTGTTCCCAAGCCTACATCAGTAGTATTGGGAGCAGAAGTGCTTCCAAGCCCCTGGACCCAGTGCAAGCCCTTCCTCTTCTCCAAGGCAAGACCAGGGTTGATGGCTGCGTTCAACCTTCCAGGGAAAGAAACTGCAGAGGAGGGACGGCGTCCTCGAGTCACCACACATTGCAGGACACACTCACCTTGCCTGCCTGGTGCCCAACACATCCAACCATGCTGCCCACCTCTGCCTCCCCCTGTCCTGGCTTTCCTCCAGATAATGTGCCAACCGTGCACACCTTGGCCCTGGGTAACAGGGGGAATTTTTTCAGCCTCATTTGGCTTCATCACCCAGCAAAGATCAGCCCCAGGATCATGACAAGACCTTATCTGAGATGTAAGAGTGATGTTGTGCACCTTCCTACCCCTCCCTGTGTGAGGAGAAGAAGGTGATGGACATGAAAACAGTCATTTATAGACTATTGCAATCCAGGAAGGAGGAAACTTTGCAACACAAGTAAGGCCATCAGCTTCTGTCTGCATCCTATGGACTTCAAAAATTGCCACCTAGGTCAATTTTCATAAATAAATGTATCACAGTATCATAAGGTTGGAAAGGACCTCTGAGATCATTGAGTCCAACCTATAACCCAACACCAACACCAACACCAACCCATCATCTAAACCATGGCATTCAGTGCCTCATCCAGTCTCCCCTTAAACCCCTCCAGGGTCGGTGACTCCACCCCCTCCCTGGACAGCCCATTCCAATGACCAATCACCCTTTCAGTGAAGAACTTTTTCCTCACATCCAGTCTAAACTTTCCCTGACCAAGCTTGAGTCCCTGCCCTCCAGTTCTGTCCCTGGGCACCTGAGAGAAGAGACCAACCCCTGCCCCACTACAACCTCCTTTTAGGGAGTTGTAGAGAGCAATGAGGTCTCCCCTGAGCCTCCTCTTCTCCAGACTAAACAGCCCCAACTCCCTCAGTCTCTCCTCGTAGGGCTTGTGCTCCAGCCCCTTCCCCATCTTCGTTGCCCTCCTCTGGACACTCCCCAGCATCCTGACATCTTTCCCAAACTGGGGGCCCAGAACTGGACACAATATTCAAGATGAGGCCTGACCAGTGCCAAGTTCAGGGGGACAATAACTTCTCTCTACACGTGCTCCGCCGTGGGAAGCGCATGCCAGGAGATGTACTGGAGTCAAACCAACACTGTTGAAAGAGAGAAGCACTGGGAAGAGGTGCTGCACCACCACGCTGAAAGGTAAAGCTCTCAGGTCCCTTGGCTGAAAAGTAAAGCCCAATTCCTTTTGCCAGGTGTTGTGCTTTCAAGCAGCCTCGTAGCATTTGGGAATGACTTGAAGACCACAGCTCGGGAACCCAACAAGTCAACACGGCTTTTGGATTCTGCCTGCCACTTCTTTGCTTGGGGAGTGTATAAGTGACTGCTGGGGACTTAATAACAATCATTTTATCAGCATTGTATCACCTACTGAAGTTACAGTGGGATGTGACAAGACCAGCTTTGACAGAACAAAGTCCTTTTTATACACAATGCAAAACCCGAAGAGTGAATCCCAGCGCTGGCTCCTTCTGCTGAAACCCTTGGGTTCTGATCTCCTGTCAGCTGCTAGGGATGGGTGTCTCCATCAAATTCTTGGTTCCTCTAGGAGCTAGAATGAAAATCCAGCACAATTCCCCCCCCCTTAAAAGCACTGGATATGTAGCTCTAAGTGCTGATGAAGACCAATTGTATCTGGGATGTGTTTTTGACAGATGGCTCTGATGAGCTGAATCACAGCCAGCTCCCTCAGAGGAAGCTGTTGCTCATTTTGGGTGAAGGAGTTACTGGTTACAGCAAGAAGCGTTCAACCAAAGTAGTGCTGTCAATCTCACAACTTCCTGATGTCACCAAAGTATGGTTTAAAGAATTAAAGAGTATAAAAAATTCCTTTGTAAAAAAGGAACATTTGAATTTTTCATTTACTGCTCAAGTCTTGGAGTTGGGGCTTAAAAGAAAAAAAACACCACATGAATATTTTACTCTTCTGATAAAGATTTTATGCCCATTTTCCAGTATGTCCTTTAATACCCAAGATTCCATAAGGTTTAGGAGTGGCATCTTCTGAGGCAATATGTGACTCTCCAAGAAGTGATTTTTAGGGAGCTGGCATTTGGAAACCCTTCAAGCCCCATCCCAAATAGGACTCATCACTACAGGACATCCTTTAATCACCGAGAAAAAACATGCTCACATTTCCTAGAACAGAGCAGCCAAGACCCCAAATCAGAGGCTGCTTTTAATAACGTTGGCCTTATCTTTCCAGTGCTCATTTCCTGTTTTTATATGCTAGAGCCCGTGCCTCTGCAGAAGAATCTGATGAAGACTCAGCTTCACAGAAGCTGGGTTGTGAAGCCTGAAATCCACAGGTGACCCCACAGCAGAGAGGTAAAAATTAATGTTTGCTCAATGCTCTGAACCATAAATGAGCACCAACAGCCAGCTCGACCCCAAGCTCTGCTCCATGCGCTCCCAACTGGGATTGAGAGCCTGTTATGAACAGGACACACAACTGTTAAAACCCTGACATGTGTTTCCTGACGATAGAGCAGTGCCAAAAGCAGAACTTGTGCAGAAAGACAAGTGATTTGATCATATTTTGGCAAAGACAAGAGGAAGCTGTACAGAAGCATATTGCCTGCAGGGGCCAAGCTCCGATTAATTGGAACTGCTTGGTATTCAAAGGAGCTGATGAAAAACTTCTAAAAGCCACTCGGGCTGTTTCTCATTTTTCACTGACATAAGCCATGAATATGCCATTCAGTTGGAAGGAATTGCATCAGTGTTGTGTAACCCAGATCAAAATCAGACCCATTCCACAAAGGCCTGAATTTGTTTGTTTTCCTATCTCCCACCCCAGTGAGATTAAAAAAAAACAGCTGATTTCTGCAAACTTCTAAGAATCATAGAATCATGGGATGGTTTGGGTTGGAAGGGACCTCAAAGCCCATCCAATTCCAGCCCATGGCAGGGACACCTTCCACTGGATCAGGGGGCTCAAAGCCCCATCCAACCTGGCCTTGAACACCTCCAGGGATATCAACCCTTCTTCTGCATATTCCTTTAACAATGGAGAAACAGCTGTGTGCCAGCATTGTATCAATAAGGGCTTCTAAAATCCCTTTTCCCTCAGAGGTAGAGCTGTAGAGTGAGACTGCTTTGCTAACCTTGCTCAAGTTGAAGTCCAGGTGTGATAGACAGCTCACTGGAAGTTATGTTGGGCAAGAGGATAGGATGAGATGAGATGAGATGAGATGAGATGAGATGAGATGAGATGAGATGAGATGAGATGAGATGAGATGATGAGATGACCCATTAATTTTTAAATCTACTAATCTAGGAGTCTTCATCTCTTTCTCAATAAGAAAGGGATACTACAAATGTACTCACCCTGAGTTATATATAGAGAATATTTAAATATTTAGATAGGGTATTTATAAATCAGCACCTGAGCACTTCAGGGCACCCTACAAAGGACAGGGATACAGGTTAAGTGTCTGATATATGTACACAACCTGCACAACACGTAAAGTAGGAGAGAAAAGCAGGATCCCCTCTTTTACACTTAGCTCTACGGAGCTAAGGAATTTGTCACAGACAATAAATCAGTCACAGAATCAGAATTAAAGCAAACTGCCTCAAGTGCCTCTTTTGCTTTGGGCAGGAAAGCACTCTGAGATCTATAGATAAGAGTGCTATGAACCACTGTCATTCCCAAGGCAACATCTTTAGTGACATTACACCCAAAGAGCTCCAAGAAGTGAGGTTTTCCATGCTAAGTGTGGCAATTCCAGGTGCAATATTACTCCTGTTTGCTCCGCAGCAGCTCGAAGGCCGCAAGGCGAGTCTGTCCTGCCTTGTGTTCACTCAAAGACAGCTCAAGGGTTAAGGCCCAGAGTGTGTAAGTTACAAAGCATGCTGTGTCTCATGTGTGGGAGTAAATGTCATATCCCGCTGCACCGGGTATTTATAGCCCAGCACTATTTGGGAAGTGAAACTTTAATGGTGAAGTTTTCAACCAGTTGCCTCAGGTGTAAATTCTGAAGAACGAAACAGCCAAAGAGCCCCAATTTGACACTTTCTGGTTCCAGTTGGCTCTGGAGGTTACAGCAAACCAAGCAGGGTCCAAGTGGGTTGGAAAGCTCCAGTCTCTCCCATACTAAGGGAGTGTTCCTGCAGCTGACACATCAATGCCGAGTCCCCGCCGGAGGCCAGAGCACTGCTTTGTCATCGTTACCCACACTACCTGGTGGAGGAGCTCTTCCCATGCAGGAGGGACACTGCAGCCTGTAAGGTCACCCTCGGACAGGCATCTGCTGTTCTCCTGGCCGAGCACCCCCAGACCACTCCACATGGCTGCCCACAGGCAGACACCAAATTTCAACCAAGAGTGAAGCAGAGGAGCTTCTTTCCAAGGAGTGACCTCGAACCAAGACTCTGGGAGAGCCAACAGCCACCCATGGTGTTCAAGGATGCTCCTATCTCCCATGCTGTGAGCTCAGCAGTGCACACGAGGGCTGCATTGGGTTTAAAGAGAGAGATTAGGATGGGAAAACTCCAACTGTACCTCCATGAAGTCGGGGGTGGCAGGTAAATGGCTGGAGAGGGAGTAAAGCAGTCAGAATTCTCCTTTGTGAGAATGGTGAGGTACCACAAGGGCTGAATGGTTGGTGGGATGAGGCTGAAGATCAACCAATGGTGTAGGAGATGCCTCCATCTCCAGATCCAGCCCGAAGCTCACACTTCCAAAGTCCTACCAGGTTGAAGTTCTTTGCAGCTCCCTCCTTGTGAAACACTGCTCCTGGCTCACACACACAGAGTGAGCACCAAGCTTGGAATAACAGGTCAAACCCTCCAAGTTAAAAGCATCTTTTGATCAGTGGTCATGGAGTAGATCACCATAATCAAGCCAGGAGGGAACAAAAGGCCTTTTGTGAAACTAACAGTGCTCTCTGAGCTGTAACTATAACCACAGCCCACGTTCCGAGAAGTAGGACTTGACATTTTTGGGTCACCCAAAGGAAGGGCTGTGCTTATTTTGCACCAATTATTAATGCAGCTATTTGTGTTAACTCTCCAAATCGAGTAACTGATGCACCCTGCACAATTGACATAAATAGGAAGACAGTTCTATTTGCATTTGCTCCATTTGGAGGTGATAACTACTCGTGGGTTTTATTGCCACAATAGAAACCAACGCCTGGCTGTCGGTGCCTCGGCAACTACAAAGCAGGGGCAGCTCATGCCCATCTCCCAGCCTTGCCTCCACCAGCCAGGTGGCTTCTGCTCCAGTGGGTCAGACGTGTGATGTTCTCATCCACCTCCAAACAGGCTTTTTCTGCTGGAGAGGTGTTGGAAGCACTCTGACAGATCAGAACGTGCTCGTGTTACTTCCAGCTAATGGACTCGGTGCATCTTTGAGCTATTACTGCACCCACAAACACCGCTCGCTTACCGGAGCAGTCATTATCACATCACTTACACTTTGTGCTTTCAAGACATTCTTCACAGCTTCAGGAGTGCCAAGCTTGTCTACTGGTATGTGATTGAGACCATTGATTCCTTTCACTTAACTCCACCACAGAAGAAAAGCAGAGTGTTCTGGATTTCAGTATTGAACGTGGGCTTGTAGCAGGTTTGACGTGTGCTTCTCAGACTCTGTGTGAGTCCTGGCCATCCTCTTCAGACAACAAACACAGAACAGAACTTCAATGGAAAGTGTAGCTTGTTCAAAACCCACAAAATGAGAATTAAGGTCCATTATGTTTTGTTAAAATTTTGTTTGTCCTTCTTTCCACTGCAATAAAAATATCGAGGGGATAAATACCTTTAAACACACCATTATTACCACCTCAACTACTCTGGTAAAAATACATAAAGAAGCCTCTCTCGGGGTTTTAAAGGCAGAACTGTTGGCAAATTCTTTCAACTTCTGCAAAGCTCTGCCTTGTACACATTTCTCTCATTGTCCTTTAGCAGACATCTTCATCTTTTAGATCTTGTTCTTTATCTTCAGCAGACATCTCACATGGTTTAAGCGTGCATAAGACAACAAGAAAGGTTGGAAAAGCTGTGACCAGCCTTTACAGAGACTCCTTCCTAACTTGAGACTTCTGCTTGAAGGCAACTATGGGGACGTTGGAGATGGGGTGGATCTCAGGTTGTGTGACCACAACACGTGCTGCCAAAGTGTAAGAGCACACAGAACATGCACTCCTCCCTGAAGCTCAGTTCTCTCCACACTCCCTTCTCAGAGCTGACGACAGCTCAGTTCCCACAAGAAGGACCCAATCCCACCTGTAACCACCCGCTACCTCCTTGTGAGAGCTGACCTGATGAGACCATCCCCACCCCTTGCATTCTCTATTTCCACTTTAATAATTTCCAAAAGGATTGGAGCAGCTTGTAGAACAACCTTTTGACTATAACACAGTGTGTATGATAGTGGCCCACTGTGACATTTAACTCTGGTTTTGTACAATACCAGGCAATGGGATTATTTTGTCACACCACACAGCTCTCTCATCCTAGGAAAGAGCTCTCAGGACTGAGAAGTTCTCTCCAAATGAGAGAACAGACCCAGTCTATACTGGGTCTTCAGCCTGGAGAAGAGAAGGTTCCCGGGGGGACCTCATAGCAGCCTTCTAGTACCTGAAGAGGGCCTACAAGAAAGATGGGGAGGGACTTTTTGCAAGAGCCTGGAGTGATAGGATGAGGGGGGATGGCTTTAAAATGGAAGGGAGAAGGTTAGACAGTAGGAATAAATTCTTCATGATGAGGCCCTGGGACAGGTTGCCCAGAGAAGTGGTGGCTGCCCCATCCCTGGAGGTGTTCAAGGCCAGATTGGATGGGGCTTTGAGCAGCCTGGTCTGGTGGGAGATGTCCCTGCCCACAGCAGAGGGGTTGGAATTGGATGATCTTTAAGGTCCCTTCCAACTCAAACCATTCTATTATTCTATGACACTGGAGATGAGGGAGAAGGGATCTTGTTAGTGCAGATTTCATGACTGCTCAGAGCAGCATCGCCGTGGTAATCGCACACAGCCTCTTCACCACAACTGTGAGTCACACCCCGCGTGGGACGAAGCAGATTGTCTGTCACACAGGGAGTCCAGAGCCCGAGGGAATAACCAAGTGTATCAGAGTTCTTTTTGAAAGCTCTGAAATTATTACCATGGCCACCACCTCTCTGAGGCAAGGCCCAGAGATATCCAAACTGACTCCTACATTCGGTGTCTAAGAATAACACTTCTTGGGCAATTCAGAGTCTGAGGAATAAGCTGTTTCTTACTGAGGAGCATCAGAGACTAAAGGAGGGGGGAAACTATGAAAGTTACCCCAGACTTACACTACTGAAATATATTATCTCCATAGCAGGACTGAAACCATTCCAGTCACCTCCACAGGGTCTGAGGAGGAAGGCTCATCCTCCTCTTGCCCACAGTGGGGGATTGAAACTGGATGATATTTAAGGTCCCTTCCAACCCAAACCATTCTATGATTCTGTGGCTTCAATGCAGCTCCAACACCAAACACAGACAACCCTTCTCGCAGCCTTTCTCTGTGCATTTTAATTACCAAAATGTATCAGTCTTAAAACAGGGAAAGGAAAAAGAAAAAGGCATCAGAAGGTCAAAAGCAGTTAAATTTCAGTCTCAAAAGAGGCAGTTTACAGACACAGCACTACCACAGCAGCTCTGGCCTCCTCGTTCATAGACTCATGGTTTGGGTTGGGTTGGAAGTGACTTCAAAGCTCTCCCAGTTCCACCCCCTGCCATGGGCAGGGACACCTCCCACTTGATCAGGGGGCTCAAAGCCCCATTCAGCCTGGCCTTGAACACCTCCAGGGATGGGGCAGCCACAGCTTCTCTGTCATTTCCCTTGCCCTATCCCTGCACTCCCTGATCAAGAGCCCCTCCCCAGCTTTCCTGGAGCCCCTTTCAGTTCTGGGAGGCTGCTCGAAGGTCTCCTTGGAGCCTTCTCTTCTGAAGGCTGAACAAACCCAGCTCTCTCAGCCTGTCCTCATACGGGAGGTGCTCCCAAAGCTGTACATCCTTCTGCCACGAGCACAGGCAGATCCCACTCACTGGTTGACAGCAGCTGAACATGAGGCACCAGTGACCCAGGTGGCCAAGAAGGCCAAAAGGCCAACAGCATACTGGGTTGGATCAGCCATGGTGTGGCCAGCAGGAGCAGGGAAGGCATCATCCCCTGCATTCAGCACTGGGGAGGCCACATCTCGAATCTTGGGTTCAGTTTTGGGCCCCTCACTCCAACAAAGACCTTGAGGGGCTGGAGCTCATCCAGAGAAGGGGAACAGAGATGGGGAAGGGTCTAGAGAAGAGGAGTTCTGGGAGAACCTGGAAGCCTGAGGCTGTTAAGTCTGGAGGAGAAAATATATTCTGTGTCCATCTCTTTTCTTGTTACACATGACTAATGGAAATCATTCCCTCATGTGTCCAGCACTGCAATAGAGGATGCTTGCTTTCTAAAACTCCAAAACGAGTCTTAGAGAGTTTATTTGCTGGCATTTTTGGTATCGAGGGGAGACCTCATTGCTTTCTGCAGATCCCAGAAAGGAGGTTGTGGTGAGGTGGGTGCTGGTCCCTTCTCCCAAGTAACAAGTGATGAGATGTGAGGAAATGGCCTCAAGTTGTGCCAGGGGAGGTTCAGATTGGATATCAGGGAAAACAGCTTCACTGACAGAGTGGTGAAGCCCTGGCAGAGGCTGCCCAGGGCAGGGGTGGAGTCTCCATCCCTGGAGGGGCTCAAAAAACATGCAAATGTGGCACTCTGGGACATGGGTTAATTGGCACGGTGGAATTCAGCTGATGGTTGGACTGGATGAGCTGAGAGGTCTTTTCCAACCTTAATGACTCCACGATTCTATGAACCCAAAGGGCTCTCAGACACTGGCAGAGGCTGCCCAGGGAACTGGGACTCCTGGAGGGGTTTGGAATTGTGACTCCTGGAGGGGTTTGAAATTGGGCCTCCTGGAGGGGTTTGGAATTGGAACTCCTGGAGTGGTTTGGAATTGGAACTCCTGGAGGGGTTTGGAATTGGAACTCCTGGAGTGGTTTGGAATTGCGACTTCTGGAGGGGTTTGAAATTGGGACTCCTGGAGGGGTTTGAAATTGGAACTCCTGGAGGGGTTTGGAATTGAGACTCCTGGAGGGGTTTGAAATTGGGACTCCTGGAGGGGTTTGGAATTGGGACTCCTAGAGGGGTTTGGAATTGGGACTCCTGGAGGGGTTTGGAATTGGAACTCCTGGAGGGGTTTGGAATTGGGACTCCTGGAGGGGTTTGGAATTGGGACTCCTAGAGGGGTTTGGAATTGGGACTCCTAGAGGGGTTTGGAATTGGGCCTCCTGGAGGGGTTTGGAATTGGGACTTCTGGAGGGGTTTGGAATTGAGACTCCTGGAAGGGTTTGAAATTGGGACTCCTGGAGGGGTTTGGAATTGGGACTCCTGGAGGGGTTTGAAATTGGGACTCCTGGAGGGGTTTGGAATTGGAACTCCTGGAGGGGTTTGGAATTGGGACTCCTGGAGGGGTTTGGAATTGGGACTCCTGGAGGGGTTTGAAATTGGAACTCCTGGAGGGGTTTGAAATTGAAATTCCTGGAGGGGTTTGGAATTGGGAGTCCTGGAGGGGTTTGGAATTGAGACTCCTGGAGGGGTTTGGAATTGGGACTCCTGGAGGGGTTTGAAATTGGGACTCCTGGAGGGGTTTGGAATTGGGACTCCTGGAGGGGTTTGAAATTGGGACTCCTGGAGGGGTTTGGAATTGGAACTCCTGGAGGGGTTTGGAATTGAGACTCCTGGAGGGGTTTGGAATTGGAACTCCTGGAGGGGTTTGGAATTGGGAGTCCTGGAGGGGTTTGGAATTGGGACTCCTGGAGGGGTTTGAAATTGGGACTCCTGGAGGGGTTTGGAATTGGGACTCCTGGAGGGGTTTGGAATTGGAACTCCTGGAGGGGTTTGAAATTGGGACTCCTGGAGGGGTTTGGAATTGAGACTCCTGGAAGGGTTTGGAATTGGGAGTCCTGGAGGGGTTTGGAATTGAGACTCCTGGAGGGGTTTGGAATTGGGACTCCTGGAGGGGTTTGAAATTGGGACTCCTGGAGGGGTTTGGAATTGGGACTCCTGGAGGGGTTTGGAATTGGGACTCCTGGAGGGGTTTGAAATTGGGACTCCTGGAGGGGTTTGGAATTGGAACTCCTGGAGGGGTTTGGAATTGAGACTCCTGGAGGGGTTTGGAATTGGAACTCCTGGAGGGGTTTGGAATTGGGAGTCCTGGAGGGGTTTGGAATTGGGAGTCCTGGAGGGGTTTGGAATTGGGACTCCTGGAGGGGTTTGGAATTGGGACTCCTGGAGGGGTTTGAAATTGGGACTCCTGGAGGGGTTTGGAATTGGAACTCCTGGAGGGGTTTGGAATTGAGACTCCTGGAGGGGTTTGGAATTGGAACTCCTGGAGGGGTTTGGAATTGGGAGTCCTGGAGGGGTTTGAAATTGGGACTCCTGGAGGGGTTTGGAATTGGGACTCCTGGAGGGGTCTGAAATTAAAATTCCTGGAGGGGTTTGGAATTGAGACTCCTGGAGGGGTTTAAAAGCCGTTGCTCAGGGGTGGTTCAGCATTGGGCAGGAACGCTCGGACTCGATGATCTCAGGGCTCTTTTCCAGCCAGAGGAGCCCACAACCCGATGACTCCCCCAGCCCCGCGCCCCTCCCGCTCACTGCCCCCCCCGCTCACTGCCCCCCCCGCTCACTGCCCCCCCCGCTCACTGCCCCCCCCGCTCACTGCCCCCCCCGCTCACTGCCCCTCCCGTGCCTGCGCTGTTCCCCCCCCCCCCCCGTGCGCATGCGCAGCCCCGCGGCCCCAGGGAGCGGGAGGGGGCGGGGACTGTTTGTCAGGAAGCCCCTCCCACTTCTGGGAAACCCTCCCGGCCCCCGCGCGGAGGGAGAGCGCCGGAGGGGCGTGGCTCGACGACGCGGCGCGCTGATTGGCTGCGCGGCGGCGAGAGGCGGGGCGGCGGGTGGCGGCGGGGGCGGTGCGAGGGGCGTGTCGCGGCGTGGCGTGGCGGTGATTGGCTGCGGAGCGGCGAGGGGGCGTGGCCGGTGCTGGGCGCCGCCTGTCAGTGAGCGGGGAGCTGTGCGGAGGCCGCGCCGCGCCGGGCCGGTACGTGCGGGGTGCAGCGCTGGGAAACGGGGGGCGGCGGCGGCGATCGGGGCGGAGACCCCGGTCCCGTATGGCCTGGCGGAGCCCGCAGGCGACCCCGGGTGTGAGGGAGCGTCCCGGCGCTACGGACCCCGGCTGGGAGGGGAGGCACCGGCACCGGCGGGAGGAGGGGACACCACGGTCCCCCCGGCGGAGCCCGGGACACCGGCGGGGGAAGAGACTCCCAGGGCTGGTTTGGAGCCTGATGTCCCTCTGCTGCCGGCGGCTCCGCTATCCCGGGGGTCAGGGCGAAGCTGCAGCTCTGCCGTGCCCGCTGGGGTGCGGGTCCCCCATCCCGCCGGGGTCCCCCATCCCTCCGGGACCCCATTCCCACCCGGGTCCCCCATCCCTCCGGGACCCTATTCCCGGCTGGGGTCCCCCATCCCTCCGGGATCCCCCATTCCCTCCGGGACCCCATCCCCGCCGGGGTCCCCCATTCCCTCCGGGATCCCCCATCCCCTCCGGGACCCCATCCCCGCCGGGATCCCCCATCCCCGCCGGGGTCCCCCATCCCCGCCGGGGTCCCCCATCCCTCCGGGATCCCCCATTCCCTCCGGGACCCCATCCCCGCCGGGGTCCTCCATCCCCTCCGGGACCCCATTCCCTCCGGGATCCCCCATTCCCGCCGGGTTCCCCCATCCCTCCGGGACCCCATTCCCGCTGGGGTCCCCTATCCCTTCGGAACCCCTTACTGCCAGGGTCCCCCGTCCCTCCGTGCTCCCCCATCCCTCCAGGACCCCCATCCCACTGGGGCTCCCCCATTCCCTCCGGGCTCCCCCATTCCCTCCGTGCTCCCCCATCCCTCCAGGACCCCCATCCCACTGGGGCTCCCCCATTCCCTCCGTGCTCCCCCATCCCTCCGGGCTCCCCCATCCCTCCGGGCTCCTTCATCCCGCTGGGGTCCCCCACCCCAAAGAGGAAGAAGGAGGATGAGGATGCAGCCCCTGCACCGTGCACCTGAGGAAAAGTTGCATGCAACCGAACCCCGGCCCTCACTTCACTCCTCACCACTTTTATTTCTGGCTAAGGGTTAAAACGCTCCTTTGCTGATTAATAAGTCGCTGCTGTGGTTGATCTCAGATGCTTCCTGTCTACTCCAGTCGGTTGCATTCGAACCCCTGTTGGGTGCTTTGCACATGTGAGAAGCAGCAATCTGAAAGCAGCATCCATAAACAACGGCTGCTTTTCTTTTTCAGCTGCCTTTCTGAATGCTTTTGTGAGTAATAACTTGCACCTCCTTTGCTGCAATGTTGGTGCTACGAATTGGGCTTTGAATTGTGTGGCTGTAGGGTGCTGCTGTATATTACATTTTAACTAAGTTAAAATCTTACTGGCACGGCCACTGGATTCCTTCAGAATGAGTCATTTGCTATTAACTATTAAATTTTAACTGCTGTGAGGGAGTGAGTCTTTCATAGCGGGCTGTGGAGTGTAACAAACAAACATGAAACAACCCCAAAAAGCCTAAAAGGTTTGCAGGACTTGGTCCGGTGTCGCGGGAGTTCATGAACTCTGCTACTGTCTGTCCCAGATCTCATTTCAGTGTTAGGTGTGAGAAGGTGGAGCTGATGTGGTGCTTTATTATTACTCTGGGTGCTGAGAGGAAGGGGGCAAATGTGACCGTGCTGCCTCTTGAACCTTCCTGCTGCAGCTTCTGGAGTTTCCTGGCAAGCGTCAGTCAAATCTGTTGTGGAGATGGAGGAGTAGAGGTTTGGAAGATGGGAAGATTCCCAAGGTTCAAGAAGAGCTGCTGGCTCAGAGTAGAAGAGAGTTGAGTTGGGAAAAGGCCTGGAGTTGCTGGGGAAGGGAGATCCGAGGGTGCGTGGGGGGAGCAGGAGGAGGCTCTGAGGGCAAGACTTGTGGGACTCCAGTCTGAAGGAAACTGGGCTTTGCTGGTCATAGTTCAGGGACATCAGAACCCTGGAGGATGTGGACCTCGTGTTGTCTGCCAGGCAGTTCTCTGCTGCAGTTGGTGTGGAAGTTTGTCTCATGGGAGTTTGCTCAAGTTGGATAGTTTGAAAGTACTCCAGTCAGTTCATATTCCTATTTTATAGTATAAAATCATCATAACTGAATGCCCAGGATCAACCATAAATTCAGATTACATAGCAGTGCTTCCCTTTATACTGAATTTAACTAAACTTTTGGGTTTCTCTGGCATTTCAGCCTTACTGGTTCCTCGTGGGCTTACATTGCACTTCTTGATTGAAACTTTAAAGCTGCAGAATAATGAGTGGTAATAATTGATGAAAACTCAGTCCTGCTTGCTTGGGCAGAATTGAGTTTACTGTGTGTTTGTGGTTATTGTTGAAAATTGTCCATTTAGATGCTTTCTTAGCCCAGCTTGCAATAAGTTAGGAAATAGCTTCACTCTGAAGCTCTGAAAAATCCACTCTGTGGCTCTGAAAATTCAGGATGTCATTAAGCCACGTCCTGAGAGCCCAGGTGAGAAGAGCAGAGCCAGGCTGGGAGACAGAGCCCTGTTGGGTTGATTTTGTTCTGATGCTCTCTTGTTTACAAAGCAGTTTGGGATAAGGAGCTGCTCGGAATGGATTGGGCTGCGGTGATGTTTATAAACTCTGGGCAAACAACGTTATTCCTATCTTTGTTCAACAGCATGAAAAGCCTTGTTAAGGGATGAGTTGTGCTCAGGCTGGTGCTTGAGGAAACAGAGATGTGTTTTGATACAGAAATTCTGCCCATGGTTAAACCCAGGCAGGTATTTTCCTACAGACTTTGTAAGCAAGCTATTGCAATATCCTCATGTCTGGCAACTACAGAGACAATTGGAGCTCATTACCCTGGTGTTTACAGTAAGCAAGGCAGATGGCTGAAATGAGATTTTGAAGTATTTACTATCAAACCACTTGAAAGAATATGTTTACATATTTATTATCATTCATAACTTAATTTACTCCTTAATGTAAGGCTGATAATGCAATCCTTCCTTGGTAGTTTGAGGTGCAGGCTGAGCTTTACCTGGTGATCTGCAGGTGAACCTGCAGCAGGACTGGTGATGGGGTGGGAAGAGCTGGACAAGGAGCCCCTCGTAGAGCTGAATGGGTGACAGTGGTTAAAGAAAAGAGTGGGAAGGCTGTGAGCATCCTGGAATAGCAACTGCTGATCTGACTCACCAGTCTTTTAATCAGTCAGGCATTCTATTTATTTTTGCTTTGGAACTCTTAGATACTCAAAGGAAGCCTTTTTTTTTTTTCTGTTAGATTAACTTGAAATGGCATCAAGTGTGTTTTAAGGTAGGGGAGTGTATTGAGTGCTACAACTCTATTTTTTTAACTCCCTGCTGACACAAATTGAAACTGCTCCTTGCTGACAGCGCCGGGTTTAAATAACCACCCCAGGCCCATGCTGCACCCATGTGCCTTAAACTGACAGGGCTGAAAACGGAACTGCCTGAATTTCAGTTCCATCTGAGAGGTGGGTGGCAAAGAAAGCTCATCAATACCATCCGAGCAGAGAGAGAGGGCGGCGAGGAGACAGGGACGCGGTGCCTGGCCTTTCAGAGGGTTGCATCTATACATCTCTTTGGGCCCAGATCTTGGGGTCAGTTTTTTAACAGGTGTCATCTTATAAAAAAAAATATTATTTTCTTTTTTTTTTTTTTTTTTTATCTTTTTCTTTTTTCATCTGCTCTGAGTTGGGGTTGTTCAGCCTGGAGAAGAGAAGGCTCCAGGGGGACCTCCTAGCGGCCTCCCAGGACTGAAAGGGGCTCCAGGAAAGCTGGGGAGGGGCTTTTCACAAGGGCTTGTAGTGATAGGACGAGGGGGAATGACTTTAAACTGGGAGGGGGAAGATTTACATTAGACATTAGGAAGATGGGAAATTTCCCAAGGTTAAAGAAGAGCTGCTGGCTCAGGGTAGAAGAGACTTGAGCTGGGAAAAGGCCTGGAGGTGAAGGAAGGAATTCTTCAGGATGAGGGTGGGGAGGTCCTGGCCCAGGTTTTCCAGGGAAGTGGTGGCTGCCCCATCCCTGGAGGTGTTCAAGGCCAGGTTGGATGGGGCTTTGAGCCCCCTGATCCAGTGGGAGGTGTCCCTGCCCATGGCAGGAGGTTGGAACTGGATGGGCTTTAACATCCCTTCCACCCAAACCATTCTATGGTTCTAAGTGGATCTGGATAGGTTTGATGTCTTGGTACAATGGTTTTGGAGCTAAAACTCTGGATGGGTTCTTTTGGCTGCAGACTTTGCACTTTCTCGAGCACTGAGACTTGTTAGGACTGGTGGAACCCCAAGAGGACATCCATTCTTCTTTTAATCTGACTTTCCCTCACCTAGCAGTGCATCAATTCTTGGCTCTTGTAGTGGTCAGTGAAGTAACAATGCTGAAACGTGAGTTGTGTTGTTTTAATGAAGCAGCAGCAGCTGCAGAAGAGGAGGCTGACCTGAGTTAATGCATGGTTCATAAAGCTCTTCTCAATAAGGAAGTGGGAAACCTCACTGAGACAACATGATTGTTTTCTTTCTTTTTTTTTCCCAAATTAAATGTTACTGTGAAACTGCTGCTGAGCACTCACTTGCAGACCTGGAGAAGGAACCTGCATGCTTTGAAGCTGATTTAAGAAGTATTATATATTTTGAAGCTCATTCCAAAGTCTTTCCTACCCAAACCTACGGGGCTGCTCTGCAAAATGTTAACTGAAATTCCCCAAAAAGCTATTGGCAAGGGAGGTTTGACCCAAGCAGGACCCCATGGCATGGTGAGCAGCAGTGTTTTAGCACTGGAGAGGTATTTGCATTGGTTTTTTCCAGCTATGAGTCTCTTTCTATATTCATAGTGACTTCATGAAACACAGAAATGCTCTTTTAAGGCCTTTGCTACAAACAGGTTCCAGCTGAGACAGAAGAGGTTGAACAGGGACTTGTTGAGAGAAGGGTGGGGTGAGGAGGTTTTAAAGGAGCAGAAAGCACATGATTATCTCTTAAATTAGCAATTTTTAAGTGTCTCCTTAATTCTGACTCCCTACAAGCCTTGGATGTCCTTCTGCACAGTATTCCTTTCCCACAGGAGCACAGACATGATTTGAGGGAGGAGCTGCCACTGCCAGCAGCCTCCACGGCGTGGCCAATGCTGTGTTTGGCTTTCATGCTGTAAAAACACACTTTCTTTTTTACAGTAGTGAGAACTCACACGAGTTAACCAGAGGGGAGAGCAAAACCTTAGTGAGGATAAGGAGCAAGTAGCCTTGAATGCTGCTTTAACAGCCCGTGGTGGGGTAGGGGTGTAGGATTCACTTTTATCTACCTCTTCGTTAACCCAACTTCCCCTTTCTTCCTTGAAAATAAAGGGCCCATACACACGTGTACTGCAGGAAGAGAGTCAGGAATATGGAAATTGTGGAATCATAGAATGGTTTGGGTTGGAAGGGACCTCAAAACCCATCCAATTCCAACGCCCCTGCCATGGGCAGGGACACCTCCCACTCAGGGTGCTCAAGACCCCATCCAACCTGGCCTTGAATGCCTCCAGGGATGAAGGATCCACAGCATCTCTGGGCAACTTGGGCCAGGGCCTCCCCACCCTCAAGGTGAAGAATTTCTTCCCAATGTCTAATCTATGTTTCCCCCTTCCAGTTTAAAGCTGTTTTCTTCCAGTTTAAAGCCATTAAAGAGCTAGAAAAGCTACAGTTGAATCTCAGTGCCTTGGATGAGGGAGAGGAGGTTTTGAAAGCCAGAGAAGCAGTTTGGGGTATGAACCATCCACACTCCAGCTTGATAACTTGAAACTCCTCATGTTGCACGTTTGTAACTTATTATAGAATCATAGAATTATCTGGGTTGGAAGAGACCTCCAAGATCATCAAGTCCAACCCTTAATCCAACACAGACTTAGGTCTGTACAGGAAGCTGTTCTCATCCTGGAGCAGTGGCAAGTAAATCAACAGCTGAAACCACAGCTCCAGCGTGTCTCATGTGGGTAAATCCTGCTCTTAGTGGTCTTGCTGTGGAACCTCAGGTAGCCATTTACTGCTCCCAAAGCTTGCTTTTATCTAGAACTTCCCTGAGAAGAGCTGCTGGTGGGGCCTGGGCACGAGAGACCAAGTTCCTCCATCCAAACTGATGAGGCTTTGTGCCTCTCCACATCACTGCCAAGTGCAGAGGGGAGTCTGGCCTCTTCTGTTCTAAATGTGGAGCTTCAAGAGAAGTCACGCTTCAAAAATGATCTGAAACTTCAGATTTTGTTATTTTTATGATCACAGTGTGCCAGCCACGCTTTGTTGTACATCTTGAAAAGAATAGCTGGGATTTTGATCCTTTTATAGACCTAAAAATTGTGCAGCAACAGTTAAACTGGGCTGGGCTTGCAATGTCTGTGCCTACAGAGCCTTGGAGACGTGAGTCACACATTAAACTGTCTGAGCACCGGTGGCTGCTCTGTTAGAGGCCGTTGCTCACGATCTCTACCTCTGTATTGTTTTCTTTAGGCAGCGAGTGAGCCATGTGCTTTGTTGACTTTAAATCTCAGTAACGTTTCCTGGTTATTCTTTTCCATTTCAGAGGGCAACGAGGACTCAAAATCGTGCTTCTCCCCTCCCTGTGTCGGCTACAGGAGCAACCTGTAGAAGGTTTTGGTGATGGGGATGGGTTTGTACTGCATAGAATCAGAGAATCATCTGGGTTGGAAGAGACCTCCAAGATCATCAAGTCCAACCCTTAATCCAACACTCTCATCATTACTAGATCATGGCACTCAGTGCCACAGCCAGTCTTATTTTCAAACCCTGCAGGGATGGTGACTCCACCCCCTCTCTGGACAGGCCATTCCAAGGCCTGATCACTCGTTCTGGGAAGAGCTTTTTCCTGATATCCAGCCTAAACCTTCCCTGGCAGAGTCTGAGCTCGTGCCCTCTTGTTCTGTTGCTGGTTGCCTGGGAGAAGAGTCCGACCCCCACCTGACTACAACCTCCTTTCAGATAGTTGTAGAGTGATGAGGTCACCCCTGAGCCTCCTCTTCTCCAGGCTAAACAACCCCAGCTCCCTCAGCCTCTCTTCATAGGACTGGTGCTCCAGTCCCTTCACCAGTTTTGTTGCTCTTCTCTGGACCCTCTCCAGCCCCTCAATACCTCTCTTGAACTGAGGGGCCCAGAACTGGACACAAGACTCAAGGTGTGGCCTCACCAACGCCGAGGACAGGGGAAGGATCACCTCCCTCGTCCTGCTGGCCACACCATTCTTGATACAGGCCTGGATGCCATTGGCCTTCTTGGCCCCCTGGGCACACTGCTGGCTCATGTTTAGCCCCTGTCAATCAGCACCCCCAGGTCCCTTTCCACCTGGCTGCTCTCCAGCCACTCTGTCCCCAGCCTGCAGCGCAAGACCTTGAAGGTCCTTAAAGGTGAGGAGAGACAGAGTTAATGCAAATCAGGAGAGAGTGAGGCTAAAAATAGCTCTGAACTTGTCAGCTTGGTCACTGGTGGCTTGGGTTAGTCATCTGGCAGGCTCTCTTTCTGCTGCTCCAAGGGATTGTTTTACAGCACTTGAGATTTGACATAATTTCTGCAGAGGAGAGAGAGTGGGATGGGCGTAATGAGTGGGACACTGTCATCAGCACTTCTTTTGCACAGCAGCTGTTCTCTGTTTAGCTGCTGAATGTGGTCATTGTTGACTTTCCTTGTCTACCTGCCAGGTTGTTAGGTGACTCATTTACACATCACACCAGGGTTCATGCTCTTGGCTCCCAATGGGCTCCCTTTGCCTTTCCTTGGTGGCCCTTTAGCACCCACTCATTTTGTCATTTTCCTGATTGGGCTCAGTGTTGCCAGGAGCCTGTTAGAATAAATGTCCTGTTGCACTGGGCAGCCTTTCAGATTAGGGGGGGGAAAGGACACCAAAAAGGAAAAGCAAATCCCTGGTGCAGATTTAAACTTACTGTGCCCCTGTAATAGTTCCGAGCTCTGTTCCAATGTCATAGAATTGTAGAATGGTTTGGGTTGGAAGGGGCCTCAAAGCCCATCCAATTCCACCCCCCTGCCATGGGCAGGGACACCTCCCACTGGATCAGGGGGCTCAAAGCCCCATCCAACCTGGCCTTGAACACCTCCAGGGATGGGGCAGCCACCACTGCTCTGGGCAACCTGGGCCAGGGCCTCCCCACCCTCATCCTGAAGAATTTCTTCCCAATGTCTAATCTAAATCTCCCCCCTTCCAATTTAACACTGTTCTCCCTTGTCCTGTCACTCCAAGCCCTTGGAAAAAGCCCCTCCCCAGCTTTCCTGGAGCCCCTTTCAGTCCTGGGAGGCTGCTCTAAGGTCTCCCCAGAGCCTTCTCTTCTCCAAGCTCAACAACCCCAACTCTCTCAGCCTGTCCTCACAGCAGAGGGGCTCCAGCTCCTCCTTCTGTCTTGCACTGGGTTCATAGTGCTGGACACCTGTACGTGTTTGCTAATGTTTCTGTTTCTGGATTTTCATGAGTTGATTAATGATGGAAGTGTTCATTTTAAGATTTTTTCACTTGAGCCATGAGAGGAGTGGTGTGAGGAACTCACCCCTACCTCTAAGGGGCTGTAGAGCAGATTCTGGTTTAAAAGAGATCTGTGTTTTAACTTTCCTTGAATCCAGGCTGAGGGGGTCGTGGGATAAACCAAAGCCATTGTTTCCTCTGGCCTTGTGTCAGTGGGGCTTTAGGCAACCCCGAGCTCTCGGTGTTCCTGACTTCCACCCCCAGTATCCCCCAGTCCCATCTCGCCTTGCCTTGCCCCCACGCTCCTTCAGGCCTCTCCCTTCCCACCCCTGGCTCCCTTCCACCTTCTCCTGCTCTGCCAATTGCCCAGGATCTGCCATGTGCTGGGACTTGTTTGGAGCTGCATTTTCCACCCAGTGGTCAGCCAGCAGCCCTGCTGATTGACTCACCAGCTGCTGCCAAGCCAAGGGCACCAGCTTTTCCAGCACCATCCCCTACCCAACACCAACCTGCATTAATCCATACACTGTAAGAACTCCCCTTTAGTTGGGCTCCTCTAAGGAATTCAGAAGTTCTTGGTGATTAAGAGGAGGGAAGGAGGATGAGGGAGGAGTTCTGCATGGGGAGGCTGATTGCCTGGCCTTGTGTCATTGGTAGGAAAAATGAGAACTGGATTTGAGGGTGCTTGAGAACAAGGAAGAAAGTCATTAGCAGGATTTTATGGCATTTTTCTGTGGTGTGAGACCACAATGTGATTTCTCCTTGGTGCACTCTAGGAGAATTTTTTTTTGTGTGTTCTCTTTTTTCTTTTTTTGGGGTGAATATTCTTCCTGTTTAGTGATGCCAGAGTCCCCTCTTCTTTGTGGTTTTGCTGTTTGTATTTCAGTGAAGGGAATATACTGAGAGATAAATTTCCCTTTGAAACCTGTGTGGTCTCATATTTTTGGTGTTGAGGATTATCAGGAATGCTGCATCCAGCTCTGGGGCCCTCAGCATAGGAAGGACATGGAGCTGTTGGAGCAGGTCCAGAGGAGGCCATGGAGATGATTTGAGGGCTGGAGCCCCTCTGCTGTGAGCACAGGCTGAGAGAGTTGGGGTTGTTCAGCCTGGAGAAGAGAAGGGGCTGGGGGGACCTTAGAGCAGCCTCCCAGGACTGAAAGGGGCTCCAGGAAAGACAAGGACAGAGTTTGTAGCAAGGACTGTTTGACAGGACAAGGAGTAACGGCTTTAAACTAAGGGAGGTCAGATTTAGACTGGATATAAGGATGACATTTTTCACACTGAGGGTGGGGAGGCCCTGGCCCAGGTTGTTCAGAGAGGGAGTGGAGGCCCCATCCCTGGAAACATCCAAGGCCAGGTTGGATGGGGCTCTGAGCAACCTGATCTGGTTGAAGCTGTCCCTGCTCACTGCAGGGGGGTTGGACTGGATGATCTGTGAAGGTCCTTTCCAACCCAAAGCCTTCTGTGATTCTAACCTTGATTATTTAGATCTTTAGTGGTGCAAGTTAGGGTTGGCCAGCTGGCAGCCTTGGCTTCCTCTGTGTTCAGAGGTCAGGCAGAACCCTGATTTGGTTTAAATTATCCCATAATCTGATCCCTTTGGCAGCCTCCTGTTTCTTGTGAACTCGAAGCTGTTTCTACCTGTGAAGTCTTTTGACCAATGTTTTGCTTTGGTTTCTTGTTCTTACCCAGTGACTCTGAACCTGTGAGATGGCAGTGATGGGAATTACGTGCCAAGGAGCTCCTGATCCAGCTGTCAAACACAAGAAGGAGCTCACAGCTACCAAGGGGCTGAACGAGACAGTGAGTGAAAAGCAGAGCAGTGTATGCAAAGTAGAAGATTCAAAGAAGGTCATCTTTCACAGTCAGTGGAAAATCCTGAATGATGTCATCACCAAAGGAACTGCAAAAGAAGAAACAGAAGGAGGCTGTGCATCAATCTCTATTATTGCCCAAGCAGAATGTAAGTAGCAGGGTGGTCTGCTCTTCATTGAGAAAAGGGAATGTGTGATGCAGGATGAGATTTCACTTGCTTTGCGCTCCTGGAGAGCTCAGTTGGGATCTATTTGTAATGCCAAGTGGGGTGGAGTCGGTGACACATCCCGGTCTCAATTTAGGAAGCTCATGAAATCTCCTAATAATGTGGCAGCATCCACTGAATGAAACATAAATAACAGAACAGCACGTGGCCATTGCACCAGGCTGCTTGGACAGAAATCTGTGTCCTGCTGGGTCCACTCTGGATGAACTCGATGATCTCAGGGGTCTTCTCCAACCACATGATTCTATGATTCTATGATCCGTCCTGGCTGACTTCTGAAAGGTGTTTAAAAGAGGGAGGAAAAGAGAAGAATCCTGGAATGGGTTGGGTTGGAAGAGACCTCAAAGCCCATCCAGTTCCAACCCCCTGCCATGGGCAGGGACACCTCCCACTGGATCAGGGGGCTCCAAGCCCCATCCAACCTGGCCTTGAACACCTCCAGGGATGGGGCAGCCACCACTGCTCTGGGCAACCTGGGCCAGGGCCTCCCCAACCTCATCGGGAAGAATTTCTCCCTAATGTCCAATTTATATCTTCCCCTTCCAATTTTAAGCCATTCCCCCTCATCCTGACACTCCAGACCCTTGGAAAAAGCCCCTCCCCAGCTTTCCTGGAGCCCCTTTCACTCCTAGGAGGCTGCTCTAAGGTCTCCCCAGAGCCTTCTCTTCTCCAGGCTGAACAACCCCAACTCTCTCAGCCTGTGCTCATACAGGAGCTGCTCCAGCCCTTGGATCATCTCCGTGGCCTCCTCTGGACCCATCCCAACAGTTCCATCTCCTTCCTATGTTGGGGATTCCAGATCTGGTCCCAGCACTCCAGGTGGGGTCTCCCCAGAGCAGAGCAGAGGGGCAGAATCCCCTCCCTCCCCTCTGCTCCCACTCTTTGGGTGCAGCCCAGGACACCCTTGGTTTCTGGGCTGGCAGCGCTCGATGTCAGCTCCTGTTGAGCTTCTCCTCCCCCAGCACCCCAAGTCCTTCTCCTCAGGGTGCTCCCAATCCCATCATCCCCCATCCTGTACTGGTACTGGGGGTTGCCCTGGCTCAGTGCAGGACCTTCACGTGGCCTTGTTGAACCTCATGAGGTTCACACACCCCCCCTTTTCCATCCAGGTCCCTCCGGATGCCATCCTGTCCTTCTGGTGTGAGCACTGCTCCTCTCAGCTCCCCTGCTATTCCCCACTGGATCACTGACTCATTACCAGCTCCTGTGGAGCTTCTCCTCAATCTGCACTTTTCCAGAAAAGCAGAATGAAGCTGTCAGGGTGCTCAGGAGATGGCAGTGCTGGGAAGTTCTGCTGCTGGGGAAGGAAGAACATCGTGAGGGTGGTGTTACATGGCTGTGTGATGCTTTGTCTGCATCACTGCTGGTAGAGTTGTTTCTTTGTCCAGTTGTTGCTGGGAGAGCCTTTGCCTGATATCACAGACATGTGATGATCCTCTTTTCTTTCACACAGGTGAAAACAGTCAGGAGTTCAGCCCCACTTTGTCAGAGAGATCCTTTATTGCTCATAGCAAGCGTTACAGGTGAGAGACCTCTTAATTCCAACACCCACCATAACTCTTGTGTGACAGCTTCTTCCCTGGCTCTCTGTGCTTACCAGAGCTTTTTCCAAAAGCACTCTTGTTTCAATTAGCTTTTCTGTAGGAGGCTCAGGATGTTTTTCTTTCCCCCAACATCTTAAAACCTTTTTGTGTTACGAGAAAATAGAACTTTAAACACCAAGCACTTGAAACACCTTGCATTGTGTTATTGTCAATGCCTGCTGATTTACTGGCCCTTGCTGCACTCTTGCCTCTCTTTCTGGGGGGTTTAATTCATTTTGAAGTGACTGAGTCATTTTTTTTTTTAGTTTCATGGGCTTGAAGTAGAAGGAGCCAAGGGAAAATATTTAGTCTTTAACTGTCCTGATGCTTTTGAAACCACGTAACCCCCTTCTCTCTGAGAAGTTGTGGGAAACTCAGGCTGTGGCTAGAAGTGGTCCTGAAAAAAAGGAACTGTTTTGTTTCTGGGGAGGATAAACAAAAGGTGATGAGAGAATAACCTTTGCTTAATGACAGCATCAGAAATAGAGTTGGGAAGAGAAGTTGAAAGTGGTCAAGGAGTGACAGTTGTGATGGAGAAATGGAGACCTGGCACTTGCTTTTCTGAAGTTGCCTGGGTGTGAGCTACTGCTTCATGAAGAATAAGTGCCCTGTTGGGGCTCATACTGGGGCTTTTGTTAATCACTGGGGCCTTATTAAGCAGCTCCAGCCCTCTCTGAAGTGGGTGGTTGGGATTTAGAATTTTCTGGCAGCTTCCAGACACTAAATCTGGCCTTAGGAGGTCCACGGTTTGCCCTTGCCCGCTGCCTTCAATGGTGTTGTCCCACAGACCATCTGAAGAACTCCAGAGTGAACCATTTCTTAGAGTTTCTGTGGAATGCAAGCTGTAGAATCATAGAATCATGGAATGGGTTGGGTTGGAAGGGACCTCCAAGCCCATCCAGTTCCATGGGCAGGGACACCTCCCACTGGATCAGGGGGCTCAAAGCCCCATCCAACCTGGCCTTGAACACCTTCAGGGATGGAGAAGCCACCACTGCTCTGGGCAACCTGGGCCAGGGCCTCCCCACCCTCCCAGGGACAAATGTCAAGGTGATGTGGTGATGCCATCCCCTAGAACTCTGCTCACTGGATCTTTTAGCACTCGAGAGAGCAATGCAGGCTGTGAACTTCATCACTGCCCAGTAAAGGCTGGTGAGATACTCCAAGGAGCTACAGAACAGCTGTGATTTCTTCATTTGAAGATCAAATATCCTGTTTTCTCTTACAACTCAATTAAAAAAAACTTCCCTACTGTGATTGGTATTGAATAACTGCAGACAAATGTTCCTCCTGAGAGCATCCTCTGTCTGCACAGGCCTGGTTGGTGCTGGCCAGTGCTGGTTTGTGGATGGATGTGTTCCTCAAAGTCCTGGTGAGCTTTGCAGGCCAGAGCACTTGGGCCTTTGGGAGCTTTTTTATTGGAGTGCACTTAGTCATCCCTTTTTTGGTGCAAAGCCTGTTTTTCTTTCCAATAGAGCAGTCGTTTGCATTATGAGCACTTTGATTAATTGTCACAATTTTTTAGAATCAATTGTATTTACACATAAATATATAAATCAGATACAAATTGTCTCAAAGCAAGCTGGAGACAGTGCTTTTCCCTCTGCTTTGCTGTCTGCTTTTGCTGTTCCTTGCAGAATTGGCAAAGACTGGGAGGTTTAATCATAGAATCATGGAATGGGATGGGTTGGAAGAGACCTCAAAGCCCATCCAGCTCCAACCCCTGCCATGGGCAGGGAGACCTCCCACTGGGTCAGGGGGCTCAAGACATCTTTTCCTTCCTCTCTGCTCTAATCAGACTTATTGCAATTAATATCCAAGGGCTCTTCAGCATTATCTAACGAGCATTGATATTAGAATCCACAAAACACAAGACATACAATACTTCTGCTAAGCAGAGGCTCTGGCACCACCATGAGAGCAGGGAAACCAAGCCAGAAAGGCCAGAGGACTTGTGTGGTGACACCCAAAACACCAGAGACAGGACCAGCACCCAGACCTGCCCAGCTCTTGCCTGTAATCATAGAATCATGGAATGGTTTGGGTTGGAAGGGACCTCAAAGCCCATCCAGCTCCAACCCCATGCCACGGGCAGGGACACCTCCCACTGGATCAGGGGGCTCAGGACCTCATCCAACCTGACCTTAATGCTTTGCTTCTCCTACAACCCCCCTGTATTTCTTTCTGACGATGCCAGCTGTGCTATTGTGCCTTTAATATTAAATATATCAGAAGGCAAGAAGTTCTCTTATTCTCCATTAAATCTCAGAAGGCAGAATAGCTGATTCTCACCCCTGTTTTCTTGGCCACAACTGTTGACTGGAGGTGTGTTTTCACCATCAGACCTGACGTGTTTTGGTTTCCCACAGCCGCTCAGACAGCCTCGATCAAATCCCTAACAATGTGGCCCATGCAAGGGAGGGAAGGATGGCTCCCACCTGCTGGAGGGGGAGGCATCGTGGCAAGACGAAGAAGAAACGTCACAAGAAGAGATCCAAGCTGAAAATACAAGCAGTGGCTGCTGGCAGGCGAGGTCCCAGAACCCCAGAACAAGAGAGCTGCACCCCGATTCCCGTCCAGGTGAGAATCTTGAAGCCTTGTGCTTCTGGGACCCCTTGGTTGAGTTTTGGGTGGTTTGATTGAGGTTCCTGCTCAACTGTTGTGTTTTGTTTTAATTTCTAGGAGGATGAATCGCACCAAAATATTCATTACAGAAGCAGTTTTTGGGTTTCAGGGTTTAACAAGGACTTGGTCTTTGATTCATCATTTGAGGAACCTGAGAAAGTTCTGTCCACGGGGAAGCTCCATTCACCAAGGAGCCAATACAAAACTGAACTGCACAAGTTGATAAGCCCTATTCAGTGCCTTAATCATGTTTGGAAAGGGCATTATCAGAGGGACAGTGTTCCACAGCCTGAAACTCTCCATCCTTTTCCCTACAACATGGTGCCCCCTCACTTCCCACATCTGGACAATCCTCTCCAGGCCGTGAAACGTAACGCTCTGGAGACCTGTTTCCATGGTGATCTCAACTATCAAGACACTGAGCAACGTTTATCTGCCCTAAACTTTGACTATAGTTACCCTAAATGTGTCAACCAGTCCATGAAAACCAGTTTGGACAAGATTTCTGTGGAAGAATTCTTGGTAGATGCCTTGAAGGGCAGCGTGAGTCTGGGTGAACCCCAAAATTTAGCCAGCCTAGCGAAGACCTGGAGGGGAGGTGCTCTGGACCTGAAGGAACAGTTTTGTGAAGCAGATGAAAATGAAGGAGTGCTGCTTACTGAGGTGATTTGCTATCCCTACACACTGGTGCTGTGGAAGGCAGCGTCCTCCTGGGCTTCAGAAGAGACAGAATCTGCCTCTGTGCACTAACTTCTCTAGAAAGCTCTGGGGAGACCTCAGAGGGGTCTTCAAGTACTGAAAGGAACTCCAGGAAAGCTGGGGAGGGGCTTTTTCCAAGGGCCTGAAATGACAGGATGAGGGGGAATGGCTTTAAATTGGAAGGGGGGAGATATAAATTGGACATTAGGGAGAAATTCTCCAGGATGAGGGTGGGGAGGCCCTGGCCCAGGTTGCCCAGAGCAGTGGTGGCTGCCCCATCCCTGGAGATGTTCAAGGCCAGGTTGGATGGGGCTTTGAGCCCCCTGATCCAGTGGGAGGTGTCTCTGCCCATGGCAGGGGGGTGGAACTGGATGGGCTTTGAGGTCCCTTCCAACCCAACCCATTCCATGATTCTGAATGGTTCTTGATCTGCTTGAAGACTGCCAGTTACAGCTGTGGTTTGTTTTTTGAAGGCTCTAAAGCCCTGTCTTGGACTGGGGGCTGTAATTTGCTCACTCATTCACCAAATATGCCCCCTGGCCTCTGGGAAGGGTGTCTCAGCTTAGTCACTCTCCAGACACGGCCTCTCCGCTTGGCTGGGAACAAACCCAATCCATTCAGGCGAACGGGCTGCGCGGTTGGATCGGCTCTGGTTGACCTGGGCTGAGACACAGACAGAAACCAGGCAGATGCAAAGCAAGGAGGTGCAAAACCCATCTGCTGGGAAGCCAACAACCTGCCCATTGTCCCTTGGCAAGCACAGGGCATTCAAATCTCAGAGGGGTGATTCATTTCTTCTGAAGTCAGTTCTCTCTTGCCACCTTAACCACCCCTTCGAGGGCTCTTTGCTGGAATCAGTGTGACCCTGTCAGAACTGGAGGTGGAGTTCAGGTGCCAATTACCTGCCTGAGTGTTTACACTGAGACCTGAGAAACCATCTGGGTCTACTCGGTTTAGCTCACGTGGAGATGTCTACATTTAGTCACATGAATCTTGTTGTGATTGGTAGGATTTAACTTCATAGTTATGTCCTGCATGTGAAGGGAATAGTTTGGAGCTCCAAAGCTATCCAGATGCAGTGGCCTTTCTTTACAAGAGTGGGGTGCACTCGTTTAGATCAAACAGAGCCCACAGAAACCAAGCAGATCTTCCCATCTTAGAATCATAAAATTGCTTGAGTTGGACTCGAAGATCTTTGTGGGTCCCTTCCAGCTCAGGTCATTCTGAGATTCTATGAGACTGCTGTGTATTTAGAATCATAGAATGCCCTGAGTTGGAAGGGACCCACAAGGACCATCGAGTCCAACTCCTGTCCCTGCACAGGACACCCCAACATTCACCCCGTGTGACTGAGGGCATCGGTCAAAGGCTTCTGGAATATTGTCAGGCTGGGACTGCTGCCCTGGGGAGCTGTTCCAGGGCTCCACCACCCTCTGGGGGAAGAAATCTTCCAGATATCCAACCCAACCCTCCCCTGGCACATCTTCCTTGTTTGATCTCAAGCCCATTACAGAAGTAGTTCCCTACAGGGGATCTTAGAGAGGTGCCACAGTGTCCGTTGTTGTGCCTTTTCTGCAAACGTTGGTCTCTCTCTCTGTGTAGCTCAACATTTCAATGTTTCTCTCCTTGCTTCATCTTGGTTTTTTGATTTCAACTTCCAGAAACTAAAGCCAGTGGATTATGAGTACCGAGAAGAGGTTCATTGGACCAAGTGTCACGGTTCTTTGGGCATCGGCTCTTTCGGAGAAGTGTACAAAATAGAGGACAAACAGACAGGATTTCAGTGTGCTGCCAAAAAGGTAATTATGGGTGAGAAAGGAGGGGGTCCTGGCACAAGAAGGCACACAGAGAAAAAGTCTTCTCCTTCCAGCAGTTCAAGGGTGGTGATTGTGCCCCTGCCTTGGGCACTGGGGAGGCCACCCCTCGAGTGCTGGGGGCACTTCTGGGCCCCTCACTCCAAGAAGGACATTGAGGGGCTGGAGAGTGTCCAGAGAAGGGAACGAGGCTGGGGAAGGGGCTGGAGAACAAGTGCTGAGAGGAGAGACTGAGGGACCTGGGGGGGTTTATCCTGGAGAAGAGGAGGCTGAGGGGAGACCTCATCCCTGTCTCCAACTGCCTGAAAGGAGGCTGTGGCAGAGCCAGTGTTGATCTCTTCTCTCCAGTGACAGGGGATGGGACAAGGGGAAATGGCCATGAGTTGTGCCAGGGGAGGGTCAGATGGATATTGGGGAGAATTTCTTCACCAAAAGGGTTCTCAGGCCCTGGCACAGCTGCCCAGGGAGGGGGTGGAGTCCCCATCCCTGGAGGGGTTTAAAAAATGGGAGATGAGTTTTTGAGGGACAGGGTTTAGTGGAGGATGGGGGCAGTTGGACTCGATGATCTCCAAGGTCTTTTCCAACAGGAAGATTATATGATGCTGTGATTCTATGATTCTATGATGCTGTTATTCTATGATTCCATGATTCCAGCTGCCATGGACTTGTAGGTGTCTTATTTTGCAGTCACAGTGAAATGCTGCTGTGGTTATGTCCAAGGAAAGGCTTCATGGTGATGGCACGGAGAGAAGAAGCAGATGGAGAAGCTGTGTGTGCACAGGGGGTCGAGCTCAGCAGTCAGGAATAGGTTCACTTGGCTTTCAAAGCTTGTGACAAAGGATCATGGGTTTGGTGCTGAGACAGGCCAAGAGTAGAGAGCTGAGGAAGAGTGTGTGTTCCTCGTGACTGCGGGGAGAAACAGCTCTGAGTTACCTGCTTATCGAACTGTTCTCCTCTTGAAAGGCATCCAGTGTGAATGGTGACTGGGCAGGTGTTTCTCTGTTGAAAAGGGAATAAAATAGGAAAAAGAAAGAAGGCAGTCAGTAGGCATTTAAAGGAGAGAGAGCTTTTGGCTGTCCAGTGAGTGTGGTGTGATCCTGGCCTGTTGTAAGGAGCTGATTCTGATGCAGGTGCAGCAAAGGATGTGCAATTTTCCAGAATCATAGAATGGTTTGGGTGGGAAGAAACCTCAAAGCCCATCCAGTTCCACCCCCCTGCCATGGGCAGGGACACCTCCCACTGGATCAGGGGGGCTCAGAGCCCCATCCAACCTTGAACACCTCCAGGGATGGGGCAGCCACCACTGCTCTGGGCAACCTGGGCCAGGGCCTCCCCACCCTCACAGGAAAACATTTCTTCCCAAGATCTCATCTCAATCTCTTTCAGCTGAAAACCATTCCCCCCCATCCTATCCCTGCACTCCCTGATCCAGAGCCCCTCCCCAGCTTTCCTGGAGCCCCTTTGAGCACTGGAAGCTGCTCTGAGGTTGGCACAGTGGTGTGTTGAGCACCAAGATGTGCCATTCTCATACAATGGATGAAGCACGTGGAATATAATTGAGATATTGACTTATAGACAGTAATATGAGGGCCTCTGAGGTGAAGGTGGAGTGATAATGCAAGCAGAGGATGAGAATGTGAACTATTTTGTTTGAACTTAACACTTGAATAGTTTTGTCACCTCTGTGAACCGATGTTTCTCACATTACTCCAATAGAAAACTTCAAGTGTGTGGGAAGTGTTTGTCTTGACTACAAAATTATTAGATGCAAAAAGAACTGGAACTTGCATTTTTTTCAGTTGAAAATGTTTGCTTTTTCTTATTTACACTGGTCTCAACTGGATGTGTTGCCTGTGCAAAGCTGGAAAGGGCAAGACTAAGCCAGCTTGTCCAGGTTTTAACCATTTCATTTATCAGCTAAATGGAAGCAAAAATATTTCAGGCATTTATAAAATCATTCCTTATTCTTCATCCTCACATTTTGGATGTGGGATTTTGTGACAACATGACCAGCTTTTTACCTGACAGTAATTTATTCTCCATTTTGCAAATACAGAGTCTTAGGAGAAATAGCTGTTCCCACTGGGGAATATTTTCAGGAAGGAGGAGGAGTAGTGCTGAAAAGACAGACAGGGGAGTAGGAGAAGCTGAAAGTCCTTCAAAATGACATTTATATTCTCCTAATTACTGGAGGATTTCAAAGGATGCTTCTGTAGATCTGAAATACATAGAATCATGGAATGGTTTTGGATGGAAAAGACCTGTAAGATCGAGTCCACCCATCGACCCAGACCGTGTCCCCAGGTAGGACATCTGCTCATCTTCTAGACCCCTCCAGGGATGGTGACTCAACCACCTCCTGGACAGCCTATTCCAGCACCTATGAGACCAAACTCTTAAACCAGTGAAATCTAGAATGCAAGTTGAACACTGAACTCCATTCTATTCTGTTTTCCATCAGTAACTGGAATGGTGTCTCATCCAGTTGGTCACCAGTGGTGTCCCCAGGGATCGGTGTTGGGTCCAGTCCTGTTCAATATCTTTATTGATGATCTGGATGAGGGGATTGAGTCCATCATCAGCAAGTTTGCAGATGATACCAAGCTGGGAGGAAGGGTTGATCTGCTAGAGGGTAGGATGGCCCTACAGAGGGACCTGGACAGACTGGAGAGCTGGGCTGATTCCAATGGGATGATGTTTAATGAGTCCAAACGTTGGGTACTTCATTTTGGACACAACAATCCCATGCAGAGCTACAGACTGGGGACAGAGTGGCTGGAGAGGAGTCAGGCAGAAAGGGACCTGGGAGTGCTGGTGGCCAGGAAGCTCCCCATGAGCCAGCAGTGTGCCCAGGTGGCCAAGAAGGCCAATGACATCCTGGCCTGCATCAGGAATAGTGTGGCCAGCAGGACCAGAGGAGTTATCGTCCCCCTGTCCTCAGCACTGGTCAGGCCTCACCTTGAATCCTGTGTCCAGTTCTGGGCCCCCCAGTTTGGGAAAGATGTCAGGATGCTGGAGAGTGTCCAGAGGAGGGCAACGAAGATGGGGAAGGGGCTGGAGCACAAGCCCTACGAGGAGAGACTGAGGGAGCTGGGGCTGTTTAGTCTGGAGAAGAGGAGGCTCAGGGGAGACCTCATTGCTCTCTACAACTCCCTAAAAGGAGGTTGTAGTGGGGCAGGGGTTGGTCTCTTCTCTCAGGTGACCAGGGACAGAACTGGAGGGCAGGGACTCAAGCTTGGTCAGGGAAAGGTTAGACTGGATGTGAGGAAAAAGTTCTTCACTGAAAGGGTGATTGGTCATTGGAATGGGCTGCCCAGGGAGGGGGTGGAGTCACCAACCCTGGAGGGGTTTAAGGGGAGACTGGATGAGGCACTGAGTGCCATGGTCTAGATGATGGGTTGGTGTTGGTGTTGGTGTTGGGTTATAGGTTGGACTCAATGATCTCAGAGGTCCTCTCCAACCTTGTGATACTGTGATACTGTGAATTCCTGCTGCCTGCCTGGGTCACAAGGGGCCTACCTGCCCGTCTTTCACCATACTTGGTGGTGTAACCACCTCCTCTCCAGATTCCTGAGATTAAAGAAAACCAGCTATAACTGGACTGCTTACAGTGAAGAAACACAATGCAACCTTTTCCCACCAGAATCTTAATGACTCATGTTTTTCTTCTGGTCTTTAGCAAATCCTTGTTTTATTTTGTTTGGCTGAACTTAGTGAATAGACTATTTTCTTTAACCATTTCTCTGTGCAAGCTGAGAACCAAACACCTCAAAAGGTGACAGTGTTGATCACTGCTTGTGGCCGTGCTTCATATTCCCTCCTGTTTTGGGGGGTTTCTGTTTTTGCCAAGTGCTGTACCATCATTAAATATTTATTTCTTCTTTCATGAAAGCAGAAAACTCAAGTTGTCAGTGTTATTGCTTGGCTTGAGACAGGAGTTACCTTCCTCCTGAAGATCACAGTATCACAAGGTTGGAAAAGACCTGTGAGATCATCGAGTCCAAGCTATGACCCAACACCTGCTCCTCATCTAAACCATGGCACCAAGTGCCTCATCCAGTCTCCCCTTAAACCCCTCCAGGGTTGGTGACTCCACCCCCTCCCTGGGCAGCCCATTCCAATGACCAATCACCCTTTCAGTGAAGAACTGTCTCCTAATATCAAGCCTAAACCTTCCCTGATAAAGCTTGAGACCTTGTCCTCTTGTTCTGGTCACCTGAGAGAAGAGACCAACCCCTGCCTGACTACAACCTCCTTTTAGGGAGTTGTAGAGAGCAATGAGGTCTCCCCTGAGCCTCCTCTTCTCCAGACTAAACAGCCCCAACTCCCTCAGTCTCTCCTCGTAGGGCTTGTGCTCCAGCCCCTTCACCATCCTCATTGCTCTCCTCTGGACACTCTCCACCATCCCAACATCTCCCTTAAACCGAGGGGCCCAGATCACAAATACTCAGCCATAAGCTGGAAGTATTGCAACCTGGCATCTTTTTTTGACAAATCTTAACTTCACTCAGACACCGAGGGTTCAGGGACTCTGGTTGTCCTTGTTCAGAATCATTCTGAGTGTTCAGGGAAGGTTTAGGCTGGATATCAGGAAAAAGTTCTTCCCAGAGCGAGCGATCAGGCCTTGGAATGGCCTGTCCAGAGAGGGGGTGGAGTCACCATCCCTGGAGGGTTTGAAAATAAGACTGGCTGTGGCACTGAGTGCCATGATCTAGTAATGATGAGAGTGTTGGATTAAGGGTTGGACTTGATGATCTTGGAGGTCTCTTCCAACCCAGACAATTCTATGATTCTCTGATTCCCACTTCTTGCTGCACTCTCTGATTTCTGCTAATGATGGTTTCCCTTCTGCCATTGCTGTCAAACCGTGCAGGATGCTGACCCAGAAATCAGGGAGGGATGATGCTGTCAGGGTTCCTCACAAGCTTTGCTGAGTGCTGCTTCTTTGTTCCTCCAGGTACAAGTTGAACACTTCCGTGCAGAGGAGTTAACGACGTGCGCTGCCATCACAAGTCCTAAAGTTGTCCCCTTGTATGGTGCTGTGAAGGAGGGCCCCTGGGTGACCATCTTCATGAAGCTGATGGAGGGTGAGAAGGGGACAACCACGTGGAAGCACCATTTTTAACTGCTGAATGCAGTGGGCATTGATCTCCTCTTCCTTCTGCCCCACTTTTAAATCTGTTAATGCTTTGGTGTATCCAGAGTGTTCCTGGGGTAGGGATCACAGAGCCATAGAATGGCCTGAGTTGGAAGGGACCCACAAAGATCATCGAGTCCCAACTCCTGTCCCTACACAGGACACCCCAACATTCACCCCGTGGGGCTGAGGGATTTGGTCAAAGGTTTTTTTGAATATTATCAGGCTGGGACTGCTGCCCTGGGGAGCTCTTCCAGGGCTCCACCACCCTCTGGGGGAAGAACCTTTCCCTAATATCCAATCTAACCCTCCCCTGGCACATCTTCCTGCCTTTCCCTTGGGTCCTGTTGTTGCTCACAGTGAGAAGAGCTCAGCCCCTGCTCCTCCTCCCCTTGTGAGGAAACAGCAAACACCTCTGAGATCCCCTCTCAGCCTCCTCCTCTCCAGGCTGAACACACCAAGGGCCTTCAGCCTCTCCTCACACCACTTCCCCTCCAGACCCTTCCCCAGCCTTGTGCCCTCCTCTGGACACTCTCCAGTGGTTTGATGCCCTTTTTACCCTGTGGCACCCAAACTGCCCCCAGAGCTCGAGGTGGGGCCTCCCCAGTGCAGAGCAGAGGGGACAATCCCCTCCCTCTCCTGGCTGGTGATGCTGTGTGCACTGTGAGTGTGTGTTTGTGCAACCCCTGCTGGTGTGTAGCAATGCTCTGTCCTGGGGGCAGTCGTTTCCAGCCCTGCCTCTCTCCAGGTCACCCTGTGAACACCTGCAAAGTCTCACTGAAACACTGGGGCTGTTTTTTTGCTTCTGTTTTTGTTTGCATGGCGCCGTGTAAAGCAGGAACAGGGGATGCTGTGTTAGCAAACCTGGAAGCTTCCATTCCTCATGCTCCTTGGTGCAATCAGGGCTGTGGAGAAGACAATCTGTGAAGAATCAGGGTGGTGGTCAGTATAGAATCTTAGAATTGGTTGGAAATGACCTTTAAGTCCAACTGTACCTGTCCACTGCTAAATTATATCACTGAGAAACTCACCTACCCATGTTTTAAACCACTCCAGGGATGGGGACTCCACCACCCCCCTGGGCAGCCTCTGCCAGGGCCTGAGGGCCCTTCAAGTGAAGGAATTTTTCCTGATGTCCAATCTGAACCTGCCCTGGTGCAACTTGAGGCCATTTCCTCTCATCCTTGGGAGAAGAGCCCAGCACCCACCTCCCCACAGCCTCCTTTCAGGCAGTTGCAGACAGGGATGAGGTCTCCCCTCAGCCTCCTCCAGACTAAACAACCCCAGGTCCCTCAGCTGCTCCTCCTAAGACTTGTTCTCCAGCTCATGAGACTTCTTCTCCAAGCACCCTGCAGCACCTGGAAGTGTCTGATACCATCACAGAGTCGTTCCTTTTGGTACAAAGCAAACACCATTGAACTGGCACCAAGCAAAAGGCTTCAGTTTGTGTGGGCAGTGAGAACTGTGGGAATAACCAAAAGGAACAGAGCCATGTGTGGAAGATAAGGGCTGTCACACCTGGCCATTCTCATCTCTTCCTCAGCAGCAGTGAGGAACACTGGTGGTGCTGGGAAGGATTTAAAGATAAGCTAACGTGGGATCTCTGGATTCCTTCCTAGGTGGCTCCCTGGGTCAGCTGATTAAACAGAGTGGCTGCCTGCCCGAGGACAGAGCCCTCAGTTACCTGGGACAGGCCTTAGAGGGCTTGGAATATCTTCATGCTCAAAACATTCTCCATGGAGATGTAAAAGGTAGGCTGGGGCTTAAGGTACCTTCTTCTTCCTCTTGGCTTAGCAGAGGCAAAGTGGAGCTGGAGTTCCTGAGTGGCAGAAGCTTATTTACTAGATTTTTCAGCTCTGCAGTTGAGATTGGAGCTTGATTTGGTTCTGAATGTGTTTGCCACCTCTTTCTTCCTGCCCTCCCTGGGTCTGACAGGCTCTTTGCCCAGGCTGCCCCACCCCTGGGGTAGGAGGGTCTCCAGGGATGAAAACTGGTAGCTTAGAAGTAAAGATAATTACAATTGTGTGCCTGCTTGAGCCAATGATGCTCCAGAGGAGTAACAAACCTTGGTCTGGGCTCAAAAACACTGGGGTTCTGTTGACTTTTGATTTTTTTCACATCTCAGTGACTGTAATGCAAAGGAGATTCATTAAAACCCTTCTCATTGCCAGCGGAGAACGTGCTCTTGTCTGACGATGGAAGCAGAGCTCTCCTGTGTGACTTTGGTCACTCTGCTCACCTCCACCCTGACAGCCTGGGAAAGTGCTTGGTCACAGGTGAGGCTTTGCTGCTGTGGTTCTAAGGAATTGCCCTCCTGACTCATTCTTGCTTTTTGAACATTTGCATGTGGCTGATTTACAAGCACTTGTGTTTTCCAGACTTAACGTTGCGTTTAGTGGTATTCCTGGGAAGCTGAGATCAGCTCCAGGGTGGGAGTTGCTCCTTTTCTCCATGGTGTATTTCATAGAATCATCTGGTTGGAAAAGACCTCTGAGGTCATTGAGTCCAACCATACCTCTCCACTACTAAACCATGTCCCCAAGAAGCTCATCAATCCATCTTTTAAATCCCTCCAGGGATGGAGACTCCACCACCTCCCTGGGCAGCCTCTGCCAGGGCCTGAGGGCCCTTTCAGTGAAGGAATTTTTCCTAACATCCAATCTAAACCTCCCCTGGTGCAACTTGAGGCCATTTCCTCTTGTCCTGTCACCTGGGAGAAGAGCCCAACACCCACCTCCCCACAGCCTCCTTTCAGGCAGTTGGAGACAGTGATGAGGCCTCCCCTCAGCCTCCTCTTCTCCAGGCTGAGCAACCCCAGGTCCCTCAGCCATTCCTGGTAAGACTTGTTCTCCAAGTAAGATTATGTCAGCAATGCTACATTCAGTGTGATGAAAATCACATCAAAAGTGCAAGAAATCACATTGAAACTTAAAAATCTAACCCTGGTGTGTGTGTGACCTCACCAAACAGCTGGGCAAGAGTCCTGACCTCCACCAGGGCAACACTGCTCACTGATTTTGGGGCAGTTAAATGTTACAGTGAATGCAGCTGTTGAAGGATATGTTTTCTAAGGCCAAGCTCACCAATGGAGCATCATGCTTTGCCTCCCACATCTGCTTAGAAGGGGAGTTTAATATCTCTTCTGTGTGTAAGGGGTAGGACTGATATGGAGATGTACTAAAGGGGGCTCCAGGAAAGCTGGGGAGAGGCTTTTTATCAGGGAGTGTAGTGGTAGGATGAGGGGTTGTGTTTTCAGGCTGAAAGAGAGGAGATTGAGATGAGATCTTGGGATGAAACGTTTTCTAGAGAGGGTGGGGAGGCCCTGGCCCAGGTGCCCAGAGAAGCTGTGGCTGCTCCATCCCTGGAGGTGTTCAAGGCCAGGTTGGATGGGGCTTGGAGCCTCCTGATCCAGTGGGAGGTGTCCCTGCCCATGGCAGGGGGGTGGAACTGGATGGGCTTTGAGGTCCCTTCCAACCCAACCCATCCTGTGGTTCTGTGTGGCCTCTGAACTGTTCATAAGAGCACACAGTGCTGCTTTTTGGGTTAAGATGACTTCTTTCTCCCTTTAACTGCAAAGACAAGGAGGCTGCCTTCCCAGCAGCTGCATTGGAACAGTTCTCTCCTTTACATGCAGTGAGTTTTCATTTCAATACCTCTAGGGAACTACGTGCCTGGCACAGAGACACACATGGCTCCAGAGGTGGTCATGGGGAAGCGCTGTGACTCCAAGGTGGATGTCTGGAGCAGCTGCTGTATGATGCTGCACATGCTGAATGGGTGCCACCCTTGGACCCAGTATTACAAGCACCCTCTCTGCCTGAAGGTGAGTGACCCCAAGGTGTCTCCAGTAAGAGCTCGGTGAGCCTGGACAATCCCACTGTAGCTGGACAGAGAGCTGTCCTTTCAGGAAGGCTGGCTGCGAGCCAGCTGGACATCCAGGATTGTGTCAGCCTTGCTTTGGATGGTATCAACGTTGGGGGTGTCCTGGGCAGGGATAGGAGTTGGACTTGATGAGCCTCGTGGGTCCCTTCCAGCTCAGATCATTCTGTGATGAGACTGCTGTGTTTAGAGTCATGGAATGGCCTGACTTGGAAGGGCCCCACAAGGATCAACTCCAACTCCTGTCCCTACACAGGACACCCCAACACTCACCCCAGGGCATTGGCCAAAGGCTTCTGGAATGCTGCAGACTGGGTGCTGGGACTGCTGCCCTGGGGAGCTGTTCCAGGGCTCCACCACCCCCTGGGGGAAGAACCTCTTCCCAATATCCAACCCAACCCTCCCCTGGCACATCTTCCTGCCCTTCCCTCCAGTCCTGTCTCAGGTCACCAGAGAGCAGAGCTCAGCCCCTGTTTCCCCTCCCTCCCTTGGCAGAAGGCAGCAAACACCTCTGAGATCCCCTCTCAGCCTCCTCCTCTCCAGGCTGAACACACCAAGGGCCTTCAGCCTCTCCTCACACCACTTCCCCTCCAGACCCTTCCCCAGCCTTGTGCCCTCCTCTGGACACTCTCCAGTGGTTTGATGCCCTTTTTACCCTGTGGCACCCAAACTGCCCCCAGAGCTCGAGGTGGGGCCTCCCCAGTGCAGAGCAGAGGGGACAATCCCCTCCCTCTCCTGGCTGCCCATGCCCTGCTGGATGCCCCCCAGGACACCGTTGCCCTCTTGGCTGCCAGGGCACTGCTGGCTCAGGACCAGCTTGCCCAGAACCCCCAGGTCCCTCTCCCCAGGGCTGCTCTGCAGCCTCTCCCAGCTCAGGCTGTCCCTGTGCCCAGGGTTGCCGTGTCCCAGGGGCAGAACCTGGCACCTGCCCTTGTTAAACCCCACGAGGGTGGTGATTTCCCAGCTCTCCAGTCTGTCCAGACCCCTCTGCAGGGCCTCTTTGCCCCCAAGAGCATTGACAGGTCCCCACACACACTGGAACTGTTTCTTTCCTATCCTCCTCCCAGCTTGGGTGTGACTTTTAGCCATTCAGCTGTTATAAAATTACTGCTCAGGTCTCTCATTTAATGCTGTAATTTCAGTTGGAAACACTCTCAGGGTGGGAAGAACCTTTCTGAAATCAGATGTAACCTCTCTGGTCTAACCTCTTTCACTTCCTGTTTGTTACACAGATCGCTAAAGAGCCACCTCCTCTGAGGGAAATTCCACCTTCCTGCAACCCTCTCACTGCTGAGATTATTAAAATGGGTCTGGAGAAAGAGCCTGTTCAGAGAGCATCTGCATCTGAACTGAAAACTAAGACCAGTGTTGCACTTGAAGAAGGTAGAAATGTCCTGTGCCTAAAGCTTCTTACCCATGCTGGTGGTTAAGTGATCTCAGGGGAGCTGAGAGGAGCAGTGCTCACACCAGAAGGACAGGATGGCATCTGGAGGGACCTGGATGGAAATTGGGGGGTGTGTGAACCTCATGAGGTTCAACAAGGCCACGTGAAGGTCCTGCACTGAGCCAGGGCAACCCCCAGTACCAGTACAGGATGGGGGATGATGGGATTGGGAGCACCCTGAGGAGAAGGACTTGGGATGCTGGGGGAGGAGAAGCTCAACAGGAGCTGACATCGAGCGCTGCCAGCCCAGAAACCAAGGGTGTCCTGGGCTGCACCCAAAGAGTGGGAGCAGAGGGGAGGGAGGGGATTCTGCCCCTCTGCTCTGCTCTGGGGAGACCCCACCTGGAGTGCTGTGACCAGATCTGGAATCCCCAACATAAGAAGGAGATGGAACTGTTGGGATGGGTCCAGAGGAGGCCACGGAGATGATCCAAGGGCTGGAGCAGCTCCTGTATGAGCACAGGCTGAGAGAGTTGGGGTTGTTCAGCCTTGAGAAGAGAAGGCTCTGGGGAGACCTTAGAGCAGCCTCCCAGGACTGAAAGGGGCTCCAGGAAAGCTGGGGAGGGGCTTTTTCCAAGGGCCTGGAGTGTCAGGATGAGGAGGACCAGAAATTCTCCAGGATGAGGATGGAGAGGCCCTGGCCCAGGCTGCCCAGAGCAGTGGTGGCTGCCCCATCCCTGGAGGTGTTCAAGGCCAGGTTGGATGGGGCTTTGAGCCCCCTGTTCCAGTGGGAGGTGTCCCTGCCCATGGCAGGGGGGTGGAACTGGATGAGCTTTGAGGTCCTTCCAACCCAACCCAATCTGTACATCTCTATTTTCCTGTCAGTGTATCCTTTGCACAGGCTGCAGCACTCAGTTTTGGGGTTGGGTTAATAGCTTTTGCCCACAGCTGGGCATTTTTCACCCTAATAAATTAAAGTTTCCTGTGTGCTGTCACACACTTTCTTCCTGCTGTGCTCGAAGCAGACGATGTTGTGTTTTGTGTGGGTTTTTCAGTGTGTGCTCTGCCTGGGCCCACGCTCAGCTGAAGTCTAAACTGCATCCAGTGAGCTGGAGCAGGGTGTGCAGCAAAACTGAAAGCAGAGGTTTGCATCCTGACCTGTAACTCTTGCTTGTGGTCCAACCTTTCCTCTGAGAACATCCATCATTTATTTCAACTTAATCCTGCTGAAAGGTTCCACGATACAGCAAGAACTTGTAGAGGTGCTGGGGTTTTGTCTTTTGAAGGAGCTGGGTGCTTTTACAGCAAGTAGAATTCTTATTGTGAAGGAAAACTTTGCCTCTTTGTTGGATAATGTTTGTATTCTTTTTGGGTTTGCAGTGGGAGGTGTGACCAGCCCCTGGAAAGGAGAATACAGAGAGCCCAGACATTTCTCTTTGAGCAAAGAAAACAACCCACAGACATCTCTGTCCCCCACAGTGAGCCCAGTGTCTGAGACCAATTCTGCCCCCAAATTATCAGCTAAAGTTTCTTGTGTGAGCCCAGCCCTTCCAGCACCATCTCTGGAGCAAAGAGAGGAGGCAGAGGGAACCCCTTGGAACGTGGGTAAGGAGTTATCTGAGACCTGGGATCCTCCACCTCTCTCCTCCACTCCTCTGCCCCTGAGGAGCTGCAGCCACGTGGAGAGAGCAACGGCTGTGTCAGAACAAGAGCTTCAGCAGCTGGAGATAGGTAAGTGATGTGCTCTGAGGGGAGTGGGAGAAGGCCAAGGATTGGCATCTTGGGCTGTGTCAGACCCAGCGTGGGCAGCAGGAGCAGGGCAGGGATTGTGCCCCTGCCCTGGGCACTGGGGAGGCCACCCCTCGAGTGCTGGGGTCAGTTCTGGGCCCCTCACTCCAAGAAGGACCTTGAGGGGCTGAAGAGTGTCCAGAGAAGGGAACGAGGCTGGGGAAGGGGCTGGAGAACAAGTGCTGAGAGGAGAGACTGAGGGACCTGGGGGTGTTTATCCTGGAGAAGAGGAGGCTGAGGGGAGACCTCATCCCTGTCTCCAACTGCCTGAGAGGAGGCTGTGGGGAGGTGGGGATTGGGCTCTTCTCCCAAGAAACAAGGGCCAGGATGAGAGGAAATGGCCATGACTTGCACCAGGGTGTGGGTACAGGGTGTGGGTATGGGGTGCCCAGGATGGGAGTGCAGATACAGGGTGCTCAGTGTGGGGTGCTGGTATGGGGTGCCCAATACAGGGTGGGGTGTGGGTAGGGGGTGCTCAGTGTGGGGTGCTGGTATGGGGTGCCCAATACAGGGTGGGGTGGGGTAGGGGGTGCTCAGTGTGGGGTGCTGGTATGGGGTGCCCAATACAGGATGGGGTGTGGGTAGGGGGTGCTCAGTGTGGGGTGCTGGTATGGGGTGCCCAATACAGGATGGGGTGTGGGTAGGGGGTGCTCAGTGTGGGGTGCTGGTATGGGTTGCCCAGTACAGGATGGGGTGTGGGTAGGGGGTGCTCAGTGTGGGGTGCTGGTATGGGGTGCCCAATACAGGGTGGGGTGTGGGTAGGGGGTGCTCAGTGTGGGGTGCTGGTATGGGTTGCCCAGTACAGGATGGGGTGTGGGTAGGGGGTGCTCAGTGTGGGGTGCTGGTATGAGGTGCCCAATACAGGATGGGGTGTGGGTAGGGGGTGCTCAGTGTGGGGTGCTGGTATGGGGTGCCCAGGATGGGAGTGCAGATACAGGGTGCTCAGTGTGGGGTGCTGGTATGGGGTGCCCAATACAGAATGGGGTGTGGGTAGGGGGTGCTCAGTGTGGGGTGCTGGTATGGGGTGCCCAATACAGGATGGGGTGTGGGTAGGGGGTGCTCAGTGTGGGGTGCTGGTATGGGGTGCCCAATACAGGGTGGGGTGTGGGTAGGGGGTGCTCAGTGTGGGGTGCTGGTATGGGGTGCCCAATACAGGCTGGGAGTGCAGATACAGGGTGCTCAGTGTGGGGTGCTGGTATGGGGTGCCCAATACAGAATGGGGTGTGGGTAGGGGGTGCTCAGTGTGGGGTGCTGGTATGGGGTGCCCAATACAGGGTGGGGTGTGGGTAGGGGGTGCTCAGTGTGGGGTGCTGGTATGAGGTGCCCAATACAGGATGGGGTGTGGGTAGGGGGTGCTCAGTGTGGGGTGCTGGTATGGGGTGCCCAATACAGGATGGGGTGTGGGTAGGGGGTGCTCAGTGTGGGGTGCTGGTATGGGGTGCCCAATACAGGGTGGGGTGTGGGTAGGGGGTGCTCAGTGTGGGGTGCTGGTATGAGGTGCCCAATACAGGATGGGGTGTGGGTAGGGGGTGCTCAGTGTGGGGTGCTGGTATGGGTTGCCCAGTACAGGATGGGGTGTGGGTAGGGGGTGCTCAGTGTGGGGTGCTGGTATGGGGTGCCCAGGATGGGAGTGCAGATACAGGGTGCTCAGTGTGGGGTGCTGGTATGGGGTGCCCAATACAGGGTGGGGTGTGGGTAGGGGGTGCTCAGTGTGGGGTGCTGGTATGGGGTGCCCAATGCAGAATGGGGTGTGGGTAGGGGGTGCTCAGTGTGGGGTGCTGGTATGGGGTGCCCAATACAGGATGGGGTGTGGGTAGGGGGTGCTCGGTGTGGGGTGCTGGTATGGGGTGCCCAATACAGGATGGGAGTGCAGATACAGGGTGCTCAGTGTGGGGTGCTGGTATGGGGTGCCCAATACAGGATGGGGTGTGGGTAGGGGGTGCTCAGTGTGGGGTGCTGGTATGGGGTGCCCAATACAGGGTGGGGTGTGGGTAGGGGGTGCTCAGTGTGGGGTGCTGGTATGGGGTGCCCAATACAGAATGATAGTGCAGATACAGGGTGCTCAGTGTGGGGTGCTGGTATGGGGTGTCTCATATGGGGTGTGGGTAGGGGGTGCTCAGTGTGGGGTGCTGGTATGGGGTGCCCAATACAGAATAGGGTGTGGGTAGGGGGTGCTCAGTGTGGGGTGCTGGTATGGGGTGCCCAATACAGAATGGGAGTGCAGATACAGGGTGCTCAGTGTGGGGTGCTGGTATGGGGTGTCTCATATGGGGTGTGGGTACAGGGTGTGAGCACGGGGTGCCCCATGTGGGGCTCTTTGTGCCCTCAGCCCACACCCCGTACGAGGTACCCCTTACCTGCACCCCCACACTGGGCACCCCCTACCCACACCCCATAGCAGGACCCAAACCAGGGCAGGTTTACACTGGACATCAGGAAAAATTTCTTCCCTGAAAGGGTTCTCAGGCCCTGGCAGAGGTTGCCCAGGGGGGTGGTGGAGTCTCCATCCCTGGAGGGGTTTAAAAGACAGGTGGATGAGTTTCTGAGGGACAGGAGCCAAGGATGGTTGGACTCAATGATCTCAGAGGTCTTTTCCAACCAAACAATTCTGTGATTTTATGAATTCAGCTCTGCAGGAGCAAAAGAAAAATACAACTGCTTTCTTTTGGCCTCTTGACAGTTATTGCTGGGGTTTGAGCTTGGGTATTGTTTTGTTCATAGTTCCTCTCTCACTACACAAATTGCTCAGCCTTCCTTGAAGTTACCAAAATTAGCAGTTCTTACCCAATAACTGTGCCACAAAGGTAGTGATCAGGATTTCCTTCCCCTCTGAACAGGGGAGCCAGCTTTGGGGTGAGGTGCAGGAACCTCTCCAAAATCAAGCTTCAGGCCTGTGCTTACGTAAAGTGTCTGTGATTCCAAATTTATCTGAAATTTTAGGTTTTCAAACATAATTCTTAGTAAAGGGAAAAGCCTGCTGGATGGGAGGTGTTAAAGAAAGCAGCATGGTTCAACTCAGTCTGGAAATGTTTTGTTCTGGGCATTAGAAAACCTGTAGCCACCAGCCTGTGAATTTGATCACCAGCAGCAAACCAGAGTTTGGAAACCAGCAGGAAGTTCAATGTGAAAATGAGTGGAGTCAGTTTGCTTCCATCGCCCTTGTGTGACCCAATCTCTCACTTGTCTTTTATCCCATATTTTCTAGTCTTTGTAAATGAATTGAAAACTTCAAGCTAGGGAAAAGGTGTCTTGAAATGTAACTGTTGTCACAGAAGTGAGGGATGGCATTTTGGGAGTGGCTGAGGGGCAGCTTTCTTCTCAAAGGCCTTTTGGTCTTCAGCAGCCTTGTGAGGTCTGGATATTATCAGTGCAAGTTACTGCAGGAGCTGAGGGGTTAAATTTGTCCTTTCCCTGGGTACCACGTGGAAGGATCTGGAGGGAAGACTGAAAGAGATGAGATCTTTGGAAGAAATGTTTTGCTGTGAGGGTGGGGAGGCCCTGGCCCAGGTTGCCCAGAGCAGTGGTGGCTGCCCCATCCCTGGAGGTGTTTGAGGTCAGGTTGGATGGGGCTTGGAGCCCCCGATCAGTGGGAGGTGTCCTTGCCCCATCCCTGGAGGTGTCCAAGGCCAGGCTGGATGGGGCTTTGAGCCCTCTGATCCAGTGGGAGGTGTCCCTGCCCCATCCCAGGAGGTGTTCAAGGCCAGGTTGGATGGGGCTTTGAGCCCCCTGATCCAGTGGGAGGTGTGAAGGGGTTGGAACTGGATGGGCTTTGAGGTCCCTTCCAACCCAAACCATTCCATGATTCTATGATTACAGGCAAGAGCTGGGCAGGTCTGGGTGCTGGTCCTGTCTCTGGTGTTTTGGGTGCCATCACCCAAGTCCTCTGGCCTTTCTGGCTTGGTTTCCCTGCTCTCATGGTGGTGCCAGAGCCTCTGCTTCGCAGAGGTGTTGAGTGTTGTGTTTGGTGTTCATTAGATAATGCCAAAGAAGGTTTGGATATTAATTGCAGTGACTGATTAGAGCAGGGAGACAGGAAAGGGAGCACTGGCAATATCTCCCTTCTCTTTCCTTTTGCCTCCAGAACTATTTTTGAACAGCCTTTCTCAGCCTTACTCACTGGAGGAGCAAGAACAAATGCTTTCGTGTCTCAGCATCGACAGCCCCTTCGTGTCTGATGCCAGCGAGAAGGTGAGTGCCAAGGGGTGCTCCGTGTGTGGGTGGGGGGTGGCAGGGAACCCCCCTCTGGAGACAGGAGGCTGTGTCCCGTGGGCAGCTGGAGTTTCTCACCTTCCTGCTGCTTTTTGACACCCAGTTTGCTGAACAATACCTTGGGAAAAGCTCTTTGTTCTCGGAGAGCGGCTTATTTAGGATTGTAGTTGTTCCTTAGTGGGGTGTCCAGCATGGATCACAGTACCACAGTATCACAAGGTTGGAAAGGACCTCTGAGATCATCAAGTCCAACCTATAACCCAACACCAACACCAACACTAACACCAACCATCATCTAAACCATGGCACTCAGTGCCTCATCCAGTCTCCCTTTAAACCCCTCCAGGGTCGGTGACTCCACCCCCTCCCTGGGCAGCCCATTCCAATGACCAATCACCCTTTCAGGGAAGAACTTTTTCCTAACATCAAGTCTAAACTTTCCCTGACCAAGCTTAAGTCCCTGCCCTCTGGTTCTGCCACTGGTCACCTGAGAGAAGAGACCAACCCCTGCCCCACTACAACCTCCTTTTAGGGAGTTGTAGAGAGCAATGAGGTCTCCCCTGAGCCTCCTCTTCTCCAGACTAAACAGCCCCAGCTCCCTCAGTCTCTCCTCGTAGGGCTTGTGCTCCAGCCCCTTCCCCATCTTCGTTGCCCTCCTCTGGACACTCTCCAGCATCCTGACATCTTTCCCAAACTGGGGGGCCCAGAGCTGGACACAGGATTCAAGGTGAGGCCTGACCAGTGCCGAGGACAGGGGGACGATAACTCCTCTGGTCCTGCTGGCCACACTATTCCTGATGCAGGCCAGGATGCCATTGGCCTTCTTGGCCACCTGGGCACACTGCTGGCTCATGGGGAGCTTCCTGGCCACCAGCACTCCCAGGTCCCTTTCTGCCTGACTCCTCTCCAGCCACTCTGTCCCCAGTCTGTAGCTCTGCATGGGGTTGTTGTGTCCAAAATGAAGTACCTGACATTTGGACTCGTTAAACATCATCCCATTGGAATCAGCCCAGCTCTCCAGTCTGCCCAGGTCCCTCTGTAGGGCCATCCTACCCTCTAACAGATCAACCCTTCCTCCCAGCTTGGTATCATCTGCAAACTTGCTGATGATGGACTCAATCCCCTCATCCAAATCGTCAATAAAGATATTAAACAGGACGGGACCCAACACCGATCCCTGGGGACACCACTGGTGACCAACTGGATGAGACACCATTCACCATCACTCTTTGGGCTCGGCCATCCAGCCAATTCCTAACCCAGCACAGAGTGCTCCCATCTAGGCCACGGGCTGCCAGCTTCCCTAGGAGTCTACTGTGGGGGACAGTGTCAAAGGCCTTACTGAAGTCCAGGTCTCCCACATCCACAGCCTTCCTCTCCTCCACCAGGCGAGTCACATGGTCATAGAAGGAGCTCAGGTTGGTCAGGCAGGACCTGCCCCTCCTAAGCCCCTGCTGGCTGGGCCTGATCTCTTGGCCATTCTGCAGGTGGTGCATGATTGCACCCAGGATTATCTTCTCCATGATTTTACCTGGGACCGAGGTCAGGCTGACAGGTCTGTAATTACCTGGATCATCCTTACGGGATCCCTTACGGGATCTCTTCCCTCCAGTGGATCTCCTGGGCTGTATCCTCACAGAAAGCATCAGATGTGTGGATGTGGAAAATCTCAGTGGCCTTGACCCTCTCTATGCAAGAGAAAGCAACTGAAGGAGCAGTGGTGAGCGTGGAGCTGTTCCAAGGTGGATCCAACAGCTGCACAGTCCCCAGGTCTTCTTCCTGGCAATGGCCACTTGAAGGGATGTTCAAGGAAAGACCTTAGTCTTGGATTTTCATTCCCAGCCTATGGATCTGTTCTCCATGAACTTCTTTTGACCCATTCACACAAATTACTCAAGTAATCTAAGTTACTGTAGCCTGATAATATTCCAGAAGCCTTTGGCCAAGGCTCTCAGCCCCACGGGGTGAGTGTTGGGATTGTCCTGTGCAGGAACAGGAGTTGGGCTCGATGCTCCTTGTGGGTCCTTTCCAACTCAGGACATTCTGTGATTCTACAATTCCATCCTATGATTAATTTTGTTTGCCTCTGGTGTTCCTAAGGTAGGGAAGACCAGTAAGAAACACTCAATAAGCCTCGCTGAACCAGAGGAGGACATCAGCCCTCAGTCATTGTCTTCAAAGAGTCCAAAATTGGGTCACCTGACATCTACAGGAGACATTTCTGCCTGTGACCATCGTTGTCTCCTATTTCTGTTCCTCTTCCCAGCCCTCTCATGCTTTTCAAGGAGGACTGGGCTGAGCTCTGCACAGCACTTCAGTTGCTGCAGTGTGGGATGTGATTCTTTTTCTTTCCCCCTAACCCTACCATTTAATTTGACTTTTGACCAGCACTCACCACTGCACTGATGTTCTCAGATTGACCTTCTGTGACTCTGAGATAGCACAGGCTTTTCCAGGCAGTGCAGGTTCCACAGTTGTTAATGTACAGTCAACTGATTTCCTGTGTTTCTTCTCACTTGTTGATGTCAGAATTTTGTCTGATGCTTTATCCTTCTCGGAATGACAAACTCCTCTATTCTCATCCAGCTCTTCAGCTGATTGTTGACTTGACTGTTGAGAAAATTTGGGGACAGAGTGGTTGGAGGGGAGTCAGGCAGAAAGGGACCTGGGAGTGCTGGTGGCCAGGAAGCTCCCCATGAGCCAGCAGTGTGCCCAGGTGGCCAAGAAGGCCAATGGCATCCTGGCCTGCATCAGGAATAGTGTGGGGAGCAGGACCAGAGGAGTTATCGTCCCCCTGTACTGGGCACTGGTCAGGCCTCACCTTGAATACTGTGTCCAGCTCTGGGCCCCCCAGTTTGGGAAAGATGTCAGGATGCTGGAGAGTGTCCAGAGGAGGGCAACGAAGATGGGGAAGGGGCTGGAGCACAAGCCCTACGAGGAGAGACTGAGGGAGCTGGGGCTGTTTAGTCTGGAGAAGAGGAGGCTCAGGGGAGACCTCATTGCTCTCTACAACTCCCTAAAAGGAGGTTGTAGTGGGGCAGGGGTTGGTCTCTTCTCTCAGGTGACCAGGGACAGAACTGGAGGGCAGGGACTCAAGCTTGGTCAGGGAAAGTTTAGACTGGATGTGAGGAAAAAGTTCTTCCCTGAAAGGGTGATTGGTCACTGGAATGGGCTGCCCAGGGAGGGGGTGGAGTCACCGACCCTGGAGGGGTTTAAGGGGAGACTGGATGAGGCACTGAGTGCCATGGTCTAGATGATGGTTGGTGTTGGTGTTGGTGTTGGGTTATAGGTTGGACTCGATGATCTCAGAGGTCCTTTCCAACCTTGTGATACTGTGATACTGTGATATCTTATTGTAGAATCATCAAATGGTTTGGGTTGGAAGGGTCCTTTAAAGATCATCCAGTTCCAACCCCCTGCCATGGGCAGGGACACCTCCAGGTAGACCAGGCTGCTCTTACTATGCCTGCAAACTACTCCATTGCTATTCATCCCCTTTTCCAGATGTTAAATAACTCAAGGCTCAGCCTTAGATCCCTCTGGATTTCTACCTTTTTCTTCCTGTGCTTATTTTAATGTTTATCTCATGGAAGCTTATTTTCTCCAGGAGCCTTTGATAAACTTGTGCTTCCTTCTGCAGAACTCCACGAAGGCTTCTCAAAGCTTGAGGGACACTATGAGCTCTGGGATTCATTCCTGGAACAGCCAGGCAGATGGGCAGAGCTTCAGCTGGAACAACCTTCTGAGCCGCAGTCGGCACACGGACACTCCCAGCTATTTCAATGGTGAGTCTGAATTCCTGAAGTTTGGATTAATGATCAAAGTATCATTTTCTCCCAGTGCAGAGGGTCTGAGATGGGGAGTTTCTGAGCTCCTTTTATCCTGTGTGTCAGCACAGACCCTCCTAAACCAAACAGGCTGTCCAGAGGCCAAATCTGCCCCAGTCACAGGTGGGTGGGAGGCACCCAAAAGCCAAAGAGGTTCCTCAACTCAGAGTGTGGTCCAGCTTTGTATCCCTGCTTTTTGCAGCTTCCATGTGCTGGAATATATCCTTCAGAACTAGAAATGTCTACACAGTGATTTTGAGGACATGTTGTGCAAATCAATACATCTCTATGAGCTGCTTTTTTGCTAAATCCAGCTCTGCTCTGTGAGTCATTGTTGTCTTCAGCAAGACTCTGTGCTCAGCAAAAGAAATGAAAAGCTTAATGTCAAAACCAAGTTGTTCTGATCTATGTGCCTTGCAAGTCAAGCTTTGTGCTGGATCCTGCAGCATTTATGCCTAAAGCAGAAGTTAGATTCATGGAATCACAGAATGGGTTGGGTTGGAAGGGACCTCAAAACCCATCCAGTTCCACCCCCTGCCCTGGACAGGGACACCTCCCACTGGATCAGGGGGCTCAAAGCCCCATCCAACCTGGCCTTGAACACCTCCAGGGATGGGGCAGCCACCACTGCTCTGGGCAACCTGGGCCTCCCCACCCTCATTGTGAAGAATTTCTCCCTAATGTCCAATCTAAGTCTCCCCCCTTCCAATTTAAAGCTGTTCCCCCTCATCCTGTCACTCCAGGCCCTTGGAAAAAGCCCCTCCCCAGCTTTCCTGGAGCCCCTTTCAGTCCTGGGAGGCTGCTCTAAGGTCTCCCCAGAGCCTTCTCTTCTCAAGGCTGAACAACCCCAACTCTCTCAGCCTGTGCTCATACAGGAGCTGCTCCAGCCCTTGGATCATCTCCGTGGCCTCCTCTGGCCCCATCCCAACAGTTCCATCTCCTTCCTATGTTGGGGATTCCAGATCTGGTCACAGCACTCCAGGTGGGGTCTCCCCAGAGCAGAGCAGAGGGGCAGAATCCCCTCCCTCCCCTCTGCTCCCACTCTTTGGGTGCAGCCCAGGACACCCTTGGTTTCTGGGCTGGCAGCGCTCGATGTCAGCTCCTGTGGAGCTTCTCCTCCCCCAGCACCCCAAGTCCTTCTCCTCAGGGTGCTCCAAGTTAATGACTTCTTTTGCACATTTCAGGAGTGAAAATTCAGATCCAGTTGCTAAGTGGAGAAAATTTACACATCAGGGATTTCCACAGGACAAAGGTGGGAGACATTGCCACTGGGATAAGCAGCCAGGTGAGACACAACTGGCAGTTAAGTACAGCTTTTTGTCTGAGAAGCAATTTCTTCCACATTGCAGCCTCATTATGCCTTAAAAGCAGTGACCCAGAGGTCTCCTCAGGGATCCTAATGACACATTTAGCAAGAGAACTGCAGTGCTGCTGTTCTGACTCTGATACCAGAAGATGTTTTCTGAACCATAAGCATTGCTAATTATCAGAGGGACCGTAGGGATCTCCAGAAAGTACCTCTGAAAACCCTTCTCCTTGACTATAAAGAGTGACTCTTCCTAGAGAATGACTTTTTCATCAAGAGCAGTGGTGTCAGTGAAGGGACAGGGGCTGTGTTTGGCTGGGATGCTTCCTTCCTGTTGGGTTGGAGGAGATCTTGGCAGACTCCAGGCTGTGGTGCCTCTTTGGCAGTCCCTGAAAGGAGCTCCTGGGTGCTTGTGGGACTGTGACTCATCCGAGTGTCGAATGCCTTGATCCTCTCTGAACAAAGAGCTTGCACAAGGCCAGAAGGTGCTCAGTGGTGTTGGTTCTCCTTGGCATAGTTGGGGTTGTTTAGTTTGGAGAAGAGGAGGCTGAGGGGAGACCTCATCCCTGTCTCCAACTGCCTGAAAGGAGGCTGTGGCAGAGCCAGTGTTGATCTCTTCTCTCCAGTGACAGGGGATGGGACAAGGGGAAATGGCCATGAGTTGTGCCAGGGGAGGGTCAGGTGGATATTGGGGAGAATTTCTTCACCAAAAGGGTTCTCAGGCCCTGGCACAGCTGCCCAGGGAGGGGGTGGAGTCCCCATCCCTGGAGGGGTTTAAAAAATGGGGAGATGAGTTTTTGAGGGACAGGGTTTAGTGGAGGATGGGGGCGGTTGGACTCGATGATCTCCAAGGTCTTTTCCAACCAGAAGATTCTATGATTTCCTTGGCCATAGCAATGCAAACATGTCTCTCCTGCAGAGGAGTTCACAATGCCCAAACTTGGGCAGCTCAGGAACCACCAGCAGTGGCCAAGAACTCGGGTGAGGCAATTCAGCAGCTCCCTGGTCCAATTTCTGAGATGCTTCCTTATGAGAGAAGGTTTGGATGTTCCTGCCAAGCCCGAGCCTCTCTGCAGGAGCTTTTTTTTTTGGGGGGGGGAGAGGGCATTTGGGAAGCTGTTTGATGTCCTGCAAGTCTTGAAGTAGCACTCAGAGCTGTTTGTTCTGCTTCACAGATCCCAGTCCCTGCTTTCAGTCTGGTGACTAAGGAAGGCGAGCCCGTTCGCTACGACATGGAAGTGCCCGACTCTGGGATTGAGCTGCAGTGCACCCTTGCCCCTGACTGCAGCATCAGCTGGTCCTGGAGAGTCAAACATGGTCAGCTGGAGAACAGACCATGAAGCCATTCCTGTTCTGGAAGGTTGAAAGAAGGAATTGCAAAAAGCTTCCAACCGTGGAGCACCAAGTGCAGGTGCTGGGGTTTTGCGCTGAAGTAGGATAGCGACTCAGCAGCTCTCGGGCCTCACTTCTGGTGTCTGTTCTGATCCAGTTCCAAGACAATGTCCCAAGCTTAGATGTTCCCCAGAACAGTGGGAATTACTTGCTTTGGGTGTGATAGGTTGAGCTTGAGAATGGTGGGTGGAAATTCCTGCTTTTCAGAGGAGCCGGTAGTCGCTGCGCTTGCCCAAAAGAAGAGGTTGGGTATCTTCAGCACAGCTGTGGTTGTTTGCACTGAGGGGAGCTGGCTGAGTGCCTTCTAGCTGGAGGAAAACAACGTTTCTGTAGGCTTTGGGTAGCATCATCTCTACCTCAAGCCTTGTGCACGGGGAAAATCGACAGCAGTCACTGGCTGGGTTCTTGGTTTCACCTCCCACCCTTCCCCGCAGACGCTTCCTCCTTGAATCAGAAAAGAACTTTGTTCCCAGAAAGAGCTTTGCTTGCAGCTCTCATCTTCAGGTCTCCTCCCCAAGTTCAGAGCTGATGCTCTCTCTGTCTGGTTGCTCTCTCTCTGCTGGCATTGTCGGGCAGGAGGAGGGAATGGTGTTCCTGGGTGGGCAGGGTGGGAGGATCCCACTCCCCCATCCTGTTCCCTCTGCTGACTTGGGACTTTATGCAAACTGTCTGGTCCAGGCAGCTCCCTCTGGAAGGGGAAGGGAGGGTGCAGCTCAGACAAGGTCTGAATTCTGCTGTAGCTTTTATAAAAGTCTCCCTCCCAGCTGCCAATCCAAGGGTGGCCCCTCTGCTGGAGCTCAGTGCCCCAGTTCCACGGGCTGTGTTAGCTCAGCCTGTCTTCACCAGCACCCGTGGAGGGGCACGAGGCTTCATTCTGCTCCTTTTATGTCAAAAAGTGTTAAAGGAGTGGGATGGGCAGCTGGGCCCCTTGTGCCTTAAGCTTTAAACTTGTAGTTTTTACTGATTTGTGACTTTTTTTGGTGTATACTGAGACCTCATGGGTCAAATGCAGATGGGAGGTGCTGCCAGCCCTTCTGTAACCCAGAACAAACCCAGCTGTAGGTGGGCTTGTTCAGGACTGCCTGGTGTCCTTGCACACCTGGGAATCATGGTCACTTGGTGTGCAATGGCCCTTCCAGTGCCTTGTGTCTACCATGGCCTTTGAGCAGGAGCTCTTTCCCTCCACACTGAGTAGAGGAACAGCTCCCAAAAAGCACAGTAAGGCCCTGCTGGATCCATGCAGGTTCTGGAGGACACGACAGGGCAGGAATGTTTGCAGTGGAGTTCACTTAGAAAATAGGTTGGAAAAAGTGCTCTGGGCCTCCCTTTTTGAGGACCTTAAGCAACTGCTACTCCTTCCCTCTGGTCTCCCAGAACATTGGCTGGGTTGGATGCACCAGGCAGTGACATCTTTATCAGAAAATGAAGTTTCTGATGCAATAAAAAGGTGGAACTCTTGAAGAAAAATTCAACCTGTCACTGCTGTGGGTATATTTTTATAGCACTTTTTGTTCTAAAGCACTTAATATGTTGTCCTAAATAGACACCTAATAATTATAGCTGAAATGCCACATTGAGAGTCTTTTTAGTAAACAGTTTACACGTTACAGCTCTTCCAGGAAGGAGTGGGGGGAGTGGGTGTGTTGGCTCGATTTTGGTTTCTTTCAGATGCCACAAACTCTACGAATTGTGGGTTCTGGAGCAGGAGGGATCAAAAAACCACCTTCCCAGGAGCTCCCAAACACATTCTCCATGCACCAACCCATCTCCCCACGCCTGGCATCCTTCCTGGGCTTCCTCTGAGGAGGGGAGGAGGAAAACCTGTTGGCTGTTTCTAAGAAGAGCCTGTAGGTGATGTGTCCGTGTGACGCATCGCTGCCGGTGAGGCGTCAATACGAAAGCGTGGTCTGTTCCCTTCTCCAGGGCTGCATCTCGTGGCTTTCACTGCTGTCTGTAAAATGCTCTGATATTCAGGTGTGGGGTTTGTACCTTGGTGTTGGACTCAAGTCCTCTGTTCTCAAGAGCTTCCCACTTCACCTGTAGCATTAACGTTAATCTCGGGCCCCTCGCGCGAAGGGGCGGAAGGCAATAAACCCTCTGTCTTTGTTGGGTAGATGGAGATGGCCAAAGTTCTCCTGGAGCCTCCCACCAGCATTAGCCAGTATCTCCATCCTGTTTGTTTGGTCCAAAACCTTCAGGTCTACGTTGCTGCCACACAAAGTGAGAAAGTGAGGCTGCACATTTCCTCCTAACAAATCTTTCACCAGCAAGATGAGCATCAGTGGTCCCAGACGCTTTGGTTAATACCACAAACCACTGGTGCTTTCTTACTGCCCTGAACTGGTGTTCTTCTCTCAGGAGCCTGGGATCTCCTCGACTCTGTCCTGCTGTCAGGACCAGTTTCCTCTTCATTCAGCTGCTCATTTTTTTGCTGCAGTGGGCATAAAAATTCCAGCTTCCAGATCGAGGCTGGCTGTGCCGTCCTGACGGAAGAGAAAGTCAGGAAAGCTTTTTGTTATCCGTTAAAATCTGGCTGAAAGTGTCTGTAATAACAGTCTTAAAGACAGAGCCCCAGTTCAGGGAGGGCAAACAGCAGTAGGAGGGATAAACACAGATGGGTCTTGTCATGTAGCTCCTTCCAAAAGGCTTTGGAAAAATCCCTCTTGGCAAAGCAGTAAGAAGTTGATGATCTCTTTGGGATGGGCAGTGCTGGTGTGGGTGAAGGGGAGGGGGTGACCAGCTTGTATTGAACAAATGACACTTTATAAAACTGTGATTTCTTGAAATTAATGGGGTTTGACCTGCATTTTCACAGGGAAAAAAAATAAAGCTGGAAAAAAAAAAAAATCCTTCATTCTCCTTGCTGGTGGTTCAATAGGTTTGTCCTAGAGAACAAGGTAATGATGCTGAATAAGATGTTTTGTCAAGAAAGGAAGCCTGTTCTGGTTAAACTCTGCTGTGTATTGCCCTACTTTTGGGGAGGATGCAGGGAGAAGTCGTTTCTGGGTTTGAAGAGGCAGCACTGAGTGATGGATCTGAGCACAGGATTTACTAAATGTGCTGGCATCTCTCTCCAAGTCTCTCCTCCTCCTCTTCCATGCAGGCCAGGGGGATTTGCAGTACTGGGAGCTGCTGCATCCTCCCCTCAGTAGTGGAAAAGTAGGGCTGGGATGCAGAGGCAGGTTGGGCAGAGCACTGGAGGTTCACTCACACCTTTCATCAGGTGCTTCTGCTCACTTGTGGGGGCAGGAGCTGTTTGGTTCCTCCCGAGTGGTGGCCTTGCTGGTCAGTGTGGGCAGCTGTCTTGGAACATAAACTCCAAATTGGATTTTTGGGGAGGGGTTGCTGCCACGTACCTGTGTTTGTGCTCTGAACACAGAAGAAAATAAAACAAGAGGGTGTTTTGTCCCTGGGCTTCCCTCTGAAGGCTCCAATCAGTTTAGGGAAGCACTAGGGCCACCTCTGGTGTGTGAGGACAGCCCAGCTGGGAAACAGTGGCAAAGAGACCTTGCACTGGACCTTTGTGCTGGGCTCAGCCTCTCCCCGAGCCCTCTGCTCCTCTGCACTGGCAGAATCTGTGGCCTCCTGGCCCAGGCAGCAGAGGTGGGTGCATGTCTGCAGGTGGCTGGGCTGGGGACACCCGTGTAGCCACTTGGATAAGCCCCAAGCTCTGGCTTACTCTGCTGTTTGTGGCACTTGGATCGTGATGTTTTCACCCATTAGATCACCCCTGCCTGGAGGCTGCAGGTCCTGGCAGGAGCTGGAGGGCTGAGCACAGCCTTGAAGTTATCTTGACCCTGACTCCTTGGCAAATCAGAAATACATCTTCCACTTAGAGGTGTTCCAAGGAGCGTGGTCACCATGCAGATGTTCCTTTTGCAGGAGATGAGGTGCTGTTAGCAGAGCAACGAGCAGCAGCTCATCCTACAGGGGCTCCAGGAAAGCTGGGGAGGGGCTCCTGGTCAGGAAGTGCAGGGTTAGGACGAGGGGGGACAGTTTTCAGCTGAAAGAGGGAAGATTGAGATGAGATCTTAGGAAGAAACGTTTTCCTGTGAGGGTGGAGCTGCCTGGTGTGCAGGGACACGGGGCCACTGACACTGTCAGGGATGGAGGGGCACGGGGACCGGCTGTAGCAGTGGAGGGACATCATAAGAAGGACACGGATCTCTTGGAGGGTCCAGAGGACACAAAGAGGGCTGGAGCCCCTCTGCTGTGAGCACAGGCTGAGAGAGTTGGGGTTGTTCAGCCTGGAGAAGAGAAGGCTCTGGGGAGACCTTAGAGCAGCCTCCCAGGACTGAAAGGGGCTCCAGGAAAGCTGGGGAGGGGCTTTTTCCAAGAGCCTGGAGTGACAGGATGAGGGGGAATGGCTTTAAATTGGAAGGGGGAAAATTTAGAAGAGATCTCAGGAAGAAATTCTTCACAATGAGGGTGGGGAGGCCCAGGTTGCCCAGAGCAGTGGTGGCTGCCCCATCCCTGGAGGTGTTCAAGGTCAGGTTGGATGGGGCTTTGAGCCCCCTGATCCAGTGGGAGGTGTCCCTGCCCATGGCAGGGGGTTGGAACTGGGTGGGCTTTGAGGTCCCTTCCAACCCAAACCATCCCATGATCCCTCCATCCCTCCCAGCACTGTCCCCCCAAGCACAGCTTCACCCCTTCTCCCAGACGACTGTGTTATCCTTAGAGTGGTTTTATTACCAGTTCTGCTTTAGATTAAACAGGCCTTCAGTATATAAAAATAATGTATACAAATCAGCAGGTAATGTTTCCCGTTTCTGGCTTCAAGGCATTTATAAGTTACACATTCATTCCCTGGCCCTCCCCGTTCCGCGGGTGCGCGACACGGAGCCAGCTGGCGCTGAGCGGGTTAATTACAGCAGAAGCAGCCGAAAGCTGGGGCGAGCGAGACCTTCATCCTCGCAGCAGGGGCCGTTTAACGAGGGAGGGGCATTAACAGGTTAATTATGACAGTGCACGGTTCGCATTTACTCAGCAGGGCAAAGGGAGGAATGAAGTCCAGTGCTTTAGGCGGAGGCTCCTGCAGCGCTCCGGGATCTTTCCCTGCAGGGATCCTGCAGGAGGAGGCTCTTGCAAGGCTCTGGCATCTTTCTCCGCAGGGATCCTGCAGAAGGAGGCTCTTGCAAGGCTCCGGGATCTTTCCCTGCAGGGATCCTGCAGGAGGAGGCTCCTGCAAAGCTCCGGGATCTTTATCCGCAGGGATCCTGCAGGAGGAGGCTCTTGCAAGGCTCCGGGATCTTTCCCTGCAGGGATCCTGCAGGAGGAGGCTCTTGCAAGGCTCCGGGATCTTTCCCTGCAGGGATCCTGCAGGAGGAGGCTCTTGCAAGGCTCCGGGATCTTTCTCCGCAGGGATCCTGCAGGAGGAGGCTCCTGCAAGACTCCGGGATCTTTCTCTGCAGGGATCCTGCAGGAGGAGGCTCCTGCAAGGCTCTGGCATCTTTCTCTGCAGGGATCCTGCAGGAGGAGGCTCTTGCAAGGCTCCGGGATCTTTCTCCGCAGGGATCCTGCAGGAGGAGGCTCTTGCAAGGCTCCGGGATCTTTCTCCGCAGGGATCCTGCAGGAGGAGGCTCTTGCAAGGCTCCGGGATCTTTCTCCGCACGGATCCCGCAGCCGTCGGGAGCCGTCAGCTGACAGGGAGCTGCTTCCCGCACCCCCAGCCCTGATGGTCACGATTGCTCCAAGAGGCTCCAGCCCCGGCAGCGGATGCCGGGATGCAGGAGGTCCCAGAGTCAGGATCGCAAATCCTTGCCCCTGCTGCAGCTGCAGAGCCTCCCCTGCGGTGAGGAACAGACTCACTGGAGAGTCAGGATCCTGGCCGAGACCCTGTGCGTGGCTGTTCCAGTCCCTGCTCCCGCAGCGCACAGAATTTGAAGGAAGACTTAGAAAAATCACTGTAAAATAGCACCCCTGCCAGCTCCTGGGGTACGGGAAGTGCCCAGGGTGGGATTTTTTGCAGCAGGCTCCTCACGGGAGATGGGGATGAGATGTGCAGGGCTGGCTGCAGCCTGGCTTACACCCCCTCCTCCCCTCCTGCAGCAGGAAATCAAAGGCACCAGCAAGCTGAAGAGTTGGGGCACCCCAGAGCGCAGGGCTGGCCCCGAGAGGGGTGTGCGGGGGAGCAGCTCTGCAGTGGGGCCGGGGCAGCTCCTCTCCTCCTTCCAGGACAAGTTGGAGCCCACTCTGCTCTCCCCCCATCCATGCCCACACCCAGGGGGAATCCCCCAGCTCTGCCAGCCTGGAGGAGAGGAGCTCAGAGGCATCACTAAGCAAGCACCGGGGTGGGGGGGGTCTCTGCCGGACCCAAGGGCATGCAGGGTGGGAGAGTGGCACGCTAAGCGGCTGGAGCAGCTGGGAGCAGGCACTGCCCTCCACCCTGCATCGTGCCAGGCTGGTGGGTTGACGTCCTGTGGTCCCATCTGCATCTGGAGGATGGTCCTGCCCAGCTCCTGGTGGCTGCAGGGCTGCTGCTGGTCACAGCGGGATGTCCGGCGTCGCCTGCAGGCTCTGCCCCGCAGCCCGTTTCTTGGCGCTGCCGCGGCCCTTGTCCGCGCGCCGGTAAGGGTTGTTCCGTAGATCTACAGCGGGAGGAAGCACAGGTGATGGCTGAGTTCCTCCTGCTCACCCTGGAGAAGGCTGGGACCCAGCACCCACCCACCCAGCAACCAAAGAGCCACCCCAGTTGGGTGCAAGGATGCTCAGGAAAAGCTGACGATGGCAGAGACAGGAGCAGCAGCTCCAACGCCCACCCTGGGGACCCCCTCCCTTGGTTCTCCTGGTGTCCAGCCCTGCGCCGTGGGGCTGGGGGGTGACGCTCGGGTGCTCCCAGGGGTGCCTTTTGGTGTGGGGCAGAGTCTGGCCCATCCAGCCTGAGGTGAGAAGGGGGCCAAGAAGGTGGCAAAGCCTGGCAGCCCCTGCCTGAGCGGTGCCCGAGCCCCCCTGCCCCACGTTACCTACAGAGGACTCTCCTCGTTGAAGCTCGCGTCGCAGAAGAGCCGGGACGAGCGTTTGCCAGTCCGGGCCGTGAAAGGAACAGTTTTCAGAGCTGAGCAGAGCCACCCAGAGAGACAGCGAGGAGGAGGAGGGAGAAGGAAGAAGCAGAAGAGGAGGAAGAGCTATGAGACAGGGCAGAGAGCGCTCGGCAGCTTTGCTGGGTGGGATGGGCAAGAGCCATAGAGGTGGGTTTGGACCCCACGATGGGGCTTGGTGGCCCTCCAGCTCCAGGCTGGGACAGCCCCACCATCACCGAGGGCCACGGTGGCACCGACGACTGGGTCTGCTGCAGGGGGGATGTCTGGCTGCTCACCTGGAACGACCTCTCACCTGAAATAATGTCCTCGATGGCCCCATCTTTTCCTTCGTAGATGAGTGGCTCCTTCACCATCTGCTTCTTCTTCAGCTCGGCGATCATGTCCATCTGCTGCCTCTTGGCTTTCTGGATGGGTGGCTGTGGTTGGGGACAGGGTGGGGTGACTGCTGTGGCCTCCACCGCACCCCAAAGGAGATGGGGTGCCTTCATTTGTGCCCCCCACCCATCTCTCCCTCGCCAAGGTCTGTTTTGTCCTTCTCCACCCCACTCAGGGCTTCCCCACGGGGACAGAGACACAAGGGGCACCTTCACCTCGGGTTGGTTCTCGCTGCTGGGGGAGCCGGATTCTGCCTCCTTGGCCGCAGCCTCTTGCTTCTTCCACAGCTCAATGTCCTGCTCTGCTTGCTTGGGAGAGGAAGAGGGAGGGGGTGCTGAGCCAGGGGGGCCACCCGAGGAGCGCAGCCCCCTCCTTCTCCCATTGGAAGCCCCTGGCCCACCCCAACCCAGCTCCAGCATCTCCAACCACCCCAAAGGGCAGTTGAGAAGGGTGATGAGGTTGGGGAAGGGGCTGGAGAACAAGGGTTCTGGGAGCAGCTGAGGGACCTGGGGTTGTTCAGCCTGGAGGAGGCTGAGGGGAGACCTCATCACTGTCTACAACTGCCTGAAAGGAGGCTCTGGTGAGTTGGGTGTTGGTCTCTTCTCCCAAGGGACAGGATGAGAGGAAATGGCCTCAAGCTGCACCTGGGCAGGTTTAGACTGGATACCAGGAAAAATTTCTCCACAGAAAGGATTCTCAGACCCTGGCAGAGGCTGCCCAGGGGGGTGGTGGAGTCCCCATCCTTGGAGGGGTTTAAAAGATGGGTTGGTGAGTTCCTAGGGACATGAGTTAGTAAGTGGACAGGTACAGTTGGACTTGATGATCTCAAAGGTCTTTTCCAACCAGATGATTCTATGAAAGGCAGCACCGAGCCCTGGGGTCTCTCTGCCCTCCCACGACCCCCCAACCTCATGTGTGGCTTTTGTGGTTACCCCAAAGTGGGGTCAGGCCCTCCCACACCCCAAGTCCCCTCCTAACCCCCAGAAAAAGGGCTCCCCATCCCCTCCTACCTTGTAGGCTCTGATGAAGCGCATGAACATGGGGAAGAAGGTGGTGGGGGGACTGGTCTTGGGGTTCTCACCAAAGTACTCCACGGCCGACTCGTACGCCTCCTGCAGGCAGAGACACCCCGTTGGGGGGGCTGGGGCCAGGCAGCAGTGTCCCATGGCTCACTGCCTCCTTCCAGCCTCTCCCACCTCAGCATCCCCTTCCCTATCCCTCCTGCTGGACCCTCAGCCCACCCCGAACCTCTCCGGTGGGGCAGAGGTGTGAGCAGAGGGCAATGGGGGGGGGGCCCAATCCTGCCCCGTGACCGCGCTGCCCCTTCCCCAGCGCCCACCTTGGCGGTTTTGCTGTCAGCCTGCAGCTTCTCCATCACCTCTGAGTTGACCTTGAGGAAGTCCTTGAGCACAGGGCTGTCGTCCTGTCGCATGAACTCCTTGCGGGTCAGCTCCATGCCCTGCTGCAGGCTCCGCACGTCCTGCAACACGCTGTCCAGGGACACTGCGGGCAGTGGGGGGGGGTCAGGGCAGGTTTGGAGATGACCCCATCACCCCCCACTTCCCAGCTCAGTTCCCACGGGCACTACCTGCGCCCGCCTTGTCGAGGAAGTGCAGCTCCGTGTGGAAGCCGGTCAGCTCGGGGTACTTCTCCGTGATCACCCGCACCAGGTAGTGCAGCAGCGTCTGCTTGCGGTCTGTCGACTTCATCTCCAGCAGCTGGGAGAGAGCAGTGTCAGCCCCGACCCACATCCCACTGTCACACCTCATCCCCGCTCAGGACAAGCTCTGGTGGCCCTCCATCTCCACATCCCACTGTCACACCTCATCCCTGCTCAGGACAAGCTCTGGTGGCCCCCCATCTCCACATCCCACTGTCACACCTCATCCCTGCTCAGGACAAGCTCTGGTGGCCCTCCATCCCCACATCCCAGTCCCACCTCATCCCCGCTCAGGACAAGCTCTGATGGCCCTCCATCCTCACATCCCATTATCCCACCTCATCCCTGCTCAGGACAAGCTCTGGTGGCCCCCCATCCCCACATCCCACTGTCCCATCTCATCCCTGCTCAGGACAAGCTCTGGTGGCCCTCCATCCCCACATCCCATTATCCCACCTCATCCCCGCTCAGGACAAGCTCTGGTGGCCCCCCATCCCCACATCCCACTGTCCCACCTCATCCCCGCTCAGGACAAGCTCTGGTGGCCCTCCATCCCACATCCCACTGTCCCACCTCATCCCTGCTCAGGACAAGCTCTGGTGTCCCTCCATCTTCACATCCCATTGTCCCACCTCATCCCTGCTCAGGACAAGATCTGGTGGCCCCCCAATCCCCACATCCCACTGTCTCACCTCATCCTTGCTCAGGACAAGATCTGGTGGCCCTCCATCCCCACATCCCACTGTCCCACCTCATCCCCGCTCAGGACAAGCTCTGGTGGCCCCCCATCTCCACATCCCACTGTCCCACCTCATCCCCGCTCAGGGCAAGCTCTGGTGGCCCTCCATCCCCACATCCCATTATCCCACCTCATCCCTCTTCAGGACAAGCTCTGGTGTCCCTCCATCTTCACATCCCATTGTCCCACCTCATCCCTGCTCAGGACAAGCTCTGGTGGCCCCCCAATCCCCACATCCCACTGTCCCACCTCATCCCTGCTCAGGACAAGCTCTGGTGGCCCCCCAATCCCCACATCCCACTGTCTCACCTCATCCTTGCTCAGGACAAGCTCTGGTGGCCCTCCATCCCCACATCCCACTGTCCCACCTCATCCCTGCTCAGGACAAGCTCTGGTGGCCCTCCATCCCCACATCCCACTGTCCCACCTCATCCCTCTTCAGGACAAGCTCTGGTGGCCCTCCATCTCCACATCCCACTGTCCCACCTCATCCCTGCTCAGGACAAGCTCTGGTGGCCCTCCATCCCCACATCCCACTGTCCCACCTCATCCCTCTTCAGGACAAGCTCTGGTGGCCCTCCATCCTCACATCCCATTATCCCACCTCATCCCTGCTCAGGACAAGCTCTGGTGGCCCTCCATCCCCACATCCCAGTCCCACCTCATCCCTGCTCAGGACAAGCTCTGGTGGCCCTCCATCCCCACATCCCATTGTCCCACCTCATCCCTGCTCAGGACAAGCTCTGGTGGCCCTCCATCCCCACATCCCACTGTCCCACCTCATCCCTCTTCAGGACAAGCTCTGGTGGCCCTCCATCCCCACATCCCACTGTCCCACCTCATCCCTGGTCAGGGCAAGCTCTGGTGGCCCTCCATCCTCACATCCCACTGTCCCACCTCATCCCTGCTCAGGACAAGCTCTGGTGGCCCCCCAGTCCCCACATCCCACTGTCCCACCTCATCCCCGCTCAGGACAAGCTCTGGTGGCCCCCCATCTCCACATCCCACTGTCCCACCTCATCCCTGCTCAGGACAAGCTCTGGTGTCCCTCCATCTTCACATCCCATTGTCCCACCTCATCCCTGCTCAGGACAAGCTCTGGTGGACCCCCAATCCCCACATCCCACTGTCTCACCTCATCCTTGCTCAGGACAAGATCTGGTGGCCCTCCATCCTCACTTCCCATTGTCCCACCTCATCCCTGCTCAGGACAAGATCTGGTGGCCCTCCATCCCCACATCCCAGTCCCACCTCATCCCCGCTCAGGACAAGCTCTGGTGGCCCTCCATCCTCACTTCCCATTGTCCCACCTCATCCCTGCTCAGGACAAGATCTGGTGGCCCCCCATCCTCACATCCCACTGTCCCATCTCATCCCTGGTCAGGGCAATCTCTGGTGGCCCTCCATCCTCACATCCCACTGTCCCATCTCATCCCTGGTCAGGGCAATCTCTGGTGGCCCTCCATCCTCACATCCCACTGTCCCACCTCATCCCTGCTCAGGACAAGATCTGGTGGCCCCCCATCTCCACATCCCACTGTCCCACCTCATCCCTGCTCAGGACAAGATCTGGTGGCCCTCCATCCTCACATCCCACTGTCCCATCTCATCCCTGCTCAGGACAAGCTCTGGTGGCCCTCCATATCCACTTCTGGGTCCTGTATCCCTTCTTCCTCACAGCTGGTTGTTCATCCCTTCGTCCACACAGCTGGTCCCCACATCCTCCCATCCCCATGGCTGGTCCCCACTTCCCCCCTTCCCCACAGCTGATCCCTGCATCCCTCCATCCCTGCACCTGGTTTCTGCATCCCCTCATCCCTCCATCCCCACGTCTGGTCCCTACATCCTTCCATCTCTCCATATGTAGTTCCAGCATCTCTCCATCCCCATGATTAGTTCCCAACTTTCTCTTTCCCCACAGCTGATCCCAGCACCCCTCCATCCACAAATCTGGTCCCTCCACCCCTCCATGTCTCCATATCCTTATCACAACTGGTCCCTGCATCCCTATGGCTGCTCCCCAAGCCTCTCCAAACCCTACAGATGGCCCCTGCATCCTTCCATCCCCACAGCCGAATCCCGTGTCCCATTAACCCTATACCTGGTCCTTGCATCCCTTCACCCCCACAGCAGGTTTCCAGGTCATAGAATCATGGAATGGGTTGGGTTGGAAGGGACCTCAAAGCCCATCCAGTTCCAACTGTGAGCAGGGACACCTCCCACTGGATCAGGGGGCTCAAAGCCCCATCCAACCTGGCCTTGAACACCTCCAGGGATGGGGCAGCCACCACTGCTCTGGGCAACCTGGGCCAGGGCCTCCCCAACCTCAGTGTGAAGAATTTCTTCCCAATGTCCAATCTAACCCTTCCCCCTTCCAATTTAAAGCCATTCCCCCTCACCCTGTCACTCCAGACTCTTGGAAAAAGTCCCTCCCCAGCTTTCCTGGAGCCCCTTTCAGTCCTGGGAGGCTGCTCTAAGGTCTCCCCAGAGCCTTCTCTTCTCCAGGCTGAACAACCCCAACTCTCTCAGCCTGAATAACCCCAACTCTCTCAGCCTGAACAACCCCAACTCTCTCAGCCTGAACAACCCCAACTCTCTCAGCCTGTCAAACAGCAGAGGGGCTCCAGCCCTCGGATTGTCTTTGTGGCCTCCTCTGGACCTGTTCCAACAGTTTCACCTCCTCCTTCTGATGTCCCTCCATCCCTACAGCAGGTCCCTGTGTCCCACAGGCAGTGTCAGTGCCCCCCACACCCTCCACTCTACCGCGTCGAGGCTCTGCAGCCGGAAGCCGTAGGCTGCCCCTCTCTTGCTGCTGTTCATGTAGTTCCCGAAGGCCAGGACAATCTGTGGAGAAACAAGAGCTCGTGGACACGACCCAGCCACGGATGGGGCACCCCGAGGTTGGGGGGGCACAGCATCTCCACCCACCCCAATCCCATCCTGGCATCCCCCCAGCAGGGCACCCACGCCCCGAGATCCTCACCTCGAGGATGTTGCGCAGTTTGCTGGAGGACTTGAGGGACATGGAGGCGGCGATGATGGCGTTGAGTTGCTGCGGGGGGGAGGACGAGGAGGAGTGTCAGAGTCTCCCCCATCTCTCTATATTTAGTCCCCACTTCTCTCCATCCCTCCATCTCTCCATATCTCATCCCTGCATCCCTCCATCTCTCTGTATCTGGTCCCTACTTCTCTCCATCTCTCCACATCTCATCCCTGCATCCCTCCATCTCTCTGTATCTGGTCCCTACTTCTGTCCACCTCTCCGTATCTCATCCCTGCATCCCCTCCATCTCTCCATATTTAGTCCCCACTTCTCTCCATCCCTCCATCTCTCCATATCTAATCTCTGCATCCCTCCATCTCTCTGTATCTGGTCCCTACTTCTCTCCATCTCTCCATATCTCATCCCTACTTCTCTCCATCTCTCCATATCTCATCCCTGAATCCCTCCATCTCTCCACATCTGGTCCCTACTTCTCTCCATATCTCATCCCTGCAACCCCTCCATCTCTCCATTTCTCATCCCTGCATCCCTCCATCATTCCATATCTCATCCCTACTTCTCTCCATCTCTCCATATCTCATCTCTCCATCTCTCCATATCTCATCCCTACTTCTCTCCATCTCTCCATCTCTCATCTCTCCATCTCTCCATATCTCATCCCTACTTCTCTCCATCTCTCCATATCTCATCTCTCCATCTCTCCATATCTCATCCCTACTTCTCTCCATCTCTCCATATCTCATCTCTCCATCTCTCCATATCTCATCCCTACTTCTCTCCATCTCTCCATACCTCATCTCTCCATCTCTCCATATCTCATCCCTACTTCTCTCCATCTCTCCATACCTCATCTCTCCATCTCTCCATATCTCATCCCTCCATCTCTCCATATCTCATCCCTACTTCTCTCCATCTCTCCATATCTCATCCCTACTTCTCTCCATCTCTCCATATCTCATCTCTCCATCTCTCCATATCTCATCTCTCCATCTCTCCATATCTCATCCCTCCATCTCTCCATATCTCATCCCTACTTCTCTCCATCTCTCCATATCTCATCCCTACTTCTCTCCATCTCTCCATATCTCATCTCTCCATCTCTCCATATCTCATCTCTCCATCTCTCCATATCTCATCCCTCCATCTCTCCATATCTCATCCCTACTCCTCTCCATCTCTCCATACCTCATCTCTCCATCTCTCCATATCTCATCCCTACTTCTCTCCATCTCTCCATATCTCATCTCTCCATCTCTCCATATCTCATCCCTACTTCTCTCCATCTCTCCATACCTCATCTCTCCATCTCTCCATATCTCATCCCTACTTCTCTCCATCTCTCCATATCTCATCCCTACTTCTCTCCATCTCTCCATATCTCATCCCTCCATCTCTCCATATCTCATCCCTACTTCTCTCCATCTCTCCATATCTCATCTCTCCATCTCTCCATATCTCATCTCTCCATCTCTCCATATCTCATCCCTCCATCTCTCCATATCTCATCCCTACTCCTCTCCATCTCTCCACATCTGGTCCCTGCCTCCCTGCAGATGCCACCCCCTCGCAGCCCCCCACGTGTCCCCCCACCCCAACACCCACTGGCATCAGCATCTGGGCCGTGTCACTGAAGTTGCCCAGGAAGATCATGACGTTCATGCGCTCGGCCAGGCGGGGGATCTTGCTGAAGCAGATCATGAACTGGTCCTCGTCCGAGAGCTCCTCCAGCGGCTTCTGCTCCCGCTCGAACTTCCCGATGAGCGTCCGCTCGTACTCGGTGGGAAGGAAGCGCAGCAGCAGCTCCAGGAAGTCAAGGCTCAGGGCTTGCTGGTCGTATCTGCGGGTGGTGGGAGACCCCCAGTGCAGTCAGACCCCGCCCCATCACCTGTGGCTCCTTCCCATCTTCCTCTGGCCCCACTGGTCCCCACATCCTTCCATCTCCATGGCTGATTTCCACCTTCCCTCCACCCACACAGCTGGTCCCTGCATCCCTCCACCTCTCTCTGGCTGGTCCTTGCATCCCCCCTTTTCTCCATATCTGGTCCTTACTTCTCTCCATCTCTCCATATCTCATCCCTGCATCCCTCCATCATTCCATATCTGGTCCCTACTTCTCTCCATCTCTCCATATCTCATCCCTACTTCTCTCCACCTCTCTACATCTGGTCCCTGCATCCCTCCATCTCTCCTTATCTGGTCCCTGCATCCCTCCACCTCTCTCTGTCTGGTCCTTGCATCCCTCCATCTCTACACATCTGGTCCCTACTTCTCTCCATCTCTCCATATCTGGCCCCTACTCCTCTCCATCTCTCCATATCTCATCCCTGCATCTCTCCATCTCTCCATATCTGGCCCCTACTTCTCTCCATCTCTCCATATATCATCCCTGCATTCCTCCATCTCTTCATATCTCATCCCTACTTCTCTCCATCTCTCCATATCTCATCCCTGCATCCCTCCATCTCTCCATATCTGGTCCCTACTTCTCTCCATATCTCATCCCTGCATCCCTCCATCTCTCCACATCTGGTCGCTACTTCTCTCCATCTCTCAATATCCCATCCCTACTTCTCTCCATCTCTCTACATCTGGTCCCTGCATCCCTCCATCTCTCCTTATCTGACCCCTGCATCCCTCTACCTTCTCCATATCTGGTCCCTGCATCCCTCCACCTCTCCACACCTGCTTCCTGCATCCCCTCCATCTCTTCACATCTGCTCCCTCCATCCCCCCCATCTCTCCTTATCTGGTCACTGCATCCCTCTACCTCTCCATATCCGGTCTCTGCATCCTCCCACCTCTCCACATCTGGTCCTCAGATCCCTCCACCCCCACAGCTGATGCCACCACTCCTGCACTCTCTGCCATCCCAGCCCCTCAGCGTAGCTGGGATCACACCTGACCTTCTCCCAACCTTTTCCCACCAAGGAGGGGACACTCACGTCTCGATGGCCGTGCAGATGTCCTGGATGCTGCGGCCGCCCTTGCGGAGGGTGATGGCCAGGTTCTTGGCTCGGTTGGACTCCATGAGGGTGACCTTGCTAGGAGCCTTCTGCGTGGCCTTCACCTTGAGGGCACTGATGTCCAAGCTGGGGCCTTGAGCCTTGGTCTTGAACTGCTCCTCAAAGTCACTCATGTCCAGTTCCTGCGGGGAGACAGGGCTGAGGGCGCAGCGGGGAGGTGATGTGGGACATCAGGGACAAGGATGGGGTCAGAGGACCAGGACAAGGAGGAGAGGGGCAAGAGGATGAAGATGGAACAAGAAGATGAGGTCAAATTGAGGGGATCAGGATGGGGCAAGAGGATGGGAGATAAGGAGAGGGTGAGGGGACCAGAGGATGAAAATGAGGAAGAAGATATGGACAGGATGTGAGGATGAGGATGTGGAGGAGGATGGAGAAAGGGGACAAGGACAAGTTGAGGGGACAAAGAGTGACAGGAGAAGCACGGCAGATCCCATATTGTCCCTCTCCATGGCACCAAGGAGCTGCTCCAACCTCCAGCAGCCACGTGACACCACGGATGGGTGCAAGGTGGGCACAGGGGCAGCCTCAGCATGGGCTGGGGTGTTGGCCCAGCTGAACATCCTGCACCCAGACCCTCCCTGAGACCCTCTGTGTCCTCACCTGCAGCACCTTCTCATCGTTGAGCTCGGTGAAGACGGTGCCATCGATCTGGCTGGGCTTCAGTGCCACCCAGTTGAAGATGGGCATGCGGAACTTGGTCTGGATTGGCTTCTTCATCTTCACTGTGGGGTGACAGGGAGGGGGGACACGTGACGAGGGGGTCCCAAACCCACCCCAGGGTGCCCTCAGCCCTCATCTGGGGGATGTTGACACTCACCTGACCCGCTGGTGGCATGTGGGGCACCTGGCCCGGCTGGAGGGGCGCCACCGAGGGGTGGGGGTGGTGGAGGTGGGGGGATGGAGCCCCCCAAGCCCCCTGGGGGAGGTGGTGGTGGTGGTGGTGGCACCTGGGCACCGGGGAGTGGAGGGGCTGGCGGGGGCACGGCGGCTGCAGGCAATGGGGGGGCAGGAGGTGGCGGGGGGGTGGGCTCAGCCCCCGGTAACGGTGGTGGAGGTGGAGGTGGTGGTGGAGCAGGTGCTGGTGGGGAAGATGGAGCTGGAGCATCTGCAAAGGAAAGAAGACACAGGTGAGACAGTGGCCACCATCGCAGCCCCTCTGCCACCTGGGCACATCCCCGTGCCCCTGCCTCAGTTTCCCTGCCCGGAGCCACCCCTCCGTGCCAGGTGTCCCCACCCAGGGGACCTCACAGGCTGCCACCACCCCACGGTACCTGTGCCGCCGCCGCCGGTGGTGCTGGTGGTGGTTGTGGTGGCCTCTCCAGCAACCACGGGGGCCGCCGGGGTTTCTATGACAACGGGGACAATTTCGATGGCGACGTCTCCATCGGGCCCACGCAGGATCTGCACCAACCCCTTCTCCTCCAGCTCCACCAGTCGCCTCTCCAGCGCCAACCGGTAGCACTCCTGGGGCTGCGGGGCCGGCGGGCTGGGTGGCCGCGGCGGGCTCAGCCGCTCCTGCCGGGGTGACAAACGCATCACCGGTGTCCCCCCACGCGCCCTCCCCGGGTGTGTGTGTCCCCCCAGCACCCATGGGTGCTCACCCGCAGAGCCTCCAGCTCCCGGCGTGCCTGGCTCAGCTGCTTCTCCAGCTCTGCTATCTTGGCCATGGAGTCGTTCTCCGCATCCTGCAGCTTCTCCGTCAACTGCGGAGGACGAGGAGCCTTCGCTCAGCCTCGGCCCCGGCCTCCCCTTCACGGCTTGCGTCAGCAGCTCCTGCCCACTCGCCCACGGCCCACCTGCCTGACGTGCTCCTGCAGCTCCTCCATGTGCTCCAGCACCGCCGTCTTGGTCTCCGAGTCCTCCAGCATGGCGCCCACGTCAAAGACGTTGTCCAGGTAGGCTTGGATCTGCACCTGCAGCTTGTCGCTCTCGGTGAGGCGCAGGCTCTGCCACGGGACGACCGGTGGCACCGTCACGGTACCACCCGCAGCACCCATCATCTCTCCACATCTCACTCCCTCCACCCCTCCATCTCTCTTTCCCTCCAGCCCTCCAGATCTCATTCCCTCCACCCCTCCATCTCTCCATCTCTCACTCCCTGCACCCCTCCATCTCTGCAGATCTCACTCCTTCCATCCCTCCATCTCTCTTTCCCTCCATCCCTCCAGAGCTCACTCCCTTCACCCCTCCATCTCTGCAGATCTCACTCCTTCCATCCCTCCATCTCTCTTTCCCTCCATCCCTCCAGAGCTCATTCCCTGCACCCCTCCATCTCTCCAGATCTCACTCCTTCCATCCCTCCATCTCTCTTTCCCTCCATCCCTCCAGAGCTTATTCCCTGCACCCCTCCATCTCTCCACATCTCACTCCCTTCACTCCTCCATCTCTCCTGATCTCTTTCCCTACATCCCTCCATCTCTCCTGGTCTCAATTTTTCCACCACTCCACCCCTCCAGATCTCATTCCCTCCACCCCTCCATCTCTCCACTTCTCACTCCCTCCATCCCTCCATCTCTCCAGATCTCACTCCCTCCACCCCTCCATCTCTCACTCCCTTCACCCCTCCATCTCTCCACATCTCACTCCCTTCACTCCTCCATCTCTCCTGATCTCTTTCCCTGCATCCCTCTATCTCTCCTGGTCTCAATTCTTTCACCACTCCACCCCTCCAGATCTCATTCCCTCCATCCCTCCATCTCTCCTGTTCTCATTCCCTGCACCCCTCCATCTCTCCACTTCTCACTCCCTCCATCCCTCCATCTCTCACTCCCTCCATCCCTCCACCCCTCCAGATCTCACTCCCTCCATCCCTCCACCCCTCCAGATCTCATTGCCTCCATCCCTCCATCTCTCCAGATCTCATTCCCTCCACCCCTCCATCTCTCCACATCTCACTCCCTTCACCCCTCCACATCTCACTCCCTTCACTCCTCCATCTCTCCAGATCTCTTTCCCTGCACCCCTCCATCTCTCCTGGTCTCAATTCTTCCACCACTCCACCCCTCCAGATCTCATTCCCTTCATCCCTCCACCTCCCCAGATCTCACTCCCTCCATCCCTCCAGTTCTCATTCCCTCCACCCCTCCACCCCTCCATCTCTCACTCCCTCCACCCCTCCATCTCTCACTCCCTCCATCCCTCCATCTCTTCTGATCTCATTCCCTCCACCCCTCCATCTCTCCACATCTCACTCCCTTCACCCCTCCACCCCTCCAGATCTCATTCCCTTCATCCCTCCACCTCCCCAGATCTCACTCCCTCCACCCCTCCATCCCTCCAGAGCTCACTCCCTGCACCCCTCCATCTCTCCTGATCTCACTCCCTTCACTCCTCCATCTCTCCAGATCTCACTCCCTCCATCCCTCCACCCCTCTAGATCTCACTCCCTCCATCCCTCCACCCCTCCAGATCTCACTCCCTCCATCCCTCCATCTCTCCTGATCTCATTCCCTCCACCCCTCCATCTCTCCACTTCTCACTCCCTCCACCCCTCCACATCTCACTCCCTTCTCTCCTCCATCTCTCCTGATCTCACTCCCTCCACCCCTCCATCTCTCCAGATCTCACTCCCTGCACCCCTCTGTCCCTCCAGACCTCATTCCCTGCACCCCTCCATCCCTCCACCTCTGGCAGCAGGGGCTCAGCACCAGGGTGCTGCAGGATCCCCCACCTCCAGGTAGTTGTCCAGCCCCAGGTGGGTGAACTCGTACTGCAGGAAGACGCGGAAGTTCATGTTCTCCACCGAGTGCACCACGATGTTGATGAACTGCATGCAGGCCACCTGCGGGACGGGCACGGCCTCAGCGTGGCCACCAGCTTGGCCAGGTGGGACAGGCATGGGCTCAATGTGGCCACCAGCTTGGCCAGGTGAGATGGGCACGGCCTCAGCGTGGCCACCAGCTTGGCCAGGTGAGACAGGCATGGGCTCAATGTGGCCACCAGCTTGGCAAGGTGAGATGGGCACGGGCTCAATGTGGCCACCAGCACAGCACTTGGGGATGGGCACAGGCTTGGTGTGGCCACCAGCTTGGCAAGGTGGGACAGGCATGGGCTCAATGTGGCCACCAGCACAGCACTTGGGGACGGGCACGGCCTCAGCGTGGCCACCAGCTTGGCCAGGTGGGACAGGCATGGGCTCAATGTGGCCACCAGCTTGGCAAGGTGAGATGGGCACGGCCTCAGCGTGGCCACCAGCTTGGCAAGGTGAGATAGTCATGGGCTCAATGTGGCCACCAGCTTGGCAAGGTGAGATGGGCACGGGCTCAATGTGGCCAACACCACAGCACTTGGGGATGGGCACAGGCTTGGTGTGGCCACCAGCTTGGCAAGGTGGGACAGGCATGGGCTCAATGTGGCCACCAGCACAGCACTTGGGGACGGGCACGGCCTCAGCGTGGCCACCAGCTTGGCAAGGTGGGACGGGCATGGGCTCAATGTGGCCACCAGCTTGGCAAGGTGAGATGGGCACGGGCTCAATGTGGCCACCAGCACAGCACTTGGGGATGGGCACAGGCTTGGTGTGGCCACCAGCTTGGCAAGGTGAGATAGTCATGGGCTCAATGTGGCCACCAGCTTGGCAAGGTGAGATGGGCACGGGCTCAATGTGGCCAACACCACAGCAAAGTGGGTTGGGCACAGGCTCAGAATGGCCACCAACACAGCAAGGTGGCCCAGTAGTCCTTGGGGACACAGCGGATTGGTGGCCCTCAGGGACACCGCATCCCTGAGGAATGCATGGTGTTGTCACAGCCCTGGGGACACCAGGACCTGGTGAAGGTCATTGGCTCAACAGCACTTGGGGATAGCATGCCCTGGGGACAGCACAGTGGCCCAGGAGCCCTTGGGGACACCATGACCTGGGGACAGCACAGTGGCCCAGAAGCCCTTGGGGACACCATGACCTGGGGACAGCACGGTGGCCCAGAAGCCCTTGGGGAAACAATGGTTTGGGGACAACACAGTGGCTTGAGAGCCCTTGAGACACATGCACCAGCAGTTCTTGGGGACAAAAAGCCCTGGGGAGAACCTGGTGGGGACACAGTGGCCTGGGGACAGCAGAGCACCAGCCCCACCAGCCACTCACCATGAAGTCGATGTTGGTGTCTTCGTTTCGGAAATACTCCATCAGCTTCTCGAAGCGGTTCTTCTCCCCGCAGACCTGGGGTGGGAGCAGGGGGTTGAGGGCTAGGAGGGCCAGGGTGGGCACCGAGGGTGGATGGTAGGACAGGAGGTGACACCATCCCAGCCCTGCTGGGTGCTGCCTGGTGCCCGGTCCACAGCTGGGACATGGCACTGGGGACACCCGCTGGCATGGGGACACCAATCCCAATGGTTGGAGCATCTCCAACCAGGAGATGGACATTTTCAGGGTGGAGGATGACCCAGTGATGAGGGACTGTGCCAAACACAGGGAAACTGAGGCAGGAACCCAGCCAGAGCATGGGGTCAGTGTGGGGACCACAAGGTCCCTGCTGAGGACTCACCTCCTTGAAGTTGTCGAAGGCGGCCAGGATGATGTCGTGGCCACCTCGGACCAGGCAGACGGCGGCCAGCAGCTCCAGCACCAGTGCCTTGGTCCTGCAGAGACACGGGGAGCCAGGGGGTCAGGGCTGTGGGGGTGGGCGAGGGGACAGGGGATGGGTGACAAGGGACGGGTCCTACCTGGCGTTCTTGTTGTTGAGGCTCAGGGTGATCTCGTTGACGCAGGCTGGGTGGTTCATCACCAGGCTGAAACCAGACTTGGGGGGGAGAGGAGCATTAATGGGGTTGTGTGTTCTCCTGTGCCCATCCCAGAGATGCTCCAGGACCTTGGGACATCCCCACAGTACATCCCCACCAGGCATGAGGTTGAGTGAAGGCATCTCATAGAATCGTTTGGTTGGAAAAGACCTTTGAGATCATTGAGTCCAACCATCCCTGTCCACTACCAAACCATCCCTGAGCACCTCATCTGCCTGGCTTTGGAACACCTCCAGGGATGGGGACTCCACCACCTCCCTGGGCAGCCTCTGCCAGGGCCTGAGAACCCTTTCAGAGAAGAAATGTCTCCTGATGTCCAATCTGAACCTGCCCTGGTGCAACTTGTCCTCTCATCCTGTCACTTGGGAGAAGAGCCCAGCACCCACCTCACCACAGCCTCCTCTCAGGCAGTTGCAGACAGTGATGAGGTCTCCCCTCAGCCTCCTCTTCTCCAGGATGAACAACCCCAGGTCCTTCAGCCTCTCCTCATAACCCCTGTTCTCCAGCCCCCACATAAGAGGTCCCTTTGTAAGCCTTGTTTTCCATCTCAGACCAAACCAATGGAGAACAGGTCCCACCCCAAACCTTGACCCTGAAGACTACAGGGGTTGGAGACTTTTGGGGAGCCCCAGGTGGGTCCTCAAGGACGCTTCCCCCTCCCACCTGGTAGTTCATGATGGCACGGAGACACATGATGCAGAGGTGGACGTCGTCCTTCTGGCTGACGAGGCGGGAGTTCCTCAGGGCCTTCCTGCTGTGCGAGGGGTTCAGCCTGGGTGGGCGAGAAGGTGGCTGAGTGGGGACCAGGGGACAGGAGGAGGTGGGCACAGCACAAGCAGGGAGGGGACAGCGCATGGGGAAGGGTGGCAGCAGTGATGGTGGGACACCAGGTAGACCCAGGCGTTACGAGCCCATGAGAGGAAACCCCCACGGCCATCCCCCACCTACAAGCCCTCGGGGTGGTGGGTGGTGGGATGAGGGGGGGGTGGGGTGGGATGGAGGTCGGGTGCTCCTCGTGCGCACGGGGTGGTCGCGGAGGCTCACCGGGGAGGCCAGGAGCTGCCAGGTGACCTGGGGCAAGGGTCCCCATCGCTGCCCGGGGCGCTGCAGGGGGTGCTGGGGTGGACGTGGCGGAGGAGGAGGGTGTGGATGTGCTGGTTCGAGAGGCAGCAGCTGGAGGCACGTTAGAGCCTGCAGGACAGGAGGGAGAAACGGGGCTCCCGTGCAGCCCCTGGGACACCCAGCTTGGGGACACGGGGTAGGGGGACATAAAGGTTGGGACCCCCATGGGTGTCACATCACTCCTGACCTGTCCCTGAGGCTGCTGGGGACACCCCGACACCTCCGGAGCTGCTGGCAGGTGATGATGGACCCCCCATGGTGATCACAGCTCCAGGGTGACCTCGGTGGGGTGTCCCCTGGGACCTCCCCCTTGTCCACTTGGGGATGCCCCAAAGGCACCGTCCCCAACGCTGGTGACCGGCATAGAATTGTGGGATCATGGAATTGCTTGGTTGGAAAAGACCTTTGAGATCCATCCAGTCCAACCCTACCTGTCCACTATTCAACCATCCCTGAGGACCTCATCTGCCTGGCTTTTGAACCCCTCCAGGGATGGAGACTCCACCACTGCCCTGGGCAGCCCCAGCCCCGTCACCTACCGTCAGCGCGTCCCCGGCAGCGTGCAAGAGAAGAGCGGGGTTAGAAGGGGCTGTGGGGGCACCAAGCGAGAGCCACCGGCCACCAGCACCAGCTCGGGGGGGCAGCAGGCCCGTTCCTCCACCCCAGTTTTGAACCAGGGTTGGTTGGGGAGGTTGCAATTTGCTTCACCAAAACCTCAAGCATCTCCAATTTTTGCTTACTCATGGGTGACCCCCCCCCCCCCCCAAGAGCATCTCACGATGGTTGATGGTGGATCTCATCGTGGCACCAGGCTGGGGGGAAGATGATCCAGCTCAGCCTCTACCGGCTTCGTCCCTCACGCAAACAGGTTGGGACGCGGCTTTGTGGTCCTCAAACCACAAATCATAGTCATGGAATCGCTTGGTTGGACAAGACCTTGGAGATCATCAAGTCCAACTGGACCTGTCCACTACAGAACCACCCCTGAGCACCTCCCTGGGGTGTTTTTAGGACCAGGCCTGCGTGTCCCACCTGAGCTCCCCTCCGAGCGCGGCACAGCTGGGGGTGCAGCGAGGCAGAGCGCGGGGCGGCGCGGGGACAGCGTGGGGCCACGGGACCACGTGTTACCTGACGGTCAGGTGCCTCACTTTGGAGATGCCCTGGGTGGGCGACGAGGAGTTGCTTTTGCTCAGGTCCTCCAGCGACCGCTCCAGGCCTTTGCCCTTGTCAGAGCCCGGGCTGCCGTTCTCGGCGCTCTCCATGTCGTACCTGGTGGCCCACGGGGACAGGGACAGGTGAGATGTGGCACCCCCTCTGCGGGCAGGGACCCCCCAGGGTTGGAGATCGTAGAAGCATGGAATGGTTTAGGTTGGAAGGGACCTCAAAGCCCATCCAGTCCAACCCCCCTGCCATGAGCAGGGACATCTCCCACTGGATCAAGGGGCTCCAAGCCCCATCCAACCTGGCCTTGAACACCTCCAGGGATGGGGCTTCTACCACCTCTTTAGGTGTTGAGGTTGCTTTGCTCCATCCCAGCCATGGAAGCATCCTTAGCTCTATCACTCTGATGATGGGGAACAGCAGACCCCCTGCTCCAGGACCTCCCGCCAGTCCCTCTGAGCCCCAGGGGAGGTCCAGCCCACCCTTGGGGATGGAGCACCCTGGGGAAGGGGGACCCACTGAGGACGTACGCGACAGAGCACTGGGCGAAGGCGAGGTACTCCAGCAGCACGTCCAGCCCCTTGTTCTCCTCGTTGAGGAACTCCTGGACCCAGCTGGAGATGCAGACGGTTAAGAGGCTCCACCAGCCCTCCTCATCCTCCCTTCTCCTCCCAACCCAGCAGTCACCCCCTGCCAGAGGTCCCCAGTGAGGGTGGAACATGCTGGAGACACAAGGTGGCACCACCTCATCAAGGAAAGTAGGTGCCGTGGTGACCCTTGCTGGTGATGGCCAAGGGACACAGCCTGTGGGGTCCACGGCCACCTCTGCCACCACGACAGGACAGCCCAGCCCAGGTGGGCACCCAGGACTCAGCACCCACCTCACCACCAGGGCAACCAAGGGGGACAAGGGTGGTGGGACCACGGCCATCCATGGCTCAGCACCCACCACACCACCAGGGCACCCAACGGGGACCAGGGTGGTGGCACCATGGCCACCCATGGCTCAGCACCCACCACACCACACCACCAGGATCCAGGGCACCCAAGGGGGACCAGGGTGGTGGGACCACGGCCATCCATGGCTCAGCACCCACCACACCACCAGGGCACCCAAGGGGGACCAGGGTGGTGGGACCATGGCCACCCATGGCTCAGCACCCACCACACCACACCACCAGGATCCAGGGCACCCAAGGGGGACCAGGGTGGTGGGACCACGGCCATCCATGGCTCAGCACCCACCACACCACCAGGGCACCCAAGGGGGACCAGGGTGGTGGCACCATGGCCACCCATGGCTCAGCACCCACCACACTACCAGGGCACCCAACGGGGACCAGGGTGGTGGCACCATGGCCACCCATGGGTCAGCACCCACCACACCACACCACCAGGATCCAGGGCACCCAAGGGGGACCAGGGTGGTGGGACCACGGCCACCCATGGCTCAGTACCCACCACACCACCAGGGCACCCAAGGGGGACCAGGGTGGTGGGACCACCGCCACCCATGGCTCAGCACCCACCACACCACCAGGGCACCCAAGGGGGACCAGGGTGGTGGCACCATGGCCACCCATGGCTCAGCACCCACCACACCACACCACCAGGATCCAGGGCACCCAAGGGGGACCAGGGTGGTGGGACCACGGCCACCCATGGCTCAGCACCCACCACACCACCAGGGCACCCAACAGGGACCAGGGTGGTGGCACCATGGCCACCCATGGCTCAGCACCCACCACACTACCAGGGCACCCAACGGGGACCAGGGTGGTGGCACCATGGCCACCCATGGCTCAGCACCCACCACACTACTAGGGCACCCAACGGGGACCAGGGTGGTGGCACCATGGCCACCCATGGCTCAGCACCCACCACACCACACCACCAGGATCCAGGGCACCCAAGGGGGACCAGGGTGGTTGGACCACGGCCACCCATGGGTCAGCACCCACCACACCACCAGGGCACCCAAGGGGGACCAGGGTGGTGGCACCATGGCCACCCATGGCTCAGCACCCACCACACCACACCACCAGGATCCAGGGCACCCTAGGGGGACCAGGGTGGTGGGACCACGGCCACCCATGGCTCAGCACCCACCACACCACCAGGGCACCCAAGGGGGACCAGTGTGGTGGGACCACGGCCACTCATGGGTCAGCACCCACCACACCACCAGGGCCCAGGGCACCCAAAGGCACAAGGGTAGCACCAACCTGGCAAAGCCCAAACAAGATCCTACAGCACCCATGGCACAACCACCTGCTTCAGCACCTCCATCAGAGCCAGCCCAGAGGAGCAGGGTGAGGCCACCAGCCTCCACATCCCACTGCCACCCCCACAGCCAGAGGCCACCAATGTGCCAGTCCCTGCTCCAGCAATGCTGGGGACAGCAGCAGCTCCCAGGTGACAATGAGGACACCCTCAGGTCCCCCTTCCTTACCCGATATAGTTGGTCCTCAAGGAAATCTCCAGCTCCCGGAGCACCTGCGTGGACTCCTGCACTCGCCTCTTGAACTGGGGGACAGGGAGAGCCGTTGGCACCGTCCCCACACCTGACCCAGGATGGGGACAAGGGGTGGAAGGGGGGAAGCCCTCACCTTCCTGCTCACACCACCCGTGTCCAGGCAGCTCTTCAGCTTCTGGATGTAGGCAGATGGTGGGTTCTTCACCTGGAAACGCTCCTACAAGCCCAACGAGAGGCTGAATTTGGGCCACTCGCCCATGGCATGGGGACATGGGACCATCCCCGTGGCTGCCATCGTGGCCCTGTTCCCACCCGAGATGGGTGGTGGCACTTGGCTGATGGAAGTGCTTGCAGACCACGAGGAGTGCTCGGGGACAGGGACAGCACAGGGGACACCACAACACCTGGACCTCACCTGGTCACAGACGAGCTCCCACTTCTTCTCGTTGTCGTACTGGCTGAGCAGCTTCATCTTGTCTGGGGGAAGGTTCATGGAGTTCTGCAGGGGGATGGGTGTCAGCGTTGGGGGTCATCTCCAAAAAAAACACCTCCTAGGGCTGTGGCACCCCCAGCTCACCCAGCACCGGGTGTCCTTTCTCAGTGGTGGAAGGGTGGGGACACCACCATGCCCAGGATGTCAGCATCCCACCAGCCATGGATCCATCAGCTACGTCTCCATCTGGCTGTCCCAGAGGTCCATCCCAGGCATGTCAGTATCCCACCAGTTGTGTTTCCACTTGGGTGTCCCAGATGTCCCATGGGTGGGAGAATGGGGACACCACCATGCCCAGGATGTCAGCATCCCACCAGCCATGGACCCATCAGCTATGTCTCCACCTGCCTGTCCCAGAGGTCCATCCCACCAGTGGGAGGATGGGGACACCACCATCTCTAGGATGGCAGCATCCCATCAACCACTGACCCACCAGCTACATCTCCATCTGGCTGTCCCAGAGGTCCATCCCAGGCATGTCAGTATCCCACCAGTTGTGTTTCCACTTGGGTGTCCCAGATGTCCCATGGGTGGGAGGATGGGGACACCACCATGCCCAGGATGTCAGCATCCCACCAGCCATGGACCCATCAGCTACGTCCCCATCTGGTTGTCCCAGAGGTGGAGGACACGGGGTGTTAGCAGAGGACAGGAGACAAAGGTGGGTCCATCCATCCATGCCATGAGTGCATGGTGCTCCCAGCCTCAACCAGACCAGTGCCTGCCCCCAGCAGAGCTGCTCAAGGAGGGGACAGAGGCTGGTGACACGGCTGAGGAACCCGGGCGTCTGGGCCCCACTCGAGGGTGACGGTGGCCTCCGAGTGCCCCCGCGGGCGCGTGACGAGCCCAGCTGGTGAAATCAGTGTTTCTTTAGAGCCACGATGGCAGGGCAGGGCCTGAGTGTCACCACCTCCCTCCGTGCCACCGTTGCACAACCCTGTCCCCCCCCAAAACCCTCACCCCGGGGCCGCCCCGGCAGGACGTGACGCGGTTTCCGCTCTCCAAACGGCACGAGGCGGCTGCCACAACCGCCCTGCGCCACGGCCGGGGGCTCCAGGAGGCCCTGGGGGCAGCTTCCTGCCTCTGGGGTGCTCAGGGACAGGTGGGGACACCACAGGGTGACCAGCAGAGCCTTTAACGGGGCACCCACATGGCTTGGGTCACGTTGGGAGTTCAACTCGGGTCACGGCCATTCTAATTACCCAAAAGACCCATTTCTGGGGGACCTCAAGCCCAGGTGAAAAGCAGGAGCTGAGGTGGCTGCTCGCCTGGAGAACCCAGGCAAGATGGTGTGGTGGCACGTGGAGGTGACACACAGCCCCAAATCAACCTCAACCTCCAGTTCTGGGGTTCCCTGATGTTGAGGATGGCAACAGGGGGTGTGTGCACCCCTGGGACAAACACATGCCTGGAGAAGAGAAGGCTTCAGGGGGACCTCATAGGAGCCTTCCAATACCTGAAGGGGTCTACAAGAAAGGTGGGGAAGGAATTTTTTCAAGGATCTGGAGTGACAGAACAAGAGGGAATGGCTTTAAACTGGAAGGGGGAAGATTTAGATTGGACATCAGGAAGAAACCTTTCATGATGAGGGTGAGGAGGCCCTGGCCCAGGTTGCCCAGAGAAGCTGTGGCTGCCCCATCCCTGGAGGTGCTCAAGGCCAGGTTGGATGGGGCTTGGAGCCCCCTGATCCAGTGGGAGGTGTCTTTGCCCATGGTAGGGGGGTTGGAACTGGATGGGCTTTGAGGTCCTTTCCAACCCAACCCATTCCATGATTCTACACATCCCAACACAAACATCCTTGAGAAAAGGCATCTCACAGGGGTTTGGTTGCCTGCAGAGGAGCAGGCCCAAGAGGAGAGGTGTCACCATGGCAGGGAGGAGAGAAAACCTCAGTGCCCACCTCCACCAAGGACCTGTTGAGCTGCTTTTGCAAGAAGCCAAAGCCAGGAGATGTGGGTGGAGAGGAGCCAGCACGGCTGGATGTGGCTTGGGGACAGCTCGCACGGAGAGCTGGGCAGGGAGGGTAAAATTAGTCTGTGAGGTTAAAATTAGCCTCAATATGAAGCTGCCAGGGCTGCACCAGAGTTATCAAGTGGCCCCCAGGACAGGCAGGGTGGCAGCAGCACCTGGATGTCCCCTTTGCTAGGAAGCCCTGTCCCCATGGTCCCCAAGCTGCCATCCTTGGGATGGATGAGACCCTCCAGGAGGACCAGACCAAGGGATATGGCAATGCTGAGAGGGACCACACACCCAAACAAACCCCCCCCCAGGGCTCCAGCAGCACCCGTGGCACCCTCAGTGGGACAATCTGTTGGGTGCCCCAGCAGAGAGGGGATGGTGGCACCCACCATGTGGACCACCTCCTCCAGTGACCATGCATGGGGACTTGGAAAAAACACAACCACAGATGGGACAAGACCTCCCGTGGAGTCCCTGCCACAGGGATGCAGGTGGAGCAGAGGTTGCTGGGATGTCCCTATGGAGGTGGCTCTGCCACCGTGTCCTGTGGTCCCTCCTCAGCAGCAGGGCTGGGCCAGGTTGCAGGATGTGGCACAGTTGGGTACAAATTGGGTGGTGGCTGCATCCCACCACGGCCTCGAGAGGGCACGTGGTGCTGGGGGGAGGAAGTGGCTCTGCTGTGGTCCCCATCCTCAGGCAGCAGCGTGAAGAAACCTGTTTCCTGCTGGGGCTGAGGGAGGTGTGGGGCAGGGCAGGGGCTGTGGGTCCTGCTGGATCCTGCCTCCAGCTGGCAATGGAAGGTCTTGATCCTCCTCTTCCTCCTTGAGAGACAAGGATGGCCATGGGGAATTGCCCCCAGCTGCCACATGCCAAGAACCATCCAGATGGGGCCACGGAGATGATCCGAGGGCTGGAGCCCCTCTGCTGTGAGGACAGGCTGAGAGAGTTGGGGTTGTTCAACCTGGAGAAGGCTCTGGGGAGACCTTAGAGCAGCCTCCCAGGACTGAAAGGGGCTCCAGGAAAGCTGAGGAGGGGCTTTTTCTAAGGGCCTGGAGTGACAGGATGAGGGGGAACAGCTTTAAATTGGAAGGGGGAAGGGTTAGATTGGACATCAGGAAGAAATTCTTCACAATGAGGGTGGGGAGGCCCTGGCCCAGGTTGCCCAGAGAAGCTGTGGCTGCCCCATCCCTGGAGGTGTTCAAGGCCAGGCTGGATGGGGCTTTGAGCCCCCTGATCCAGTGGGAGGTGTCCCTGCCCATGGCAGGGGGTTAGAACTGGGTGGGCTTTGAGGTCCTTTCCAACCCAACCCATTCCATGACCCAGCACCCTCATCTCACGCTGGCGTGGGGCTTCCTCATCCACACCCAGCCTGCCAGCAGCACCACCTCCCACCACGCTGCCAAAGAGATGCCAACAAACCTCCTCCAGCAATCCCTTTGAGACATGAGGTACCACAGTGCCATCCCACACAAGATCCACCAGGATGCAGCCAGCTGGGCCCCATCCCTCAGGGTGTTTAAAAGACAGGTGGGTGAGTTTCTGAGGGACGTGGTTTAGTAAGGGGACAGGCAACGGTTGAACTCGATGATCTCAGAGGTCTTTCCCAACCAGATGATTCTGTGATCTCAGGGTGGGTTTCTTGCTGGGTTTAACCCAACACCTCAAACTGAGACTTTGGAGGGGGGGGGAGGCAAAAGCAGCACCCACATCATTTTCCGGTACGAGAAGACCTTTTCGTATCGCAGCATCCGCAGAGCTGGGGCTGCTGGGGGGAGGGGGGGGAAGGGAAATGGAGCTATTTTGGGTGTCAGGCACCCTCTTGTTCCGCACGCGAGCCACGCTCTGCACCAAAGCCCAGCACAAAACAATTCGAAGCGACCTTTACGGAAGTGTTTGCTCTGCAAAACGTCCACGGGCTGGAGAGAAAGCCAAGGCTGACCCCAGAGAACGGCGCTTCTGGGGCACGAGGGGGATGTGCATCCTTGGAGAGGGGATGGAGAGCCTTGATGGCACGTGGTATGGGACAGCATCCCAGTCTGGACATCACAGAATGTCCTGAGTTGGAAGGAACCCACAAGGATCATCGAGTCCAACTCCTGTCCTTGCACAGGACACCCCAACATTCATTGAGGGTGTTGACCAAAGGCTTCTGGAATATTGTCAGGCTGTGACTGCTTCCCTGGGGAGCTGTTCCAGGGCTCCACCACCTGCTGGGGGAAGAACCTTCTCCTAATGTCCAACCTGACCCTCCCCTGGCACAGCTTCCTGCCATTCCTTCCTCCCCCTGGAGGTGTTCAAGGCCAGGCTGGATGGGGTCTTGAGCAGCCTGGTCTAGTGGGAGGTGTCCCTTCCCATGGTAGGGAACTGGATGGGCTTTAAGGTCCTTTCTAACCCAAACCATTCCATGATTCCATGATTTCCTCTGGTCAGAGAGAACAGCTCAGTGCCTGCTCCTCCTCCACTCCTTGGGAGGAAGCAGTAAACTACACTGAGGTCCCCCCTCAGTCTCCTCCAGCCTGAACAGACCAAGTGGCTTCAGCCTCTCCTCATACGACTTCCCCTCTGAACCCTTCACCAGCTTTGTGGCCTCCTCTGGACACTCTCCAGTAGCTTGAGATCCTTGTCTGCTGCAGAGAAGGGGTTGGAGCAGCTCCAAGGTGGTGGTTTAGGGGCTTTCATTGACCACGGGAAGGACTAAAGTCACCGAGGCCATGCCACCCCTGGGATGTCCCATCCCTCGTGGCCATGGAGCACGATGCTTCCACCCAAAGGGGTTTGGGACATGTCCAGCCCCACAGCACCAGCCTTCTTATGGTGTCTCCTCTAGTGACCTCCTCCTGCTTCTTCCCAGCACTCAGTGATGGGGACCCTGCAGGATCAGCCCCACTTGGGGCTCTCCCACCACGTACTAATCCAGGCCGGGCGATGCTGCCAGGACCAGCTCATCCCACCAAGGAGTTCCTGGCTCCCAAACCCACTCTGTGCCAGGCAGGACAAGGCGCTGATGGCCGGATCCTGCTGCCGTGGTGGTGAGGAGCAGCTAAGGAACGGGCGGTCGCTCCTGCCTGCTGCTCCTGGCTCTATTTTAAGAAGGAGCAGAAGCTGCTGCTGGCAGAGCCTGGGGAGAGGAGCCTCCTCCAGCCACCGCCTCCCGCTGGGTCCCTGTCTGCCCACGCCGTGCCAGCGCGTGGCGGGGAGCCCTGCGCCAGGATGGCCTCCCAGAGTCATCCAAGGCCAGAGCCAGCCATGGGAGAGGATCCTTGCACCAAGATGCTCTCCTGGAGTCATCCAGGGCCAGATCCAGCCCTGGGGGAGGATCCTTGCACCAAGATGCTCTCCTGGAGTCATCCAGGGCCAAAGCCAGCCATGGGGGACGATCTGTGCACCAGGATGCTTTCCTAGGTCATTCAGGGCCAGAGCCAGTCCTGGGGGAGGATCCTTGCACCAGGATGCTCTCCAGAGTCATCCAGGGCCAGAGCTAGCCATGGGGGAAACCTCACACCAGGATGCTCTCCTGGAGTCATCCAGGGCCAAACCCAGTCATGCGATAAGATCCTTCCACCAAGATGCTCTCCTAGAGTCATCCAGGGCCAGAGCCAGCCATGGGGGGATCCCCACACCAGGATGCTCTCCTAGAGTCATCACGGGTCAGAGCCAGCCATGGGGGAAATCTCACACCAGGATGCTCTCCTAGAGTCATCCAGGGCCAAATCCAGTCATTGGAGGGGGTTATCCTTGCACCAGGATGCTCTCCTAGGATCATCCAGGGCCAGATCCAGCCCTGGGTGAGGACCCTTGCACCAGGATGCTGTTTCATCCAGACTGGGCCAAATCCAGCCATGGTGGGATGCCCACACCAGGATACCCTCCTAAACCATTGAGGGCCAGATCCAGCCACAGGGGAATCCCCACACCAGAATGTCCTCCTAAATCATCCGGGACCAGATCCAGCCACGAAGGGATCCTCACACCAGGATTCTCTCCTCATCCGGCCAAGGCCGGATCCAGACACACACAGCAGCTCTCAGCTCACAGGAGGAAGGAGCTTCCCTTCCTCCCCAGAGCACCCATCCCCCACGAGGACACCCCACCACGGCCCCACGGCCCCCAGTCAGACCCGGCCACCGCACACGGCCCAGCCTGAGGACAGATCCAGCAGCAAGCCCAGCACCAGCTTCCTTTCCCAGTTGAGCTGAGGCCAACACCACAAGCAGGATCACTGGTGACCAGTCCCACCGCCAGGGCCAACAGCACATCTGCAAACATCTGCAGCAGTGACGTTTGCCTCTCTCTCTCCCTTCCAGGTCCCAGGAGAAGCAGCAGCAAAGCCCTTGCCAGCAAAACATCCTGGAGCAACCCTGTCCCCACCAGGCACCATCCTCAACTCTCTGGCTGAACCCTCCCAGCTATTTTGGCTTCACCTCCTCCACACCCTCCACTCCCAATGTCATTTATTTATTCCAAATTTCTACCTCAACGCTCAAAGGAGGGGGGAAAAAAAACCCCAACTACTTTGAGTGGGAGCATCTCAGCATCCTCCTCCCAGCAGTGAAGATGCTCCCCTTCCTCGGCTCCATCCCAACCAACCACCTCGGCACATCCCAAACCACTTGGCACCGGGACAACCCTCCCGTCGCTGTGCCAAAGCGGCATCTGCCACAGTGCCCTAGCTGGGAAGATGCCAGCTTTGGGGGAATAAACCTGAATTCCCCGTTTCTTAGCGGGAGTTTGGATCCCCCAGACTCAGCCCATTGGCTTTCCCACCAGCATTTCCAGTTTGGGATGTCCAGCTCAGAACTGGTTTGCATGGACATAATCTCATGGAATCGCCGTAACCGTGGCAACACGCTGACTCCACATCATGCCCCAGTGGGAGATTCCCAACCCAACAGCTCCCACCCCATCACTGATGTCACAACCTCAAAAGGTGGACAAATTAAATCCTGAGTCAAGGATGCTTGGGGTGGGTGAGGGTGGAAGGACCTTCTGTGCCCATCCCTCCAGGGATCCCAGTTTTCAACCCCCCCAGGAGTGAGAAGGGGGAAGGGAACCTGTGAAAGGAGGAAGCGAGACTGGAACAGACGATTTCACAAGACACTTGGTTCCCATCTGGCCAAACCCCAACCCCCTGGGTCCCCCCAACTCCTGGCAGAGGGCTTTCCCTTGGGATGGAGAAGGTTCGGGTGGTGGGAAGGGTCTGGAGCATCACTTGGCCCTTTCATGAGCGTTTTTTGGCTTAGGGTTCCCAACGTGCCACCACCCAGGCGGGCGGAAGGCGCCGTTTCCTGAGGCCTCGCAGCAGCAGCGGAAGCACCCCGAGGTCCCCAGCCACCCGTCCCCCTCCTGCCACCGCGGCATCCGGGAGCCGTCACGGGGCACCAGCACCCAGCCCAGCCACCCACTGCCATCCCAGCGACGGGCGTCCCACGGCAGGGTGGAAAAGGCCCATCCTTGGGAATTTTGGGGTCCCACGGGGATCCCCACCTTGCAAAGCCCTTCAGCACCACCACCCCTCCACGGCTGGGAAGGTGCTGCCGGTGGTGGAGAAGCAGCAGCAGCTCCAGCTGTGATGCCCATCCCCAAAACCATCTCTTAAAACCACCACGGGTTAAAAAGCTTCCGAATAATTTATCTCAGGCTGGGATGGTGGATCCCACCGCACGGATCCCCAGCACTGGCAGGAGCTCTCGCTCCCGGCTGCATCTCCTGGGGGATCCAGGGAGCAGAGCAGGGAATTTTTTTTGCCCTGATCTTCCACCACGAAGTGTTTTTTGGGAAGGACGTGGATGCGGGATGGAGCGTGTTCCCGTGGTGGGACTGCGGCGAGCACGGCACGAAGGTCACGGCCGGTCGGCATCGCTCAAGGACAGAAGGGAGCGAGCAGGAGATGCTCTTCGGCATCATCTCCAAGAGGTTCAAGGAGCTGCCACCCCACCCAGCATCACCCCGTGGGTCACCCCATGGCTGGAAGTGGGGAAGCTGGGAGTGGTGCTGGTGGATTTCCATGGGGACAATGGCCTCACGGAGGAGGAGAAGGTGCTTGGACATCTGCAGCCCCTGCAGCACGCTGCCTGCTCCGGGCCCTGACTCATGGTTCGCGGCAGCCAGAGAGCCAGGAGCACCCCAAGAGCTCAGGGTGGGTCCCCCCCTCACAGTTTGGGGCTCGGTTCCCCCCTGACAGGGCTCGGTTTAACCCCCTCCCCCACCACGAGAGCAGCATCGGGTCCGGAGCATCCCTGGACAGGGGAGAACGTCCACGGGAGGAACGGGGTGGGAGAGGGGGGTTATTATTAATAATAAATATAATAGAGTCAAGAATAAAAAATAATAGACTGGATAATAAAAATAATAAATAATGAAAATAATACACTAAATCACGATATAATAAATAACGACTATAATAAGATATGATAATAATTAAAATAGCAAAGACATAAGAGTGACGACAGCGGCGGTACCGGTGCTAACGAAGCGCCCAATGGGATTTTACCCCCCCTCCGAGACGGGGGGGGGGGGCCCTGTACCCCCAAACCTCGCCCCTTAACCCCCCCCAAGGCCCCTCAAACACCCTTCCCCCCACGCTCTCCTCCAAGATCCTCAAGTCCTCCCAAGGTGGGGGAGCCCCTCGACCACCCCCCCGGAGGTGGGGGAGCCCCCAAGCACCCCCCCCCAATCCTCCTTCCCCGACACTCGGCACCCCACAAAATCCTCCCCCATGCTCCCTTCCAAGCTCCCCGTCCCGAGTTGCGGGACCCCCTCAACACCCCCTGAGCCCCCCCGAGGTGGGGGACCCCCTTGACACCCCCGAGGTCCCCCCCAAACCTCCTCACAACATCCCCCCCCACTCCCCACGGGTGTGGGACGCCCTTGACACCCCCGAGGTCCCCCCCAAACCTCCTCACAACATCCCCCCCCTCCCCGCTCCCCCGAGGTGGGGGACCCCCTTGACACCCCCGAGGTCCCCCCCAAACCTCCTCTCAACATCCCCCCCCACCTTGCTCCCCTGGAGCCCCCGAGGTGGGGGACCCCTTTGACACCCCCGAGGTCCCCCCCAAACCTCCCTACAACATCCCCCCCCCCTCCCCGCTCCCCCGAGGTGGGGGACCCCCTTGACACCCCCGAGGTCCCCCCCAAACCTCCTCACAACATCCCCCCCCACTCCCCACGGGTGTGGGACGCCCTTGACACCCCCGAGGTCCCCCCCAAACCTCCTCACAACATCCCCCCCCTCCCCGCTCCCCCGAGGTGGGGGACCCCCTTGACACCCCCGAGGTCCCCCCCAAACCTCCTCTCAACATCCCCCCCCACCTTGCTCCCCCGGAGCCCCGGAGGTGGGGGACCCCCTTGACACCCCCGAGGTCCCCCCCAAACCTCCTCTCAACATCCCCCCCCCGCTCCCCCGGGGTGGGGGAGCCCCCAGCACCCCCCCCCGAGGTAGGGGATCGCCTGGACCCCCCAAACACCCTCCCTCGTCCCCCCCGGCCCCTCCCCGAGGCGAGGGAGCCCCCCCCAAGCTGGGGACACCCCAGCATCCCCCGGAGATGGGGGACCCTCCCCGCTCACCAGGACGCGGCCGAAGCGCTCCTCCAGCTCCCCGGGGGGGGGCATTGGCTGCCGGGCGGGGGGGGCGGCGGCGGCGGCGGGGGGGGTGGGGGGCGCTCCGTGCGGGCGGGGGTCGCCCCCGTCCAAGCCCCCGGCGGCGTTGCCCATGGCGGGGGCTCCGCTGCCTCCCGCCGCTCTCAGCCCGGCCCGGGGCGGCGGCGCTGCTATCGCCGGGAGGGCTGGGAACGCCGCCCGGCTGTGTCCCGCACACCGCCCCCCCCGCCCCCCGCACCTGCGGAGCCCCCGCCCGCAGCCCCGCCCCGAGGGCAGCGCGCACCGCCCGCAGCCCGCACCGCCCGCAGCCCGCACCGCACGGGGGGCACCGGGCACGGCTCAGGCGAAGCCCGAGTGATGCCTTAATTTACACCTCTCTTCATTTCATTGTACTGCAGTGCGTTGCGTTGCGTTGCATTGTATTTTATTGTATTTTATTGTATTTTATTGTATTGTATTGTATTTTATTTTATTTTATTTTATTTTATTTTATTTTATTTTCTGCTTTTTTTATTATTTTATTTTATTATTTTTAATCTGAATTATTTTATTATTTATTTCTCTTTCTGTTTTGTCTTTTTTATTTCAGTATTTTATTTTATTTCATTGTATTTCATTTTATTTTCTGCTTTCTTTTTTATTTTTTTATTTTATTATTTTTAATCTGAATTATTTTATTATTTATTTCTCTTTCTGTTTTGTCTTTTTTATTTCAGTATTTTATTTTATTTTATTTCATTGTATTTCATTTTATTTTCTGCTTTCTTTTTTATTTTTTTATTTTATTATTTTTAATCTGAATTATTTTATTATTTATTTCTCTTTCTGTTTTGTCTTTTTTATTTCAGTATTTTATTTTATTTCATTGTATTTCATTTTATTTTCTGCTTTCTTTTTTATTTTTTTATTTTATTATTTTTAATCTGAATTATTTTATTATTTATTTCTCTTTCTGTTTTGTCTTTTTTATTTCAGTATTTTATTTTATTTTATTTCATTGTATTTCATTTTATTTTCTGCTTTCTTTTTTATTTTTTTATTTTAATATTTTTAATCTGCATTATTTTATTATTTATTTCTCTTTCTGTTTTGTCTTTTTTATTTCAGTATTTTATTTTATTTTATTTCATTGTATCTAATTTTATTTTCTGCTTTCTTTTTTATTTTTTTTTATTACTTTTTAATCTGGATTATTTTATTATTTATTTCTCTTTCTGTTTTGTCTTTTTTATTTCATTTTTTTATTTTATTTTATTTCATTGTATTTCACTTTATTTCATTTTATTTCATTTTATTTTCCGCTTCCTTTTTTACTTTTATTTTAATATTTCTTTTTTAATCTGGATTGTTTTATTATTTATTTCTCTTTCTGTTTTGCCTTTTTTATTTCATTAATCTATTTTATTTTATATTAATTTATTTTACTTCATCGTATTTCATTTTATTTTCTGCTTTATTTTCTTATTATTTATTTTTAAATCTGTATTGATTTATTATTTATTTCCCTTTCTGTTTTGTCTTTTTTATTTATTTTATTTTATTTTCTGCTTTTTTATTTTTTATTTTATTATTTCTCTTTTAATCTGTATTGTTTTATTATTTATTTCTCTTTCTATTTTGTCTTTTTTAATTAATTATTTTAGTTTAGCTTTATCTTTTCTATTTTACTTTATTATCTAATTTTAGTTCCTTATTTTAGATTATTTTCCTTAGGTTATATTCTCCTTGGTTATAGTCTTTCTTATTTTTTATTATTCATTTCACTTTCTATATAAACTTTTTTATTTTATTATCTTATTTTAGTTTATTATTTTAGGTTATTTTCTTTACATTATATTGTCGTTATTTTTTATTATTTATTTCTCTTTCTGCTTTCTCTTTTTATTTTATTAGTTTAGTTTTATTATTTTAATATTGTATTATTTTATTATTTTACATTATTTTTACTTCTTTCAATTATTTACTTAAATTTTTAATGATGCTTAGAATCACAGAGTCATGGAATGGGTTGGGTTGGAAGGGACCTCAAAGCCCACCCAGTTCCACCCCCCTGCCATGGGCAGGGACACCTCCCACTGGATCAGGGGGCTCAAAGCCCCATCCAACCTGGCCTTGAACACCTCCAGGGATGGGGCAGTCAGGGTTTCTCTGGGCAACCTGGGCCAGTAATTTACTTTTTTAAAGGTTATTATTTGTTTTATTATTCTTTTTTTATTGTATTCACTTTCTTTTGTGAATTTATTTATTATTTTATCTACTCTTTAATTTTTTACCATTTATTTTGTTAATTTACTTAAGTTTACAATTTCACCACTTATTTTATTTACATTTTAATTTTACCCTATTAGTTTCTTTTCTTTTCCTAAGGGCCCGACGGGAGCAAGGGTGGCAGCCAGGAGATGTTGGGCTCCCTCCTCCTCTCTCCCCACCTTGGCCTCCCCAGGAGGCAGAGCTGAGGCTTGAGTCGACTCATTGCACCCCAGGGCGACCTCTGGAGTGTGTGACACCTGGTCTGGGGGCTCCCTGGGTGAGGTCCAGGTGGAAGAGAGGCACCACCTCACCCGAGGGTGCCATGGGCAGGGGGCACGTGGGGATGGAGGAGGTGTTGGCATCCAAGCTCCGTGCTGGCACCCGGAACCTTCGGCAGAGCATCCTCCGTGCACGGTCGGGATACAGCCGCTGGTTTCTGCCCATCTCCCATGGCTCCTGCTCCACCAGCATCAACCACCACATCTCTGAACCACTGCCAGGACAAGAAATGCATTATTTCACTGACATTTGGTGAAATTTGGTGAGATTTGGTGAGATTTCGTGAGACTGGGAGAGACTTCTAGAGATTCGGGGAGATTTGGTGAGATTGTGCATGTTTTGGTGAAATTTGGTGTCATTTGGTGAGATTTGGTGAGACTGGGCGAGGCTTGTTGAGATTCGGTGATATTTGGCATCTTTTGGGGAGAGTTGGCAAGATCCGGAGAGATTTGGTGAGACTTGGTGAGATTTGGCAAGATTCAGTGAGATTTGATGACACTTGGCAAGATTCAGTGAGATTCTGAGAGATTTGGTAAGATTTGGTGAGATTTGGTAAGATTAGGTGAGATTTGGTGAGACTTGGCACGATTTGCAGACACTTGCTTAGATTTGGTGAGATGGAGTGAGATTTGGTGAGATTTGGCGTATTTTGGCCAGAGTTGGCAAGACTTGGTGAGATTCGGTGAGATGTGGTGAAATTAGGTCAAATTTGGTGAGATTTGGTGAGATCAGCCAAGATTTAGGAGCCAAGGAGAGCTCTGCTGAAGGATGGGTGGAGGACGGATCCAGATGAGATCCTGGGACACCTAGGATCTGCCACGGTCTGGAAACACCCCACAGCCCCAGGGCCGGATGCCGGCAGCGTTAACCACCTCCATCCGGCTCTGGTGGCACCTCCTGTTGGGCAAGACCTGCTGAGGTGTCAAGATAAGGTGCTCAGCACCACAGAGACCACAGGAACACGCTGGGCCCGTTCTGCTGACCTCATCCATGCTCTGCAAATCCCAAATCCCATCCAAGGGACACGTCAGGAGAGCAGGCGCCTGTCACCCATTCCCGAGATGCTCTTGGCGTGGTGTTGCGTCTTCCCATCATCTCTGGGGGTTTGGGACATCAGGGAGGAGCCATGGGCAGCTCAGCATCACCGAAATCGGGGTCACCCACATTTGGGTTCGTTCTGCTTTTCCAAAGCTCAATTTTGCAGATGAAATCTCTGCGCTTCATTAAGTGTTTCAGCATCTCATTAAATATTTTGCATTTAATTCCCTGGTCCTGGTTTTGAAGGGAAGGCATCGCAACCCTTTGGCAGGACGGGGATGGCCACCCCGACACAGTCCCCAAGGTGTGTCCAGGGAGGGCAGGTGTCACCAGGACCATATGTGAGGACCCCAGGGCTTTCACCTGGAGATGTCCCACGCAGGGGATCGGCTCTGCTATGGGGCAGGTGGTCTGTGGGGACCCCAAGGTCTGGTTGTCCCCATGAGGAGGTGGAACCTGTGTGCCAGATGGAACCTGAGTGCTGTTGGAGCACTCACGTTTGTGCTGGCAGCACCATCCTGACCACAGCTGGAAAAGGGTGCGAGGACCTTTCCTTATGGGAAACACCAGGGTTGGGATCCCGGTTGGATGCAGGGTGGGTACGGAGACCCCCACGCAGGACATCCAATGTGGACTGACACCAATGGGAGAGGGGTACTAAGACAGGTCCCAAACTGCCTGGTGGGACAGACAGGGCAGGGCTTTGACCTCAAAGGTCCCACCAGGTTCCTCCCAACTTGGGGTGGGATGTGCTGTGTCAAGGGCAAGTGCGATCGGAGCCGCAGGCAGGGCTGGGCAGGGTGGGGTTGGTGTGAGGGACAACTGTGGCTCTTCCAGCTCCAGGAGAAGCAGGATGAGGCCAACAGTACCATCTCCTGGCCATGACGAGGGCTGCAATGGTGGTGTGAAGGCCATGAAAGCATGGAACGGGGGGGCTGTGCTGGGAAGGACAGGGCTTGTGGCCCCCTTTGCACGGGGATGTGTTCCACGAAGAGATTTGGAGCTGGGCTGGTCCCTACGGGTGTGGGGCTGAGCTGCAAAGAGGGAGCCTAGTCCTGGGTTTTGGGGTGCTGGAGGGCCTTGGTGCAGGTTGGACATGGTGGTCCTTGTACCAGAGGTACTTGGAGGATGAGGTGGGGGAGCATCCTGCTCACCCCTCATCTCAACCCCAGAGACGCCTCCGGAGATGGTGACCAGGACCAGCCAGAGCACCTGTGGCCCCTTGGCTGGGGGACTTCATGGCTTTCATCTGCTCTTCTCCTGGGCCAGTTCTGCACAATCCATCCCAGGTGCTACACTTTGTGACCACAAAGAGCCTCCTGACCTCCCTCAGAACCTGGCCAGAACTTGGCCATACCCTTTGGACATCTCCTGGAGGTGGGAACACCTCTCCCTGGAGGTGTGCAAGGCCACGTTGGATGGGGCTTGGAGCCCCCTGATCCAGTGGGAGGTGTCCCTGCCCATGGCAGGGAGATGAAACTGGGTGGGCTTTGAGGTCCCTTCCAACCCAAACCATTCCATTATTCTATGACCACTCACATCTTCCATCTTCATGCTTTGCATCTGTTGCCACCAAGTCCCCATACTCCAGTGTCTTCTCTCCTTTCACCACTTCTCTGGTGTTTGGCTCGTGATAGGTGAAGGCTTTTACCTGACAACCCAAATTACCTGGTGGCTCTTCACTTCCTGCTATAATAGTCCTTAAAAAACATTCCAGAAATCACATGTTCAAATAATCATCTTCCCTATCTGCCATGGGATAATTTTCTTTCACATTGAGGTTGACCTCAGACAGATTTGTTTTCTTAATTAATATCAATTAACTGGAAAACACCCAAGCAGGACATCGTACTCTTCTGGTTTCCCCCCCACCCTTGATTTGCAGGTCAACAGAAAAAATCCATTTATTGATGTTAGATCTTCCCAGGGAGTAATTCCACATCCAGAAGAGACTTAGATTGAGCAGCCCAAAACAAACCCAAGATTGTGGTGATAACTTGGCACTGAAGGGTTAAGCTCCACACGCTGGAAGGTGCTTGGACAGCTGACCCCACCTCATGTACCCCCAAAGAGCTGGACCTTGGGTACCTCAGATGGAGAGGGAATGGCTTCTCAAGGTTCTCCAAGAGGTCGTGCTTTCTTTCTGCCTTATGAATGATTTCTGATGTGAAGACCTACTCTGAGGTTGTGTGGCTGAGCTGAAGGTCAACCCAAGGAGTCTTTCTGGATGGAAGGATTGAAGTCTTAATTCCATGAAGGCCAACAACATCCTGGCTTGGATCAGCCATGGGGTGGCAGCAGGAGCAGGGAAGGGATGGTCCCCCTGCACTCAGCACTGGTGAGGCCACACCTCGAATCCTGGGGTCAGTTCTGGGCTCCTCACTCCAAGAAGGACATTGAGGGGCTGGAGAGTGTCCAGAGAAGGGAACGGAGCTGGGGAAGGGACTGGAGAACAGGGGTTGTGGGAGCAGCTGAGGGACCTGGGGTTGTTTATCCTGGAGAAGAGGAGGCTGAGGGGAGACCTCATCCCTGTCTCCAACTGCCCGAGAGGAGGCTGTGGTGAGGTGGGTGTTGGTCTCTTCTCCCAAGGACCAAGTGATGGGATGAGAGGAGATGGCCTCAAGTTGCACCAGGACGGGTTCAGCTGAGACATCAGAAATATTTCTTCACTGAAAGGGTTCTCAGGCCCTGGCAGAGGCTGCCCAGGGAGGTGGTGGAGTCACCATCCCTGGAGGGGTTTAAAACATGGGTGGATGAGTTTCTCAGGGCTGGTTTAGTAGTGGGCAGGAACGGTTGGACTCAACGATCTCAAAGGTCTTTTCCAACCAGGTGATTCTATGATTCTAAATCAGTTTTTACAGTGTGAAACACGGAATTACAGAGAGAAAGCTCATGTCTGGAGCCCTTGGGATGTGGATTTTCAGGGCTGTGAGGAGTTTGGAAAACAGCTGAAGATAAACATAGTTCCCAACCAGAAATATTTTGGTAATGTCACATGGTAAATAGCTCATCAAGGGATTGATTATACGTAGCTTGGTGTTTGCTTATCATCTGCAGCTTGAAGGCATTCAGCTCGGTTCCCAAGGGACCTGTGAGAGCTCAGAGTCTGTGCAACGAGGAAAACAAGGAACAAACAACGAGTAAATTTGGGATAGGATGTGTGTGAGCAGCAAGAGAAGAGCAGTGGAGGAGAAAAGGGTTCCTCAGCCTCTCTCTGTTACTCAGGGAAGAAGGGGAAAAAAAGATGCTGTGGATCAAACATAGGATTTTGTTGTTTATTTGCTCCCAAGGAGCATCTCCTTCAACTCAGAGCAGTGAATCCCTTTCTGTTGAGAACATGGGATGGGAAGCAGGGGAGCTCTGTCAGGAGATGTTGAAGCCTGGGAGGGGGGACCTCCAGCATGCCAAGCAATGAAAACATCGAGGTGGCCTCACCATGGTCAGGGGATCCCTAAAAAAGGGCTTCCCCGTGCTCTGGCTGGAGGTCCACACACCAGCTTCCACGTTAAGTTCTTTCTCAAGGAGGAAGAGACCATCAAGTCCTGGGCAGAGCATGTCAAGACTCCACCACACCTGGGGTCTCCTGCTTCCCATGGTCAGACAGACCCAGAAGCAGCCGTGGGCGTTATTAAGAGGAACAGACTTTTGCCTGGGTGTTCATAAAGACTTGTCAGCTGGAAACTTGGTGCCACAACGAGACAGGAAGGTGACAGCATCCCCCCCCCAGAGAGGAGCAATGAAGTCCCCCAGCCAAGGGACCACAGGCACTCTGGCTGCTCCATCCACCTCTGGAGGCAGCAGGATGGCAGATTCTGATATGGAAACCTCCTGCCACAGAGGCCATCAGCTTCCTAGAGGCTTCAGCAAGCTCTCCAGAAGCAGGTTTGTCATCACTACCTGGTGGTTGGTGTCCCATGGGTGGCCCCAACCAGAGCTCTCAGACTTGTGTCCCTGCTGTGGTTGTGAGAACGGGTGGATTTGGTTCTGTTTAATGAAAAGAATGACTTCCTCCTACCCCCTGGTGGCCTCACCAGGAAGAGGAGGAGGAAGAGTTGAAACTGTGCCTCAGCCATGTGTTGTTGGGCACAGCTGCACCCTGGCAGCAGCACAGGGTTGGACCAGGGCATCCTCACACCCCCTCTGAGAGCAGCAAGCACTGGGAGAGAGCAGCCTCCAGCCCACTGCGGAAGGACCACAGGATGGTTGAGGTTGGAAGGGACCTCTGGAGATCATCTGGTGCATCCCCCTGCTCCAGCAGAGCCACCTGGAGCAGGATGCCTGGGACCATGCCTGTATCTCCAAGGATGGAGATCACAAAACCACTGGGCAACTTGTGCCAGGGCTTCATCACCAGTTAAAATGTGTTTCTTGAGGTTCAGATGGAACCTCCTGGGTTTCAGCTGGTGCCCACAGGCTCTGGTCCTGTCACTAGGAACCACTGAGAAGAACCTGGCTCCATCCCTTCAGGTATTTATAGACATTGAGGAGGTGGCCCCTGAGCCTTCTCCTCATTTGGCTAAGCAGTCCCAGCTCCCTCAGCCTTTCCTCATAGGTGAGGAGCTCCAGCCTCTCCCTCATCCTTCACTGAACTCTTCCCAGGACATCCACATCTCTCTTGTACTGGGGACTCCAGAACCTGACACAGTCCTCAAGGTGTGGCCTCAGCAGTGCTGACTCAAGGGAAGGATCCATCCCTCCACCTGCTGGCAACTGGATGTCTAATCCAGCCCAGGCCACCCTTCACCTTTGCAGCAAGGACACATTGCTGGATCATGATCAGCCTGGTGCCCACCAGGTCCTCCAGGTGCATTTTTGCCAAGCTGCTTCCCCTCTGGGTGCCCCCAGCCCACCCTGGTGCCTGGGCTTGTTCTCCCCCAAGGATAGGGCTGTGAACTTCTTGAAGGAGAGGGGCTCCCAGCCCCTGATTTCTGCTCAAGCCACTTCCACAGAGAAGGTTGGAGGTTACACAGCAGTTTCTGGGCCTCTCCAGTCCTGCTGGTACCAGAGCTGACCCAGAAAGGGAGAGACACGAGATCCTAGGGCTCATTTCATCTCCTCCTGCTTGTGGGCTCAGGATGTGATGCCAACCACCCCCTGATGATGAGGGAAGACACCTCCAAACACTGATCACCGGGGCTGCTGCTAGAGCCACCCCCCCTCAGTCCCTGTCCCCAGGGCCAGCATCTCTCCTGGAGGTCACAGTGATGGTGGCAGAGGTTGGGGGGAGGAGCCTTGGTGCCACCTCCCAACTCACAGAATGGCTTGTTAGAAAGGACCTTTGAGATCTTCGAGTTCCTGTCCACGACTAAACCATCCCTGAGCACCTCATCTGCCCAGCTTTTGAACTCCTCCAGGGGTGGTGACTCCACCACCCCCTGGGCAGCCTCTGCCAGGGCCTGAGAACCCTTTCAGAGAAGAAGTTTTTCCCTGATGTCCAATCTGAGCAAGTTGAGGCCATTTCCTCCTGTCCTATCCCCTGTCACTTGGGAGAAGGGATCAGGACCCACCTCACCACAGCCTCCTTTCAGGCACTTGTAGAGGATGATGAGGTCTCCCCTCAGCCTCCTCTTCTCCAGGTCTCTCAGCCACCTCTCATAAGGTTTGTTCTCCAGGGTGGGCACAGTTTTGGCAGCTCCTTCCCACCCTTCCAAGTGATTATTTTTGGGGGAAAAAGGAGCAGCCCAGGGAGTGCAGAGACCATCGGTGCTTTATTGGTGACAGCTCAACCCCTGGTGGCCATGCAGACAGCAGCACATGTTCCAGCCATGCCTGTTGTCCCCACACCAGCACAGGGACAACCGTGGGACCCCCAAAGCCCACCCATGACCAAGCAGCACTTGGTTCTGGGTCTACCCCAGGGTCTGGTCATCGTTTGAGCTGCTGCTGGTGGAGGCTTCATCCCCATCACCCCCTGTTCCTCTCTCACCAGCTGCTCTAGGTGGTCCAGGGCTGGGGTGGCACGGCCACGCTGACCCCACCTTCCTCCTCCTCTCGGTCCATCAGCAGCTCGAAGAACCTGGGACCAGGTTGGGGCAGAGACCCGGAGGCTTGCTCCTCCTCCAGGCTGCAGCCCAGGTCTGCAGGCAGATGGACAGAAGGAACAGGGAGGAGATGGTTGAGTTCAACCTTCTTCTGCTGAGGGACACGTGGGGACCAGCTCTGGTTCATGTAAAGATCCCAGCCCTGAAGAGCAGGATGTGCCTGTTCCAAGGTTGCATCAGAGGTGGCCCCTGAGGGATGAGGATGGAGAAGACCCTGGGGATATGCCCAGGTGTTTGGTGGCACCAGGGCAGGTCAGAGCAAAGGTGGGAGAAGCTGCCCAGGAGCACGAGTTGGGGGTGACAGAGCAGAGAGAAGGGGTTGGTGAGCGTGTTGGGGATGGTGCTTCAGGGTCCATCACCTTCTTCATCCTGAGCCTCTGGCACTTTCTTCTCTGGGCTCTGGGACAGCAGGGTCAACCTGTTGAGGGCCAGCAGGGCTTTGCCTGTTTTCTGGCAAGAAGAGGAACAGCACTGAGCCCCACCAGAGCCACCTCCATCCCCACGTCCTCATCATCCCCCCAGGTACCTGCCACTTCCGACGAGTGAGGAACTGCTTGATCCTCTCCTTCGACAGCACCTTCGTGCTGCTGGGCTGGGGCTGCTGCAGCCAGGGGTGCAGGAGAGCCCCTGTGCTGGACAGACGCCGCCTGGGGGGCAGATGGGGTGGTCACTGGGGGCTGCTCCACCACCAGCCCCTCAGCAGCTGGTATGGACCATCCCCTCCTCCAACCACATTGAGGACTTTCCCCTGCCCATCCCCCTTGGCACCCCAAAACCCATCGCAGCACCAGCTCTGACCGTGGGGGATGCACCCCACAACCACCCCCAGGACCTACCGGGGCTCCTTCTGCAGCAGCTGGCTGATGAAGTCCTTGGCTTGCTCAGAGATCTCCAAGAAGGTCTCCTCCTCAAAGTCCCACTGAGCAGCTGTGATGTTGTTCAGCGTTTCCATGTCGTTGTCCCCCTGGAAAGGGGACTCCCCACTCAGGCTGCAGAGGTGACACAAGGACATCAGTGACAGCTCAACCCCCTCCAGCCCAACCCTCAGTCCCCAGGAGGCCACTCACAGGATGTAGCAGATGACACCAACGCTCCACATGTCCGTGGTGAAGCCCACAGGCTCAAAGGCGACCACTTCTGGAGCCATGAACTCAGGGGTGCCGTGCAACACCTTCACGGGGGTGTCTGGAGCTGCAGAGAAGATGAAGACCACGGGGAGGTTGTCAAGCTGAGATCTCCCAGCTGCACCCCAACATGTGCTGGGTAGAGCTGTCCTGCTCCAGGACCCATCACAGCTCTTGGTGATCTTCTAGAACATCTCAGTATCAACCAGGATGGGAGTCTTGGGGATCCCCACCTCAAAAGGTGACCATGTAGGTTTCCCCAGAGCATCCTGTGGTCACCAGGAAGGGCCTTGATCTGATGGCACAGGACTGTCCACCCCAAAGGCACGGGCAGGAGTCCCTGTCCTGGTTCCCCAGGAGTCCCCTCCATGCTCACCCAGCTTCCGTGCCAAGCCGAAGTCGATGATCTTCAGCCAGTGGCTGCTGGGGCTGACACAGATGACGTTCTCAGGTTTGAGGTCGAGGTGGACAATGGCCTGGTCGTGCATGAACTGCAGCCCCTCCAGGATCTGCCGCACGTACTGGGCGCTACTGGGCTCCGTGTGCTCAAAGTCATCGTCCACAATGCGCTCAAAGAGCTCCCCACCTGCCACACTGGGGGATGACAAAGGGTCCCTGCTGGAGTCTGCCAGCCCCAAGGAGGAGAAGACCCTCTGGGGATCCCAAATTCAGCACTCTGGGAGGACCTCACCACCCATATCTTCAGCATCTGCAGGTTCCCCACCCATCCTGCATCCCATGCCAGCACCTCATGGTGCAGAGACCCCTCCCCACCTGCCATACTGGGGGAGGACAAGGTGCTGGAGGCCCCATTGGGATCTACCACCCCAAGAAGAAGTCTGATTGGGCTCTCAGACTTGGGTGTTCTTGGAAAGATCTCGCCACCTGTATCTCCAGGGCCTGCAGGTTCCCCATCCATCCTGCAACCCATGCCAGCACCTCATGGTGCAGACACCCCTCCCCACCTGCCATACTGGGGGAGGACAAGGTGCTGGAGGCCCCATTGGGGTCTACCAGCCCCAAGGAACAGAGGTTCCACTGGTGAACCCAAACTCAGCGCTATGGAAGGATCTCATCACCCGTATCACAGTATCATAAGGTTGGAAAGGACCTCTGAAATCATTGAGTCCAACCCATAACCCAACACCAACCCATCATCTAAACCATGGCACTCAGTGCCTCACCCAGTCTCCCCTTCCAGGGACTGCAACTCCACCCCCTCCAATGGCCAATCACCCTTTCAGTGAAGAACTTTTTCCTAACATCAAGTATCTCCAGGATCTCCAGGTTCCCCATCCCTCCTATGTCCATCCCAGCACCTCACGGTGGAGGGACCCCTCCCCACTTGCCACGTGCCTCCTTGCAGGTCCAGCACTGCCCCCACCACCCCCAAACTTGACTCTGCTCCCACACTCACTACTCCATCACCATCACCAGCTCAGCGGGGCCCTGGAAGGCGGCGAGGCACTGCACGAGGCGTGGGTGATGCAGGAGGTTCATGAGCTCCACCTCAGCCTGAGCAGCCTTCTTCTCTTTAGCTGTCCGTGTCCGGAAGTACTTCCCAGCCCGGATCTTGCCGGTGGCTTTGTCCTGCAGCCGATACACCGTCCCAAACTTTCCCCTGGGACAAAGTGAGGAAGAACGATGGAAGAGTCACCACCACCACGTTGCATCCCACCCACAGGCAGCCGTGGGCCACCCCAAAGCAGTGGGGATGTGGGACCTCCACTTACTCTCCCAGCTTCTCCAGCTGCGTGTACACATCCGAAACCTTCTCCTGGCTGTTGATGACCACATCACAGTACTCAAAGGTCTCCTCGTCTCCTGGGAGGGATGGAGCAGGGTGGTCCATGCATGGAACCCTCACACATTTGGAACCAGCTGCCTGTGCTCCCCTCCAGTGTCTATTTCTGTGCTCCCTCCTCCACCCAGGTCCAACCACCTCCCCATGATGGGGACCTGGGGGTGACATGGTTTAGTGGACAGGTACCGTTGGACTCGATGATCTCAAAGGTCTTTTCCAACCAAGCAATTCTATGAGGATAGAAGCTGCCACAACTGGAGCTCCTGGAGCACCCCTCAAACCAGGCCTTGGGCCAAAAATCCAAATGAAATGGGGACATTAATCAGGATGGGATGAAGATCGGTGCTGGGTTGGGGTCAAGGGCGTCACACCAGCACCAGGGTCCCTGTACAAAGCCTGCACCACCCCAAAGACAGATCAAAAGCTCAGCAGTACCTTCTGCCTGGGACATGGTGGTGCCACCAGCTCCTTGCTGGGTGCCAGCACAGACAGGATGGGTGCTGGGTGGTGTTCCTGGCAGCCCCACGCTGGGACAGGGGTGCAGAGGCTGGCGATGGCTGTGTCTCCTCCAGCTGCTCCGTGGAGCCCACAACTTCTCCCTGCCATGCAAAAACACTGGCATCTCTCCACCTTCACTCCTTCATCCTACCCAAGAGCTGACATCCTGGTGGACCCAGAGAGACCCAACAAGGGGCCAAACCCCATTTTAAAGCAAGCCCCTTCTCAGATGGGGACAACCTCATTCCAGCAGCACCCAAGGCTCAAAGCTGTTGTTTTTCTCGTGCCCCCTCTTGCATCAGCCAGGAAATCCCCAGGAAAAGCTGCACTTGTAGGGTAAAGGACCTGTTTCCTTGCACGCTTCTCCTCCCCGCTCCATTCACATCAACTTTGGGGGGACAGGATGAGGACATCCAAGGGTGCTGGGTAGCAGCACCTGAACCCCAACCCAAGAGCCGCAGCACTGACCTGGCACTGTCAGGTTCTGTCCTGTCCCAGGCCACCAGCAGGTCCCTGGTCCTTCCTGGTCACTGTGGAGACACCAAGGAGCTGGGAAAAAGGAAGGAGGGGGTAATGCTGGGGGTCAAGAACCGTTGGGACCACACGGATGGGGATATCTCAGGGGTGTCTCCAGGTGCAGCCAGGAGCATCGCTCCACTCCAGTGCTGGGAACAGCCCCAGTTCTCCCCTCCCTTTCCTTCCCAGCAGAGAAGCTTCCGGACTTGGGGGATAAACAACCACCGGCAGCATCACTGAGCCCTCCCCACACCATGTCCAGAACTGCAGTTCCAACCCCCCAACACCCCATTTAGCACCAGGGAGGGTGATGGCTCTGTGACAAAAGGGTCTGGGCTGGAGAAATCCCAAGGTGGAGGTTTAGCAGAGCCCTGACCCACCTCGTTACACAGCAAAGAGCTCAGATTTCCAAGCACACATCCAGACCCTGGAGCCTCTCAGGAGCTAAATCCACCTTCAGCCTAACCCCGGGCACAACCCCACCTTTGTCCACACCCATGGGTGGGCTCTGCTGAGCACCCACACCTGCGTCACCGTTCCCTGCTCCACCTGCAGCCAATGTCCTGATGGAGCCATCACTCTCCCTGAAATCCAGCCTGGCCTTTGGGCTCGCCCAGGTGAGCTCGGCTCTGGGTCCAGAGAAGTGAGGATGAAGGGGAAGAGTGTTGAAAAACTCCTCCAGACCATGAAGTTTGGAGCAAAAATGGGGTTTTCCAACCTTTCTGCCCCAAAAGTGGGATCGTGCAGCTGCCACAGCACTCAGCACACCCCCACACTTTAGATTCCTCTGCAATAAACACTCTGATTTCTTCCTGGAGGTGCCTCCAGAGCCAGGAACGGGGCAGTGACACCATGGGGGGACCATTCCCCACGGGGAGCCCCGCGTTACAGAGTCACCCCGAGCTCAGGAGCTGCCACCCCAGTGTTACCTTCTGCTCTGACGCCGGGTCTCGAGGGGAATTTGGGGCCCTGCCAGCGCCGGCAGAAGCGTCACCGTCCCCGTGCTCAGCACAAAGTCCACGGCTGCTATCAGGGTGCTGGAGACAAGTGGCCCCAGCACCAGGGCGGTGGCAGAGCCACCACGGCCTCGCTGTCACCCGTCTCTTTGACCTTGCCACTGTGGGATGGGGTGTCGTGGTGCCCCACCAGCCCCCCGTGGGCACGGGATGCAGCGGCTGCTCCTGGCTCGGTGATGACAGCAGCGCTCAGCTCAGCCCTGATATCGACTGCTGGGGACGCTGGGGACAGGAGGAGGACCCAGCGATGGGCTGGCTGGGGACAGGCAGGGGGGTGATGATGGAGAAGGGCTGGTCGCATCCTGCCTGCCTGGACAGCAGTGATGAGGACCCAGCCCAAGTGATGTCCAGCACCGCCGGCAGCAGCTCCTGACCCCGTGTGCTTCCTGGTCCCTCGCCAGGGCAGGATGAGGCCGTGTGGGTGATGCTGAGCTGCTCCCAGCACAGGGAGAGGCAGGATATGGCCCAGGCGTGCGAGGGATCCCAGCAGCCACTTGATGTCAGTGTTGGCCTGATGCTCGTCAGGGTGAGGCGAGCAAAAACGAGCAGAAAAAAGCCAGGAGGGAAAAAATATCATAGAATCATGGAATGAGTTGGGTTGGAAGGGACCTCAAAGCCCATCCAGTTCCAAACCCCCACCCTCCCACTGGATCAGGACGCTCAAAGCCCCATCCAACCTGGCCTTGAACACCTCCAAGGATGGGGCAGCCACCACTGCTCTGGGCAACCTGGGCCAGGGCCTCCCCACCCTCATCCTGAAGAATTTCTTCCCAATATCTAAATTAAGTCTCTCCCCTTCCAACTTAAAGCCATTCCTTCTCATCGTGTTATTCCATGCCCTTATTAAAAGTCCTTCCCCAGATTTCCAGAAAAGGTCACAGAGATGATCCAAGGGCTGGAGCCCCTCTGCTGTGAGCACAGGCTGAGAGAGTTGGGGTTGCTCAGCCTGGAGAAGGCTCTGGGGAGACCTTAGAGCAGCCTCCCAGGACTGAAAGGGGCTCCAGGAAAGCTGTGGAGGGACTTTTACCAAGGGCCTGGAGTGACAGGATGAGGGGGACATGAGGACACCCTGGGGGGTGCAGGATTGCTTTGAGAACCTGACAGCAGCCCCATGGGCCAAAAAAACCTGCAAACATAGATCTCAAAGGTCTAAAAGAAGAGGTGACAGGAGGGTGAGGGAGGTGATTCTCCTCCTCTGCTCCGCTCTTGTGAGACCCCACCTGGAGTCCTGTGTCCAGTTCTGGAACCCCCAACATAAGAAGGTGATGGGACTGTTGGAACGGGTCCAGAAGAGGCCACAGTGATGATCCAAGGGCTGGAGCCCCTCTGCTGTGAGGACAGGCTGAGAGAGTTCGGGCTGTTCAGCCCGGAGAAGAAGTGACTTTTGGAAAGACCTCATAGCGGCCTCCCAGTACATGAGGGGGCTACAAGAAAGCTGGGGAAGTACTGGTTTTCTTGAGCTCCACTCCAAGGGACTGGAGTGACAGGATGAGGGGGAATGGCTTTAAATTGGAAGGGGGAAGATATAAATTGGACATTAGGGAGAAATTCTCCAGGATGAGGGTGGGGAGGCCCTGGCCCAGGTTGCCCAGAGCAGTGGTGGCTGCCCCATCCCTGGAGGTGTTCAAGGCCAGGTTGGATGGGGCTTTGATCCCCCTGATCCAGTGGGAGGTGTCCCTGCCCATGGCAGGGGGTGTGGAATTGGATGGGCATTGATGTCCCTTCCAACCCAAACCATTCTGTGATTCATACGGAGAGCTTTGTTTTGGCCTTCAGGCAAGATTTATTGCTTGGTTTCGCCTTTTATGCATCCCAACCTCCCCCAAAACGCACATTACTTATTTCCCCAACCAAACACCCCTGGCTCAGCCATCTAGGAGGATTTCCAGCACCCTTCCAGGCTTTGGAAAGAATCCAAGGGGGACACTTGGGGAACCTCATCAGCTTTGCTGTTTGGGTCGCTCCTCGCCCTGAGATCCAAGATGGAGCCTGGGCTCACCCGGGAGGAGGAGGCAGAGCAGGAATTGGTCACGGACATGATTTAGGGCAAGAATAGACACATCCTTCAGCTCCTGGACCGAAGGGGATGTGTTGCTCATACAGAAATGTGGCTGCTAATCGTGATCCCTGGCTGCTAATCGTGATCCCTGGCTGCTAATCGTGATCCCTGGCTGCTAATCGTGATCCCTGGCTGCTAATCGTGATCCCTGACTGCTAATCGTGATCCCTGGCTGCTAATCGTGATCCCTGGCTGCTAATCGTGATCCCTGACTGCTAATCGTGATCCCTGGCTGCTAATTGTGATCCCTGGCTGCTAATCGCGATCCCGAGCTGCTAATTACGATCCTGGGCTGCTAATTGCCATTGCTGACTGCTAATCCTGATCCAGGGCTGCTAATCGCGATTTCAGACTACTAATCGCGACCCTGGGCAGCTAATCACGGTTCTTAAGGATGAGACAGGTATTAAGGAGTTAAGGGCCAGGCAGTTGATGCAGAAGGCCGGGCCTGGAGCTGTATACTCCCCTTTCAGCTGGGACCCTCCCTCTTCGAGCCCGCCCCCTCTTCCTCCCAGGCAGCTCGAGCGAGGCCTCGGCCCCTGCGCCACGGCCGGGCCGGGCAGCCCCAGGGCCGGCTGTAGGTGTCTCCGTCCCGCCCCAAACTCTCCTCCCCGGAGCCCGACGGGGCCGCGTGGCCGAGCGAGGCGCTGCCCCCACCGAGAGGCCCCGCCAGGATCAGGGCCCGCCCGTCGCCATGGCAACGCGCCGCGGCCGGAAGTGTCTCTCCGCGCGCGGTGTCACGGGAAAGCGAGTTCGCGCGTGCCCTGCGCGCGCGGTCCTATCTCTGCCGAGGACTGCAACTCTCACAATCCCTTGCGGCCAGCGGCGCGCCCCGCCTTTTCCGTTACGCAACCCAGTTTCTATTGGCTGCCCTTTGCCGTCCATCAGCGGCACGGAGGCTCCTGATTGGTCGGCGGGCGGTGGGGCCGAGGCGGCGGCGATGGCGGCCGAGCGGGCGGAGGGGGGCGCGGCGCCGCCATTTTGTGTGTGTGCTGAGCCCGGCCCCGGGGCCTCGCTGCCCTCCGCCGGGGACGGGGAGCGGCGAGGGGGACTCCTCCGAGGCGTGGGGAGCGCGAGGAGCCTCGGCCGAGACTTCCCGGCCTCGGGAGCGAAGCTTGGGCCTCCCCGCCGGGCCTGAGGCGGCGGCGCGGCCGCTCCCCCTGTCAGCGCTGTGGGGGCGGGGAGGGCCCTGTGTAGGGCCGGGGCGGCCCCTCCTCGGGGTCTGGGGGCGCGGGGGGGGGACGGGGGGACTCTGCTCCGGCCTCCCAGTGCTGGGGTAGTGCTTGACACGCAGTTTTGGGAGGTGTTTTTATAGCAAAACCTGCGTTAAACGGTGTTTGAGCGCTGTTTGCCAGCAGCAGCCCTGGTTCCCCGCTGGGCCCGTGTCAGCCTGGCCCCCTCGTAGCAGCAAACTGGGAGGAACAGCCCAGGTTTGCAGTGAAAGCAAATTTTGGGTTAGGAAGCACGTTTCCTGAAAGGCTGAAAACCACTCGTAGCGTGCACCACGGCAGGGAAAAATAATCCCTGGGATTTAAACCTTTGTTTCACACGATTTAGCCGACCCACGGCTGGGATCCCAGAGGGGTTCTTTCTCCCCAGCTGGATCCAGTGGATCACAGTTAACATGGCCTCCCCAGTGCCAGCTCCGGAGGCACCAGTTAAACGGCCGCCGCGCTCCAAGAGACCAAGAAACAAAAGCGTTGCCAGGGCCGAAGGGGCAACTTCTCCAGTTGATAATGAACGGGAGCAGACCTTGGCTTGGAGTTAATCGGTGCCCCTCCTCTGGCTGCTGGAAGCTGTAGAAACAGCTGAGTGGGGCTTTTTTTCTTCCCCTGTGCAAAGTCGAAAAACCTGTTTTTTGTAAAAAAAAAAAAACCACTTTTTGTGGTAAAAACCTCAGCACAGGGGTGGTTTTGAGCCAGCAGCAGCCTCTGCATTCGGTTCTCCTGCAGCCGGTGAGCCTGGGCCGAGCTCCCAGTGTAGTTACAGGCCAAGTTTCTTTAATCCAGTGCCTCAGCCACGTTTTCTTCCCTCTCCAAAAGGCAGCTCCTGCCGGTTCTTCCCTTGGTATCCACGGGACTCGGATTAGATGTGAACCAGTGAGATTTTAGGAGGCTTCTGGTACCCGATTGTGCTGTCAAATGTGCACTCTTCCAGTTAAAACCAGCATTATTTTACATTTATGCATTCGCTGTTCTTTTTCTGAAGAAGCAGCCTTGTTGTTTTGACTCTGCTGGCAATTTTTGGCTCCCAGGTTGCTTTATTAGGTCCCTGAACTCCACTGCTTTGTATTTTAGGAGTTGCTGTGCTATAAAAGCAGGCAGGTTTATCATCGTGTGTGCCTTCGCATGGGCACCACGGCTGAAGATTTAATTCCAGGTTGATTTTGCCAAACTAACCAGGGTTATCTGAGTTGGAGCCGCATGCCCTGCGCCCGCCTGGGTTGGCAGAGGGGGTTTGTAGGGTGGAAGCAAGCAGGGAGTGCCAGGAAGGGCCTGATCCAAACGGCTGGGGTTTGATGTGATGGACTGATGGCCACTGGGTTGTGGGTGATGGCTTCATCATGCGCAGGGCTCGCTGTGCCACAGCTTCTCTGTCATTGTTAACAAAGTACTGCTTGCTTTGCAGCACGGAATCACCAGGATCTCCAAAAGAGTGGTGTAAGTGCATCCTCAGAGCGTAAAGCTTGTGAAATTAAATGCAATTAATGCAAGTTAAGTCATAGGCAGGATAACAGTGTCATTGTGAGGACTGGATCCTTGCTTTATAAACATGGTACAGGTGGATTTAAGGGCCTTCAGGAGCCGATTGAGGTTCTGGTGAGCACTGGCAGCCTGATCCTGGAAATTCTTAAGACTGTGAGGGGACATCCCCTCCAACCCGTGTTAAGGGATGGGATTCGGGTTTCACCTCAGGCTGGTTAAGATGGACTACTTCCTTTTTATTTATTTCCACACAGGCTGCAACGTTTTCAGGGAGCTGCTCTGTCCTTCCTGTGCCGGAGAACGGCCGGAGCCATACGTGGGATGTGTTTGTCCCCGTGGCTTTTGCCTTGGTGCCATTAATTCTTATTTCTCCTCGGGACAGAGTGGGGAAACTCTTGCGAGGGGAGGAGCTGGGAAGGCCCTTGAGCCAGAGTGTCCCTCTGTGTTTCCCAGGTGGGTTGGCATAAAGCCAGTGAAACCTCTTCCTACTGCTGAGCCTCAGGTCAATCTCCAACAGGCAGATTCCTCTTTTCCAAGGTTTGGGGGGTGCTGTGGTGCCAGTGGTTTTCTTGAGCTCACTGGAGGAGTCAGAGTAATGGTCAGCTGGCTCCAACAACCCAAGAAAGACCAAAATAGTGGCAGAGAGAGAAGGGATGTGATTTGGAGAGCTGGCAGGCACCAGGGAGGCCCTCAACCCCGATCCCAGCCAGCACCGTGGCAACTTTGTCTCTCTGGCCACCTCCAAGTTTTCCTTTGTTCCTCTCAAAAGCTGAGCTGCCATCAGTGCATGTCTTCCAGATCAGCTCCGAGCCTGGCTCCAGGTACAGGGAGCTCTCCCCGGGGATGGGGAGGACAAGTGCCAGCGAGCTCCCTGCCCCTTCCTGACACACTTGGGAGGTTTTTGAGGGCCCCATGTGATGTTGGTCTGTGTCTGCTGGGATATTTGGGTGTGGGAGCTGGAAGGAGGCTTTGCAAGGAGCTGTGCTGTTCTCCAACACCCCTGGAGGTGGGGTTGGGGTAACCAGCTTAGTCTAAAGGCTCATTTTCCTTCAAACATCATGGAGTGGAGTAGGGAGAGCTGGTGGAGTCACAGCAGGTGGGGTGTGGATCCTTACTGGATGTTTAGGAGTTTTAAGGTCTGTTTGTTAAAGTGTTTACAGAGAGCTCAGAGGATTTATTCCTGGGAGTTAAAGGTGACAGGTTTGGGGTGGGGGCAAACCCAGGGGCCACTTGGTCACAGCCCCCCTGCTATGTTGGACTCCTTAGGCATGGAGAATCACAGTTCCCCAGGTGCTGGGAGCTGCATTCCCTGAGACTCCCGAAGGGCAGTGACACCACTGGAGCTCAGACTTGTGCCTGTGGTTGTCCTGCCCCCAAAGAAAATGAGGGTCATGGGCAGCTCAGGTGTGGGGAGGGAACTGCTGGAAAGGAACACTGGGATGAATAAGGAAGATTTGAGGTTTCCAACTTCCTGACCAGCAGGATCCCAAGAAGCTATTGGTGGCTCTGTGTCCCTCTGCTGCCACACAATGTCATGGCAGAGGGGGAGGGCACAGAAGTGGCTCTGGAGCAAATCACCCTCAAAGAGTTTGCAGAGGCCCCATGTGATGTTGGTCCAGATCTGCCAGGATATTTGTGCATGGGAGCTGGAAGGAGCCTTCCCAAGGAGACCTGCTGTTCTCCAACACCCCTGGAGGTGGGTGTGCCACCCTAGGGCTGGAGTTTCCCAGGCTCCTGTCTGAAACCTGCTCTAATCCAAGGCCCCACCCGAGGGGCACCTTTTCCCCCCAGCCCTGGAATCTCAGTCCCACTGTCCTTTAGAAAAGGGGTGACCCAGGCTGATCCTCAGCTCTCCAGGTACCTGTTCCACTCCCAGCATGGAGCAGACATCCTTGGGTTACACCACAGCCCCATCCAGGCCTCTCCATTCCTTTGGCCTTTATTTACCCCCAAATAAAAGGATTTTGCCCTTTATTTTGTTTTGCCCCCCCCTTCCCTGCAAAAGCCCCCCCCCCCAGGCCACTGCCAGAGCTGCTCCTGCTGGTTCCCACCCTCCATCTCCTCACTGGTACCACAGGCCCAGTGCCTTCCACCACTCCTTCGTCAGCCATTTCAGGGCCAAGCACAGCAACCAAAACTTTTCCCTTGGCCTGTGCCAAAATTAGAAGTTTTCCCTTCATTTGGAGCTTGGAGTCCATTTTGGGGCAGTTTTAGCCCCAATTTCAGACAGACCTAGGTTCCTCCAGCCCTGGGGAGGGCAGAGGGGCTGAGTTTGAGAGAGCCTTGAGGCAAATAACACAGACTTTGGGTCATTAGACAGCAGGCAGTGTCCATCAAAAATGGGGTATCAAACTCTGTTTTCCATTTTCCAGGTATTTTAACCATTTCAGCTCCAGGGGCATGGTTAAAAATGAGGGAAAAAATAACAGAAAGGGTTAAGTGGGGAATGGCAGCTAACTTTAATGGAACAGAGCAGGTATAACAGCATGGAAACAACTCCAGACATCCCCCCCCCAGAAATGACACCAAACCCCTTACAGTTACAAGTAATTAAATTTATTAGATTTCTATACTTTTTTTTATAGTCAGTTTTGGCCAATTTACACTTTTTTTTTTTCTGGGGATGGGAACGTTTTTGGTTTAGACACAAAAAAATAATAATAAACCAACCATGACCCCACTCCCACCCAGACATAACCCCCCCACAAGGGGGGGCCTGACTGTCATATCCCACCCTCACCCCCTCCCTCCCAATTAAGGAGGGGGTCCCGGCCTTGTCCCTCCCCTTACTGAAAGGGGGGGGGGGGGTCCCGGCCATGCCCCCCCTCCCCAAAAAGGGGGATCCTAGCTGTGCCTCCCCCTCCCAGAAAAAGGGGGAAGTCCAACTGTGGCCCCCCCCCCCCCCCCCCACTCCCATAAAGAGGGTGTCCCAGCCGTGACCCCCCCTCAAAAGGAGGGGGTCCTGGCTATGTCCCCCTCCCCAAAAAGGGGGGTAGGGGTCCCGGCCGTGCTTCCCCATTCCCAAAAAGCCAAGGCCCCTCCAATTCCCAAAAAGGGGGTCCTGGCCATGCCCCCCTCCCCAAAAGGAGGGGGGTCTGGCTGTGTACCCCCACCCCCTGGTCATTGGGGGGGGGGCTGTGTTCCCCTCCCCAAAAAGAAGGGGGTCCCAGCATACCCCCCCCAATTCTCCAAAAGGGGGGTGTGTCCCAGCCAAGTTCCCACCCCCCATTCTGCAAAGAGGGGTCCCTGCCATGTTCCCCCCCAAAAGGGATGGGTGTCTTGGCTGAGTCCCCCTCCCCGAAAAGGGGGGTCGGGGTCCCGGCCGTGCTTCCCCATTCCCAAAAAGGGGGGGGGGGGAGCCCCGCCGAGTGCCCCCTGGGGTGTCCCGGCCGTGTTCCCCCCCCCCAAAGGAAGGCGTCCTGACTGTGTGCCCCCTCCGCGTTCCCCTGTCTGTTATCCCCTGTCCCACCCTCCCCGCTCCCGGTCACTCGGCCGCCCCGGGCCGGTCCCGCTCCCGCAGCAGCCGCAGGTTCTCAGCACGCAGCCGGTCCACCTCGAGCTCGAGCTGCCGCACCCGCGCCGCCTCCGCCTCCCCCCCGTGCTTCTTGCTCTCCAACCGCAGCCGGTTGTTCTCCTCCTCCATGCGGGAGAGGCACTTCTCCAGCTCCAGGTACTCCTTCACCAGCTCCTGCTTGCTCATGTTCTGCAGGCTCTCCACATGGTACCGCTCGTAGGTCTCCGAGAAGTCCCGCTGCAGGAATTCGCTCCCGTCTCCCCCCATCCCGTCGCTGCCCCCATCCTCGTCCGCCGCCTCCTCCAGGAAATCCTCCTCGCTCGTGTCCGACTTGGCGGCCGCTCGCCGCGGGTACAGCCCGGTCTTCAGGTCGGGCTCCTCCTGGTCGTGGTCCTCCATGAGGAACTGCGTGGTGTTGTAGGGGGCCACCGGTTGCCCCTTGGCGAACATCTCGGCTCGCAGCCGGGAGGCGCGCAGGCTCTGCCGCTCGTCGAACTGCTGCTTCTCCTCCCAGCTCAGCTTCGAGTACGGCTTCCAGCGCCGCTTCTTCTTCGACGGCCGCCGACGATGCTTCTTCTTCACCGGCCACTCCTCGGGACGGCTCCCCCCGCCTGACGACCGGTACCGCGGGCCGAGCCCCGGGCGAGCCGCTCCGCCCGGCGGCCGCCCCGCCGCCCCCTCCTCCTGCTCCGCCGCGGCACCGGGGGGCGGCAGCCGTTCGGGCTCCGCGGGTTCAGACTCCGCACCGGGAGCCGGGGGCTCCGGTTCGCACCGGGGTTCGGGCTCCGCCTCGGGACCCTGAAGCTCCGGTTCGCACCGGGGTTCGGGCCCGCTGCAGGGCTCCGGTTCAGGCTGAGGCTCCGGTCCGGGAGCCCGGGGTTCAGCCTGACGCTCGGGCTCGCTGCAGGCCTCCAGTTCGCACCGCTGCTCCGGTTCGCACAGGGGCTCCGGCTCCGCGGGCGCCGTGTCTGCCATCGCGCTCAGCTCCGCTCCCCGGGGGCCCGGCGCTACCCGCGCCGCATGGGGCCGCTCCCCCCTGCACCCTCAGGCCGCCGGGGCCATGCCCTGGGGCCGAGGCCCCGGGGGTCACCACCGCCGCTGCCGCCGCCACCCGCCGCAGAGGGGTTAACGCCTCCGGGCCCGCCCCCCCCGCTCACATCGCACGC